>CM029604.1:24985417-25485417 GCA_017311375.1 Mytilus coruscus | reverse complement strand
TGCTTATCAATTATTTCCTTTCATATTAAATGACAAAACATTATTCCGATGTTTAAAAGAACGGATTCTGCTATATTTTGTTATATAGGTTTGAAATTTTGTTCAAAACGAATGAACAAGTCTGTATGACATGCATCCATCGACGTTTCCATCTACAATTGTGTATTTGAACACAGTCAGTGAAAGCTAAACCTTGTGTTTCTATTGCATGCATAGAAAGGAATTGCATAATTACATGTAGGTCATACAAACTGGTTTTCTGATTTTGATTTCTTGTACATGTATTTATATAAATGTTGTTCTTGTAATTTTACAAGAAAAATGTTAAATATGTGCTGTTCAACATTACATTATTCTAATCCTATGTATGTCAGAAACGCTATTTATTCACAAAAATGTACAAAGAACTTTCCAAATTTTACCGTATATCTTACAAATGAAATTTTCAGTGAAATGATGACAATGAATAGTTAAAGGTAGGTGTGAGGTAAACACCAACGCTACCATTAAAACCCGAATTATTTAATCAACGAAAATCATTCACATTATTAATATATTTCATAGAACCGTCAATGACGCGTTTCACAACTGATCTAATGAAAATGTCGCGGTTCAAAGTTCATTTTGTTAGTTTTCAAACCTCCTCTTTTATTAATGTTTATTAACCAGAAGGGACTTACTATGTCCTTTGATTGAGTTAAGCTATTTCAGTTGATATTTTATAGTGTGTCTTTCTATGTTGCGATGTTACACTATTGTTTCAGAAAAAGGGTGAAGGTTTGGTACCATTAAAACGTTTGAACCCGCTGCATTTGTTTGCACCTGTCCTAAGTCAGGAATCTGATGTTCAGTAGTTGTCGTTTGTTGATGTGGTTCATAAGTGTTTCTCGTTTCTCGTTTTTATATAGATTAGACCGTTGGTTTTCCCGTTTGAATGGTTTTACACTAGTAATTTTTGGGGCCCTTTATCGCTTACTGTTCGGTGTGAGCCTAGGCTCCGTGTTGAAGACCGTACTTTGACCTATAATGGTTACATTTATAAATTTTGACTTGGATGGAGAGTTGTCTCATTGGCACTCATACCACATCTTCTTATATCTATATATTATTAAATAAATTTTAAAACAAATCTATGATAAATCATTGTTACGAATTATGTATTAAAAAATCATAGCTACTGAAAAAAGCTCAAAGTACATAATCTGAAATCGGGTAATTTTCACTTAATATCGGTTGCTCTTTTAAACAAGAACAAATAATAATGGCTCCTTATTTGCTCTAGTAAGAAATACGACGCTTTGTATTTAAACACTTAGGATATTTACTAAATACCATCTCAAGCAAACTTCACCTATTTTTACAATGCTATAATCGGAATAACGAACAGTTAAGGTATGCATTTACTATCGGTGATATAATGTGCATGTTTGTTTTGCATTACATTAATGGTTAAAGAATAAATTACTGTGTACACAAAACCTAATTAGCAAATATCCAATAATTAAATGTTTCAAAAATTAATAGGACGTGACATGTAAGTGGTTGAGTGCATTCAACTTAAAGTGGTCTTCTAAACTATGTTATAACCTAGCGATTACAAATAATTTACACATTTAGTTTTTATGATCTAGATATCGATTATTGTCTTGATATAATAACCGAACCCATCGTTTCAATAACGAGTTGCATATATATTAAAATACAGAAATTCGTGCATTTCTTAAAAAAATATATCTTTATTTGTTTATTTGTTGTTTAAACTACCAAGTTTCAATACATTCTAAAAACATTGGTTTACAAACCATGTATATTTGTTTCAACTAAGGGTAAAGATTTGGTACCATTAAAACGTTTAAACCCGCTGCAATTGTTTGCACCTGTCCTTAGTCAGAACTCTGATGTTCAGTAGTTGTCGTTTGTTGATGTGGTTCATAAGTGTTTTATATAGATTAGACCGTTGTTTTTCCGATTGAATTGTTTTACACTAGTAATTTTTGGGCCCTTTATAGCTTGCTGTTCGGTGTTAGCCAAGGCTCCGTATCGAAGACCGTACTTTGACCTACAATGGTTTACTTTTATAAATTGTGACTTGGATTGAGAGTTGTCTCATTGGCACTCATACCACATCTTCTTCTATCAATATGATATTAGTTCTAATGTGTTATTTCCATGTATTATCATCTTTTTCTTGAGATTTAAATGATATTATATGAATATGTCTTATATGATTGTGTCATATTAATTTACAATGCAACAATATCAAATGTTTCCATAAGAAAAAAAAGTAAGTCAGTCTCTTCCTTAGGTCAATAAAATGTGACTTTTCAGTGCCTCATGCAAACAAAGATCATGCTTAAATGTAGTGCCCTAGTCCCGTCAAAGCTAAACATGTCAAATCAACTCTTGATATCGTCCTTAAACTTATATATGCATGCTAGCTTGTTTCGAAGGTGACACATTGTCTCATATTTTGTCAAGTTTTCAAAGTAAAAAATGTGATTCATTTTCTGTAATATATTATACCACCAAAACGTATTTATAATGCGACTTTTTTAGGTTATTCAAAACAGTATTAGTTTTTAAACATTTAATTATGTGCATAGATTAAATAACTCTTGAGTATTTTGCAACTTTGTTGTGTTGCCCTGCTCTCTTTAAATTAGCCAAAATTTTTCAGCTAAGTCACTCATTCTAATTGGAAACCTGTCAAATATCACTGTACAGAGATGTTTTGTTAACGTATTGTAAGTTAAGAAATTGACACCAATTCAAGATTAATTATTACGAGTTCAGAAAAAAGCTGCAAACAGATATATGAATCAGATATCAGAAGTCAATATAAAAAGAAGATGTGGCAATGTGATTGAAACTGAGACAACTCTCCACAAGAGACCAAATGACACAGACATTAACAATTATAGGTCACAGTACGGCCTTCAACAGTGAGAAAAATTATTTTCATTGTGATTTTCACCGAGTCGCCTTGATGAGAACCTTTTGTTTTAAAAAAATATTTGAGTACTAAAATGATAAGTTAATTATAGGTACAGCTAGAATGAATTTACAAAAGAACTGGTATCCCAAAAATATTGATTGATGAGAGATTAACGTCGGGTGAGCACAAAAGCTGTTTCCGAAAATCTCCAGGAAACCAAATTCCTTCAACTGCAACATGTGCAAAGGTACACATTTTCATTTTAACATAATAACCTTTTAATGCATTCATCATACACAGAGTAACACAGAAAGTTAAGGTTATCCGCCAAAATCAAGAATTGAATCTTCTTCTCCCCGAAAAGTTATGCACAACAATAGTCTCAAGTGATTACTCGAGTCTGTACAATATGGTAATTAGAGCAACATATATATTCTATTAATCCTGTATTTGTCAATGTTTATTGTTATGTTAAAGTTGCCCGTTTCATGCTTTTGACCAAGTTATGAGTGACGCTGATAGACATTGAACATACATTGATGTACATTCCTACAATACACAATTAATATATGCGTATCGTGTGGGTAAAGACTTGTGTCGAGTCAGGTCGAGCCTTTGTCGAGCCTTTGTCGGGACCATTTCAGACTACACCAAGATTATCAAATACTGAATAAAACCTATTAAATAAAGTCGATACCATAGTCGAGTACAGTTAAGAACAGTTAAGTAATGTCGAGTCATGGACAGATTCTGAGCAGTTTATAGTGAGAGTGGAAAATAATTTGGAAAAACAAGTTTGTCGATATATTTACGGTTTCATAGAGAAAAAAAAAAAAACAGAACAGAAGACAAGGGAGATAACTCCTACATAAATATTTGTTCGGATAAATACTTTGAATGAGGTAGCCTTGATCGCTGTACAATATCATTGATCGAAAATACTTTCAATATGTCTTGAAAAAAAACCTAAAAACATTGCAGACGGAAGAAAAAGGTTTAAAATAATCAGAACGAAACCAAAAGGTCTTTCCACGAAAAGTGGAAAGAAGTAATTATCAGAACAAAGACAAAAGGTCTCTCCATGGAAAAGTGCAAAGACCTATTAGTCCTAAACTCAGAACTAAAACAGTCTTTCAACTAAACCTTACAATGTTTAGTCTAGCGGGAAAAAAGTACTACTAAGCTTTGTAACAAAATAAAATTGGAACTAGAAATTACATATTCACGTTTAGAAATTTGTGATATTTTTACTATTGGGTTTCTAAGATATTCATTTCACAACAGATGCAGATCAAGGTGATTCACCAGTTAAAATGAATCCCAAGTAGAAGAGAAAAAAGCTTAATCATTCGAGTGCATCAGGTAATATTTATCATTATATTCAAAATTTAGCTTAATATGGTTGGATGTATTCGAATTGGAAAACAATAAAAACACTTCTTTAATCGGTTAAGAAAAAAAAATAATTTGAAACAAAAACAGAACCGAAAACAGTCTGTAAACTAAACAATATCGTAGTTTGTAATTCGAGCGGAAAATAGTACTACTTATCTCTGTAACAAATTGAAAGTTGTTTAGATATCAGGTGTAAAAGTTCATAAATTGTGTTAATATTGTACTATTTTGATCCTTTGATATGCATTCATAATAGATAAATATCGAAAAGATTCTCTAAATGAAAATGAACTCTTAATAGAACATGTAGAAGATGCAAAAAGCTAGTGCGTTCAAATTCACCAGATAATATGAATCAACACACAGACTTGGTTCTACATTGTCCTTGGACAATGTTTATGACTGTCCAAAATTAAAAATTAATGACAGGTCCAATATAGTGGTTCCTTTAGAAATTAATTTCATAATAGATTCAAATCAAACAGATGATTCAATTGAAAATGCATCACTAGTAGAAGGTATAAAAAGCTAGAGCGTTCGAGTGCTCCAGGTTATATGTATCAACAAACCGAAATATTATATTAAACATTTATTCTTACACAAGTCAACACATGATGTATATTGATAGCATCGAATTAGTGTAATCTAAGCCGTATTCGTAATACACAAGGTTTTGAAAAGTTCTTTTTCAACCATTTTTGTGATGAATTATCATAAAAGAATTAAGCTTGTTCTTGAAGCATGATATGATTACCGATTGATGAAAGTGTATACAACAGATTGCTACGTCGAATTGATTTGCCCACGCTAAGATGTGACGGGAGCTTAAAATATTTATAATAAATGCCGATCTTTGCTTTCTTTAAATGAAATCAACTTACCATAGTTTGTTTCGAAATGTAACTTTACATGTAATTTCACAAATTTAATTGGTCTACATTCTTGAAAATAACTGTGTTATAATCTTAATCACTATTAAAACAGGCAAATATGTCAACAATGATTTACAAAAGGCATTAAGACAAAGCACATTAGCAAAACGAAAGACAAGAGTACAAAAATGACCATAGCAGAATAACACAATGACGGGATGTACAAGCACCGAGCCACGTAAAACGGATATTACCAAAAGAATACTATAACACGTTACTAAGAAGAAAATCAAAGCCAGTACCTAGCATTCAATCTTCAAAACTGTTGTGTTTTATTTGTGAAGTTGATACAGAATATTTATAATCACGGTCTAGGTATCTTCCGATGACCTTTTTTTTTAGAAAAGGACGAAACGTTCTTTGACATACCCTGATTCATCAACTGTGTGGTCAAACAATGGTGATGTCTGAGTAGCAGACAAGAATCATATGAAAATAAGGAGAGGTCGGGAAGGAGAGGGCACAGTTTGTTTCTTTAGGAATGCCGACAATGTTTCGAAAAAGTCTACCTCCATATTAAAAAAATGTGTTGTCAATAAGAAACTCCATGAAAGTCAGCCATTGTCTAATTTGCGTTGGAATTCTATAAACAATTATAATTCTTAAGACAATACTAGAAAAGAACATGTAAGTACTAATCCTTAAATCGATTTAAAGACCTGACCTATAACAACTGGACAGAACTAAAACAAACTTAAACCGTACAATCTTGCAATGTCTTGTAGAGCAAAAAAAAAAAAAAAAAACAACAACAAAAAAACAATTACTGATCCTTAATTACAACTTGAACTTCAACTAGAAATCAGGTGAATAAGTTTTAAACCTGTGTAAATATTATGCTATTAGGTTCCTACGATGTTCAAGTCAGCAGAGATGCAGATCAAAAGATTTTACAAAACTTATTAGTGCACGTATATTCACTATTTTGCTTAAATGTGGGTTGATGTATTCGTTAGAAAGGAGAAATAGAATTAAGATAATGAATGAGCAGCATTTCTCAAATAAAAAGTTTTGTAAACTCCATACGAAACAATCATTTCGTAACCATCATTCGTGTTTTGATCAAAGATTGTAAAACAAGCAAGCTCGTTAATAGAACATTTTGTTTTACCATTTGAAATAATTATTTAAATGATCGATGATTTCAACCGGAACGTATCTAAGTTACCGGGCACGGTAAACATGTTGGAGGTATACTATTGAGGGTAAAATAACTGTATGTATTGATGTAGAAATCAAGACTCATTGCAGTCTTATATGGCCAAACATTTTCATATATAATTATTATACAGCAATGCACTCAATATTTAGAGCATTGCATGTAGGATAAAAGATAAGAAATTACTGAGGGAAGTAAATATATAATGGACAGAAGGATGGCAAACAGCGTTATTCCTTTAAGAATATGTTTTCTGTCATTTGGTCGGGTTGTGATCTCTTTCACACATTCCCTATTTCTATTCTTAAATTTATGGAAACAAGTATCATTAAATCAAATTAGTAATAAAAAAAACGACTGAACAGCATTGAATACAATAACTAAACCATCTTGGAATGGTTAGGCTAGCAGAAAACAAAAACTACTGGTCTTTGTTACAAATTGAACTTCAACTAGAAATAAGGTGTATAAGTTTGAAAACTATGTTTTTCATGTTGTTATTATAGTATCTGGTTCTTTAGATGTTCATTCCATAATAAATACAGATCAGAAAGATTCTTCAAATGAAAATGCACCACTAGTGGAAGATATAAAAGAGCAGGAGCGTTCGAGTCCACCAGGTAATAAAAATTATATCAAACATGTTAAGAGAGATTTGAAAGGCAATGTCATATAAGAACCGAAACAATGCAAGGTCTTTATGACCAACAAGTACTGAACAAATAGCCAAATCAATATACGGTCAATTTAGCCTGAGGTGGGAGAAACATTAGTTTCTTGATAAATTAAAATTTATAAAAGCACAATTTCAGAAAGGTTTATCAACTCATGAGAGTATTGATTGCTGAGTCGAGAGTAAAATAATACAGAATACAATAGCTGAGACTAAGCATGGGTTAATTAAGCCACCAGAAAAGATGAATTCAAAGAAATCGTTGATCCCCACAAACACACTTAGTAAAATAAAAAGAGAAAATCGTTGATAATAACTACTGTTTAAACGAGATTTATGCTATAACAAATAGTTATCAAAGGTACCAGGATTATAATTTAATACGCCAGACGCGCGTTTCGTCTACATAAGACTCATCAGTGACGCTAATATCAAAATATTTATAAAGCCAAACAAGTACAAAGTTGAAGACTTTTGTACAAATTGCCATCGAAGCTATATCCATGTCATTAAGTAACAATGAACACACAAATGTGTCGAACCATATATCAAACAGTTCAAAAATGACTAGCTCAAGCAAGTATGTGCAAAATAAACATTAAAATAATTAATGTGTCAAAATACAACCTCCAATAAAACTGCGTTTGTATCAATAAGATAAACTAGATAAGCAAGAATTTGAACCAAGGATGCATTGTGCAATAAAGACTAAGCGATAAGTTCGGTTAAAATGACATGCTAGCATACTGCTACAACTCATTCATATTTTGTGCGTAAAAGTAAATTGTAATGAACATTTTGTTTAGCCTTGGTGTTGTCAGTTTATTTTCGATCTATGAGATTGACTGTCCCTCTGATATCTTTCGCCCCTCTCTTAAAGCATTGAACCTGCCAAACCAGGTATTATTTAAAAAAATTCAAATGAGATTAAATTTGATTTTTAAAGTGGTATGATTCCCAACGTTTTTGATCGGATGTACATGTAATAATTGACATCATACATGTCATACAAATAGAAAGTGTAATTTTGTTTAGGTAGGTAGTTGTGATTAAACGTCCCGAGTACATTCGAAATGCATCAGTCTACATTTAAGTAGTTTAATATTACGTTGCCTCTCCAATTAGAAAACAACCTTTAATGTCATTTATGCATTCTATATTATGAGAAACAACCCTTTCTGATGTGGTCGAGTAGTCTCAGTAGTCAAACTGCTGTAGCAGTCGCCTTTCAACACTAAAATTCTGAGTTCGAATTTGGCACATGGCAGGTGCACTCGACTCTAATCTTTATTGACTAGGATTGTCAGTTTTCTACCGAAGATCGGTGGTTCTTTCCGGGCATTTCGTCACTCCGGCTTCCTCCATCAAAATGATCAGTAGAAACTGATCGCAAACATGGCAAAGAAATATCAAAAAGTACAGAAAGTTTCGTTAAAATCCATTTTCACAATCATTCAACTTTCCTAGTGCACCTACAGTATCAATATTCAATGAAAATTAATGATTTTCTTTTAAAGGGATAGAATATGCAAATTTTCCAGCTTAAATTGAGGTTAAAATTTCTTTATTTTATGTCATTTACATTTTGAAAATTTTATCGCATCCACTATACATGATTTGCAATAAATGAGCAATACTGACATTCTTGAATAATGGAAGAAATGAAATTTGTATTTCAATTATATCTTTCCATATCGTAATTCAAATACAGTACATCTGTTGGGGATATATTAAATTATCAACACTTTTCCGAGTTTAAGATCTTTTCCTGTTTAACATTTTCCCAATACAGTTTTCTTGCAACCTACAAAAGTTTCTGTCTCAAACGAAAACCACAAATATTGGTAAATTTCGTGATTATGGGTGAAATACTCCTATGATAAGTCGATTGACAATAACTATTCATGAAGACTGCAGGGTACCTTTGTTTGAACAAAATGGTTGGCAAAGACTTAAATGACGCCTTTGACCCCGGCCTTTGAGATACAGTGATTCTGCTTAAAGATATATTGTCCTGAACCCAGAAATGTTAGTGTATCAGGCATATTTTTAAAAATGAACTACAAATTGTTGAGGATTACTATTGGCATAACCTTGAACCCTGGTCATTGGTACCAAAAATAGCTTTATTGTCTTGCACGTTCTGCCAATCTTCCTATCATTCTTTTCAAACACAATGCAGATTGGCGACACGTGCAAAGAAAAACTAATAGTCGCGTGTGTGTTACTAGAAAACACACACGATGATAATGTAGTTGCATTTTTATCGTCCTTGCGCAGAATATAACTGCAAATATTATAAACTATAATAAAACAAATCCGGGTTACAAACTAAAACCAAGGAAAACACATTAACTACAAGATGATAACAACGGAACAACGAAAACACTGAGGTGAAAAATGGTAGGTTGAACCTTGTTGTATGGCTTGCCAATCCTGTCGCTGATATGGCAAGGTTAAAAATATGGCTAAAATGACAACATATGGGTTCACATCTTAAATGTTTTCCATAGGCGGTAAGGGTAACGTTTTTCCTGTAGCTCAGTCCATATCATAAACTTGGATATGTATGATAGCTTTGACATTTTCACATATGTGGTTAAATTTTCGGGGTACGAAGTGAGATTTCTTTTCCGTAAATTAGCCTACCCCGAACACACTTTCTTGATGCGGCTTCTCGTGGTAAAAATCCCTTTTTAACACAATAAGTTCTTCGAAAATTTAATACTTTGAACACATTTTATAGCTCCATAGTTTTTACACATTTATTCTATGTTTCTCTACTTTCCTAATCACCACAAATGGTTAAGCTCAGTCATTTGTAAAAATAGAAACATGTTCAATATCACTACACAGAATTTTTTGTTTACACACAACTTTTGAGTTCCTCATTTCGAGGCGCATTAGGATATTACCCATATGAGACAGGAATACAGCACAAACAAAAGCAAGAACACTCAGCACAGAGAAAAGAACAAATACGTAATATGATAATCGTAAAAACATGTCAACTTCAGAATAAGAACGACTATCTTCCATCAACGACAATTTGAAATTCATACATTTTTTCACAATACTATGTTAAACAATTATCATTATTATGACGGTATTGAAACATGTGAAAGGCTATGTTAAATGAATGATGTGACGACGTCATACTAATTTGGACTAACACAATACTTTATCCATGAAAATGGAAATTAACTCGACTACATGTATACTGACAAATAAGACGTACGTGATTTGTACCGAAAATACAGAATTCAAACCACAAACGATAAGACATAACATAATATCCAAAGAACCCAAAACAGAAACATCATAACTAAATACATGCATGAATGTTGGATGTATTAATACCGAGACACGTCGAGTAGCAATGCAAATTCACACTCGCAAAAGAGTACAAAGTTTCACAGTTTTCAATGGTTAATATGATTGGTCTCCAAGGATACGCATGGTGTGATTGAAATCATCATTGAATACATGTATAGTTGTAGAACAGAGTGAAGGTTCGATATTTTGTACACAACGAATGAACAATTCGTGTGGCCGACATCCACCGACGTTTCCGTCCTCAATTGATGTCTGAAACGCACTCAGTGACAGCAACTCCTTGTGTAACCGTTGCACAAATAGAAACGAATTTCTCATTACAATGTAGGTCATAAAGAAGTGATTTTAGGATTTTAATTTCTTGTTATTATAAAAATCTTGATCTAGTCATTATATATATATATATATATATATATATATAGATCGTAAAATCAGGTCATTTTACACTAGAATGATAGAAACATTGCAGAGAGATATGATATGATTCAATGCCGAGGCACATTTATAAATTGAATCTCCATCTATCCCAATGGCTTGTATGATTGATCAACATACGTATATATATTATTTACATCAATAATACTATAAAATAAAAGCTATAGTAAATAATCAGTGGTCAAAGGTCATATAGATGTTTTTAAAAGATTCAAGGTAAACGTAAAAGACAGTATAGCAAGTCATAATAGGCCCTTGTATCACAAAATGTGAACTAATCAGTAGATAATATCGATGTCTTGATTAAGACTTCACACTTGATGAAAGAAATAAAATCAAACCAAAGTATCGACAAAAAATTGATCAGAAGGACTTAAAGAATGTGGCAGTGTTTGACATGTTTGTGCACACTGAATAATAACCTCACCTGTTTTACAGTGGTGTAACAACCCATTTTAAGAACTGTAAAATTAAGTTTGTAAAGGCGGACTTATCCGAAAAGGGCCACCAACTTTACTGTAGTTTTAGCAGTAACGCTCGAGACTCTTGGTAATGAACATATTGCATATGGAGGAGAGGAGGTGGCGAGTTTTCACATTTTTTCAAGTCTAAATTTTTATTTGATTCAGTCAGAATAATTGAAAATAGGAAAGCTGTAAACGAGAATTAAAATCAGTACAAAAAAAACCAAAAAAAAACACTTAACTGTCCACTTTTTTGAAAATCAATAAAAGTGCAAACACCATAAATATTACGTATATTGCATCTAAAAGAATCATCAATATTGAAATAAGTGGTCAAAGAATAAAACCATCTCGACATAGACTGTTTTATTGCTGAATGTAATTCGGAATAGGTTTCAAAAACAACACAATAATTCCTAAATGAAGGCAGTATACTTTTTCTGATATTTCTTCCAAATTGAATACAAACTGTTATTGCAAACTAGGTTAAGATTCTCTGTTCGCTCTCTTAAATGCCGGTCATGACCATCCAAGAATTTACCCTGTAACACTCGAATACAAATGCAGCATAACATGTCGATTGCATAGAAAATTCCATTTTCATATCACCAGATTTACAACTGCACATGCATGATTACTTTGTTCACCTTAAATAAAACCTTAATTTCACATTGAAAATTTTAAAACAACATAAATGAACCATAGAGAAAATCGATTAAATGATAAAAAGTAATAGATATGGCACAAAGCAAAGTATAACAGCGTTGTCATGTTTATTGTGTAACTAACAACTTAATCAGACAATAACCACTAATGAAAAAAATACTTGATGACTGAATGATCTGTTTTATTTTTTTCGTATAATTTTAAACAAACAAAGACTAAGTTAATGAATTATTTTATGTATAAAGTCAGTAATGTTTTGATATTTTCTGAAATATCGCAAAATTGAACACACTCCCATTGATCGGCAATACGAAATTTGAGGAAAAAATATTTGCAAAAAAGTACATAATTATACAGTATTTAATAATGAATATACTTAATATTACTAGCATACATATTCACATTCATGGATCTACAATCTGTCGATACCTGTATCTTGGCATTGCACAAGGTCATCTTTTTCTCAGACAGTTTATGACGTCTTTACACTAAATTCATTGGATGTTGGATGGGTACGGATTGATAATTTAGTTTATTTTTTTATTAGTTGTAAGTGGCTTTGAACTAGCTGTCACTTAACTGCGAGTACTCTCAGATCTGTACATAGTGTCTTTTTGTTGTTAGGATGTACAAGTGTCTGGCCACGTCCACTTGTATTTTGTCCATCTGATGAATTAATCCTTTTCAACTGATTTTTATAGTTCGTTCTTATGTTTTACTGTTATACTACTGTCCCAGGTTAGGGGAATGTTGGAATTCCGCTAAAATGTTTAACCCCGCCACATTCTTTATGTATGTGCCTGTACCAATTCATGAGCCTGTAATTCAGTGGTTGTCGTTTGTTTATGTATTACATATTTGTTTTCGTTCATTTTTGTACATAAATTAGGCCATTTGTTTTCTCGTTTGCATTGTATTGAATTTGTTATTTCGATGCCCTTTATATTTGACAATACGGTATGCGCTTTGATCATTGTTGAAGGTTGCACGGTGACCTATAGTTGTTAATTTCTGTATTATTTGGTCTCTTGTGGAGAGTTGTCTCATTGACAACCATACCACATCTTCTTTTTATATGTAAACTTTACTAAATATGAATTTTAAACACTTATAATAATAACAATAATAATAACAGTAATAATGTTAATGATAATAATAACAATAACTGTGGCTGTACCTAAAGGTAGTGACTTAATTAGCATTCAATAATTTACTTTGAGGTAGAAACCAAAACATTCAGAACAAGTTTTACAAGTATTTCAAGTTTTGAACAAAAGTGATATACTTCCTCTTTAAAATGATTGTCTGAAGAATAAGAATAACAAAATTTAACATACTACACAATAATTAAAAGACACGATAGAGTTTTTACATGTACATATCATGTATGAATAAAAATCTTGTAAAAGTACCATAATGCTCAAACAGTTTTATTTCATTTGATTTTCTATTCCAAGGTATGGAGAGGCTATATGTTTCTTTTCATCGAATGTGTACTAAAAGAATACTTTGATGCTTTATAATTGAGAACTTTATTAATAAGAATCAATTAATGAAAATAAATCCGAGACTTAAAGGTTAACTATTTTAGCTCTTTAAGTGAAATTACAGTAGGTGCTAGTATTGGTGTATCCAATAAAGGTCTGGCAGTTCAGTTCTGCATATTTACAATCTATGAATTCCATCTTCATTACAATTGCTCAAGTATACATTAAGAGAGCTTATGCTTTTACATATATGGTCAATTTGAAATTCCCCGTCTACAATTTAGTCAATATAATATATATACCTTCATATTTTTTTTGTGCTATTTTGTATTGATATATTCTGTTTATGAAGTTCCAAAGTTCGTTTTGATCTGTTCCAACTAGCATATAAGTCTTTTAACAATTTTATTACCATTTTATGTTTGTACACCAATTATTTATCGACAAAGTATGATAACGAAATACATTAAACAAAATATGAAGACAAACAATGCGCCAATGTCATACGACAACTGATAACAATTATATGATAATAATTAATTGCGAGTTATCATGTTCATTTGTTATTACCTATGTGTTGTTCAATAAGGTGAACAACCTCCTTTGATTTAAAAGAAAAGATTTCACTGTTCAAAGAAGTTTAGTTGGATATTATACCCAGTTTAGTCCACCATTTATTACATAAGGAAATGCCTGTACCAAGTCAGGATTATAAACAGTTGTTCATGTTGTTTTTCATTCGTTTGATGCGTTTCAGATTTGGATTTGCCATTTGAAAAGGACTTTCCGTTTTGATTTTCTTGGAGTTAAGCATTTCTAATGTTTTCTTTTTCCATAATTTATATAATCAGCTGAATTAGAGTTTTAATATTTATAAAAAGACTAATTTATCTTTAAACATTGAATTGTACGTTTGTTGGTGTTGCAATCATAAGAACATGTATAACATTTGTTCATTACCTCATACATATATTTTCATAAAATATTCATTTTCTCACCAAGCAAAAGACAACAGTTATATTTTTTATAAAAACATTCATTTTCTCACCAAGCAAACGACAACAGTTATTACTAGGATAGTTATATAGATATTATTACATTAATTGCAATGAAATACATTGATTTCCCAGTGAAATAAAACTGATATTTCACATGTGAAATAAACATGATGTCATACAACAAAAAGCGATGTCAAGACGTCGATAACTTAGATTCAAAACAAAATTGTGAATGTGTAGAAAAGGATATAGTGCCTTACATTTTTCACTTTAATTTCATTTAAAAGTCATTTGCCAATGTAATAAAAATTATAACTAATCAAAGACTTGAAATATTGATTGCTCATTACCTCATTAATATATTTTCATAAAAACATCTATTTTCTGACCACTCTAACGACAACATGTATCACTATGATAGTTATTTAGATATTACTAGTATTCGCAATCGTTATAAAATTTCTCGTTTAATATTGTTTGTTTTTGTAGATGAAAAACAGATGTCTGTTGATTTGATTAAGCCACTTCAAGACCAGCCAACAGTGTGGGTGCCACCTCCACCACCAGACCCACCTAATCCTCCATAACGATAAATATTGTTATTGAAAGAAGAACATTATTCTGCGTATAAAACTCTTTTCCGGGACTTCGGTTAAACCATGAATAACAATTTTAATAGTCATTTTGAAATGATATACAGTACTTGCAATCTTCGGCGTTATTGTTTTGACGAAAACATGACTGATCGGTGATGATCGGTGTCTGGTGTTTGACTGATCGGTGAATGATCAGTGATCGATACCCTTATAATCCGTCAGATATGTCAAAAAAGCTATGTGAGAGTTACCCTCACAATGGTCAGCGATCTATCAGTAAATAAGTATATGCACGGTTCGGACGGATGCGTATATAATTAAAGTTTTTTGTAAAAGAACTCCATAGTATCTATTAAACAAGGACCTCTACAAAGACTTTACTCGTTTAACATTTGTAATAAACTTGGTCACAATAACACATACAAAATATATATAAATTACTTTTCACGCATTAGATTTATTTTTCATTATTTGTTCTCTTAGTTTTCTTCCAAATAAATTACATAGGTGCAAAATCATGTCAGTATCAGAATGTTTCTATATCACTAAAAGAGATGAACTGTTTATCCTTTGAAATTAGTACCTTATTTTGCAATTATGCATTGTAATGTCACTAGATGATAACAATAAAGATAACGACAGTAATAATTGTAAAGATACTGAAAGCCTCGTTTCGGTTGATTAAGAGTGCAAACAGT
This sequence comes from Mytilus coruscus, assembly GCA_017311375.1. NCBI lineage: Eukaryota > Metazoa > Mollusca > Bivalvia > Mytilida > Mytilidae > Mytilus > Mytilus coruscus. The sequence continues at coordinate 25,469,643 of CM029604.1, read as the reverse complement.
TATTTAGATCACTAATTTTGATTAAAATCTGAACAATGTTAGGATAATCATACATTTACTTTTGTTTGTATTGAATAAGAATGCATTTATTTCTTTATTTAAATGAAAATCATAAACGTCATTGGAATTTAATACTTCTTGTAATAAAGATAAGCTTCTTTTTAAATAATGATATATATACATCAAAGATAAGATAATAAATTGTATTTGCATTGTTTAGATATGACAAAATTTTTCTTATTTTTATAAAAATAATGTACTGTTGTTGTCAATCAGTTATTTTTAATATACTTTATAGTTTATTTTCATTGTTTTCCAGTCTCCAACTTGCTGATTTCTTTATCTTATTGAAAAAATACACCGACAATTGCAATTTATGACCATTTCATTTCATTTTAAAAGCATTTTGGAAAAAATTTGCAGTCGCGATAAAAACTGTTTTAGCACTAGTTTTATTAAAAATAACATAGAAATAAACGACAATTACAATTCCGTAAAAATATTTAAATTTGGTTATATCTGCAGATTCTCTTCTCTGCTATTTCTGTTAATTCTTGAAACTTTGATGAATAATTAATAATTAAATGTCGAGCCTATGTTTATGTACGATTCTTATTTTCCACGGTGACAATTTAATTAAATGAAACGAAACTAAGATTTCGTAATTTCTATGAGTTCAACTTGTGACGTAGTAGAGATCACTCTGTCCGATTCGTTCGACCTGTCCAATCCGTCCGATCAGCCAAAGATTTTCACTTATAGCCTGACGGATTGGTAACGAGAGTTTGACACGAACTTGACTGATCAGTTATTGATCGATGATTGCTGAATGATCGCTAAAATATTAACGCCCAAAGTTGCAAGTACTGCAGTTCTTATTTCTTTACATGTATACATTCACGCAACAGTTACTTGTTTAACATTTTTCTTAAATATTACTACTGATTAACTGTTGATACTTTATTATTCGTGTTGTAGTTGTGATCGAACTCGATGTTTATTAATAAGGGATACCAGTTTTGTTTCGAAAGTCCAGGTTCTCTGTTCGTACTTAGCCCCCAACAATTTCCATTATTTATAAATATAACGTTTTGCTTAACATCTTTAAACCGGATTCTTAAATAAACTCATCATATATACCAGGATTAAGTTTTGTATTAGCGCCAGACGCGTGTTTCGTCTGCAAAAGACTCATCGGTGACGCTCGAAAAAATGCTAACAACTAAGACGTCTTTGGTTACATAATGCTGCAATCTAACATTAATTAACATTAATTAACCATAGAAGAGCGTGGTATTAAGAAGATCCACTAATTTTTTTCTGTTAAGTCATGAGGGTTCACAGCTTAGTTTTAGTTTTATTTTATAACACAAAATACAAAAGTTTAACTCAAAGCTAACCAGAGCAAAATTAACGGGTTGACATATATAATGAAGCATAACAATTATGCATGCACCATTGAAAATTGTATTAAGCTGTCCATTCACATACATCCCATTTCAATTAAAAACACTAATTCAAAATCTATTTCTATATATAAGTATTTGTCGACACAACGGGTTGCAAAAATATATGTTCAGTAACATAACCAGTGTGGGAACGGAACTGTACAGTTTTATAATGTTTTGGTCATTCGGGAGACTGTCAAGCGGGGCTCCAACATTCGAAACAATAACAAGTTGCTTGATGGAATGTTTGATGAACACAAATGTTACTTTAGAACGTTTCCGCTTTTATTGAGGGAACAAGTATTGCATCAGATTTGAGATGTTAATGCTCGCATCAGGTTTCCAAAATACACACTGTCCTTATTATACACTGATATTTCTCTATTTCAAATCAAGCGCAATTGTCAAATTATCCTAACTTATGACTGTATATTTATTCTGATTGCACATGTTCACATGTGGGAATGAAAGTATTGTATATTTTATTTTGCTGATAATCATGATAATAAAGGTTTCAATAACGGTTTTAAATGTTTATATGAATGACCGATTGCCTTTGCGCAATAAACGAAAATAATAGACAAAAGAATACACACATGTTTTGTGAACATCCATATAATCCTCTTTGTATGAATTGAGTAATACGTTTTCAACAACATTCTTTGGTCGTTGAAGAAAGAAAATCTGTCAATTCTTACATGAAAGTAGTTTTCCATTTAAGTGTTATGACATTGTGAATGTCTTTACACATTTTAACGAGCAAATAAAACACACCTGACATTCAGTGAATTGTCCTTACATGGACTGGTGTATGAAATTGATGGTTATTTATCTTAAGAATCTCATATGATGAAGGGATAATATATGGTTCGCGTTAGATTACTTTAACAATCGTTGATTAGGGACTTTCCATTTTGAATTTTCCTCGGAGTTCAGTATTTTGTGATTTTACTTTTGAGCGTGACAATAAAATATGCCTGCCAAAGTGATGAAAAATCGATGTAAGGTGGATTGGCATATTTTTAATCAGATAAAACAGTAATTTTGTTATCAATATTGGAAAAACAGCTCTTCCTTTTGTTAAAGTCGACATTTATACAATAGCAATTAAGGACATGGTACAATCTAAGATAATCGTTTAAACATACATAATTTAATCTAAACATATTGACTCAATTTATGTCCTATATTTTTCAGTAAACACAGCCACAGTTTTTTTTAGACTTAACTATTATATGTAAAATTGAGAATGGAAATGGGGAATGTGTCAAAGAGACAACAACCCGACCATAGAACAGAATAATTGTGTTGAAATCGTGAAAAAACGAAACATATCTACATAAATACCTTCCCAATTTTCTTCAAGAGTCCAAAGCAAAATAAATAAATCCACAAGCCAAAAATCAATAGCAAAATCAAGAACACTATTAAAACCTATATACAGATAAATAAAGTGTAATTATAATAAGGCTCCTTTCAATCTTGAGCGTTAGGATATTAGATAAATTTGGAAATGACTAATGCTACGTGATTTACATATAAGTTTTACACAATACATTTCTACGTATATAAAACTTCGAATTGGAAATGCAGTAAGTTTGAAACGATCAAGACTATTAACATTCATAACATACCACTCGAAACTGAATAGCTCAAGCATGGAAGCTGAATACAAAAAAGAATTTTTATTGGATATAATAGCAAATCAGACATTAACCCGCGACAAGTTTTCTAGTTAGATCAACAATACGTCACCGTAACTTAAACAGAACACATACAAGTACCTGATAGAAACAAAATCATCACCAGCTGATGAAAAATATCAACTAACGTGTATACAAGCAACATGATCATGCTTCTTGACATTGGCCATGTCAAACAAATTAATTGCATTATACAATTGGCATATTTGCTACGTCTTTGCCAACCACAATGCATTTAAGAATAAGAACAAATACTAATCTCCTGGGAAGCAGGATACTTATTATCTCCGGAGAGATATATCCTCCTGTTAAATGAAACCTTATGATTTAGTTGGTTAATCATACGGCTCAGCATGTGGGTCGTATGCACAGCAGGTGTGATATTTATATGACATTAACAAGTTATCGTCCTCATATGCGTGTATTACCTGCAATTGGACAACATATTCTTCATCATTATCATCAATTCTAAAGAAAGTACTTACTAGTAAAATAATTTTACAGGAAATACACTGTTTAATCCAATTAAATTTATCCCTTTTAGGGAGAAATGGCCGGTATAAGAACAACAATGTATACTGTATTGTCTAGTGGTATTGGTTATGTTATAGCTTGCATTTGTGTAGACCGATAGATAGTTATCAAAGGTACCGGGATTATGATTTAGTACGCCAGACGCGCGTTTCGTCTACGTAAAGACTCATCAGTGACGCTCAGATCGAAATAGTTTTAAAGCCAAACAAGCACAAAGTTGAAGAGCATTGATGACCCAAAATTCCCAAAAGTTGTGCCAAATACGGCTAAGGTAATTCATTCCTGGTATAAGAAAATCCTTAGTTTTTCGAAAAATTCAAAGTTTTGTAACAGGAAGTTTATAAAATGACCATATAATTGATATTAATGTCAACACCAAGTGCTGACTACTGGGCTGGTGATACCCTTGGGGACGAAACGTCCACCAGCAGTGGCATCGATAAAACTATTGTTTGAACTTCTTCATGTACTTTTCCAATCTGCTATAATTGTGTTGGCTCGTCATTGTTCTACAAATAAAAGAATATATCACCTCTTTTGATTTGTTCTATATATATATTTCCGCATTTGGTATCATGTTGCAAAAATATACTTTAAACGATGCTAAGCTAAAACTGTATCCAGAGATATTCTATCAGTTTTGTTTACGTGAAAATATTTCGTTCACCTACATTCATAGACATAAAACAAAACCGCTCAGCATATTATGTGCTAATAAAATGTAATAACTGTTCGAATTAAACATGTAATCTATCCAAAATATCAAGACTGAATTTATACCGTCATAGATAATCTGAAAATCATACAAGACAAGGAGGTCCACAAAATATACATGTATTTGATCCACTGTAAAACAAGTGAGCGGTTTGTCTAGTAATACAACCATATTAAATCCAATATGTCTTAATTATGAAAATGACTGTAAATTAGGAATGTGACACTTGTGGATCGTCGGATTACATCGGTGTTTACATAATCATCTTGTTCACGTTTTGATTCATGTTCGGGTATTAGTTAGCTTAAGTCACATTGTTCGTTAACGATAGGTTCCGGTTTTAACTACTGTGAATGATATTGTATGTTGAATGTCTGGAGGTTAAGGCGGACTAGGTGTTTTAATCATATTATCGTCCTCATCAGACTATGCACAGCTATCGTTATTACAAAAACGCTGCTGGCTTATAATGTTAAATAGTGATTGAACTTTGTAACACTATTCCTTTTACACGGTATGCTATATTGCGAAAATGAGAACCAACAAACTTTCTCATATTGGACCAGGACTAATCTACAGAAAAAACTAGATATTGGTCAAGAGCACAAATTTGGTTTCTGTCATAATATAAGAAAACAATATCACCAACTTCTAAATGCAGAGATTCGGATAGAGCTCCAGTAGGAACTGTGATTCGATTTTCGAAACTGACATTGACGATGAATAAAACTCTGATCTTTCAATTATATTTTGTTGATCACGCGAAAGTTCATCTTTGACAAGGACCTATAAATCCTGGTGCAGGGTCGGTGCAAACGTTGGCAAATGGTCTATCGAATGGACATAATTCAACACAAAGGCAAAATCAAATTACACGTAAAGTTTCGTAACACTCATCTGTGATCATGCTATGAATGACTTAACAACAAGAAAAGTTGTCGTTCATGCTTCATCACATCTGCAGCGAATGCAGACCATAATGTGTTAGGTGGTTCACCTCTAGATAGTACATTAAACTTGTTAGGATTTTTAAAGAGCGGAACATTGATAATATCCATAATGACTATTTCAAGTGCCTTATCAATATCCGGATCGAAAAGTAACGCCGTACCACATATTTAAGTTTATAGGTTGAAGGATGGTCCTGTTAAATGTACAAAGATGTTAGAAGTCCAACTTAAACCTGACGAGGAACAACAGTACATTATCGTATAGGAGCCATCGGATCGATCCGCTTGACAACAAGTAAACCGTCTTTAGCGATGCATACACTGTTCAGACGGCATTTAATGTCTTACATTAGTGAGTGTATGTAGACGGTCGGGTCCCTTGACGCAAGTGAGCATGTGTACGCTGTAAATAAAAAAAATGTTTAGATTGATAACCATGAATTTCTGCTTGTCTTTAGGTCTGGATCTATCATGTCAATAACTGATAGTAGTCCTTTGTTAATATGTGTATCATTGTCATTTTGTTTAGTTTCTTTTGTCATGTTTGTTGTCTATTCTGGCATCGGACTTCTTTTAAACTGAGTTTACCTGTTCACATTGCTGTGTTTGTTTTTTTCTACATTCGCTAAAAGTATAGGGGATGGTTTAGATCAAAAACATGTTTAACCCTGCTGCATTTTTGCGCCTGTCCTAAGTCAGGAGCCTCTGGCATGTATGTCTCTTTAATTTTAGTTAATTTATATATTTCGGAGTTTAGTATGATGTCCGTCATCACTGAACTTCTACACATTTTGTTGAAAGCTGCTGAAGCAGGCCTCCGGGTGCGTGATTATCTCGCTCTATCGATATCCCATTGCTGGCCTTCTGACATTTTCTGCTCTTTGGTCGCATTGTTGTCTCATTATTCACTATTTACAATCTTAACTTTATTATAAACGGAAGTTTTGAATCACTTTAACAATTTCATTTGTAATCATATGTCTTACAACTGCATTTTCAGTTGATTGCACAAAGTACATATTTGACACGCTGAATCCCCACAGTCTGGTACATCGTTACTTGTCAAATTGGACAGAAGTATATCAGCTCATATTACATGTCTGACTGTCACTTAATACTAGTATCTGTAGTCCGTTGATAGAAATTGCTGAAAATTTCCGCCCACACAGCTTGTCTAATGCCTAAACAAAGGGTTTACTATCGGTGATTGTGTTAGTTTTATGTTCTGATTGCAACATTTATGGACTATAGAGCTTTTTCACTAAGGCAATAAAAGTTATTCGATTTCGCAAGCTGCAATGATAAATGGCGCTTTTGCAGTCTTTCGCCAAAAAATCAGTTATATGTATGTTATCATCACGTGTCATTTAAATGGTAGCACATTTGCAATGTTTTACAGACCCACCAGTAACCATCCATAATTGATCATTCAGTTGAGGTAAAATATTGAAAGAGCTTTATTAGCTTGGGTATATCAGTTAGTTCGTATGACCATTGAATTGTCTGTTTAGATTCTCGACCGGCTACAACATCATCAAGTATACTCAGTTATGAAGTGTGCTAGTACTTTATACGCGCCAATAAAAGGATGGTCGTGGGCAAACTGATACGGTAGTAATACGATACGAATTTGCTTTCTTAGCTCCTAAATCATTATGCCGAATCCAACCGAGAATAGTTGTACTTCAGGGTGCGATAATCGTTTTTGTAGCAGACAAATGTATACAAAGAGTATAGAACCCTTGTCTAATATGTTGTAGTAAATCAAGTAAGATATTACCATCCGCAATAAAGATCATCAGATATTTTAACTACAACGTCTCTTTCTACAAGATCACTTAAAACACGGAACATAATTTCCGTTAGTACTGTTTCTGAAACAGGCGTGCTCATTGCAGAGCGTATATACACATGTTACGACAGTATTTCATGGAAGCACTCTTACTTTGAATACCGTAACTATTATTTATTTCTATTGTGCCATTTGACATCAGGTTTTGTCAACATTGGGCATGAGTGACGGTTGAGGTTTGCGTTACTGACCTACGTTTGCAAAAGCGGTAACTAAACTGAAACTGCAATTGGGTTTGTTAACAAAGTGTTATGGCATACAGTGGTACATATAAAACTTTTACTCTCAACTTTATTTGATCACTCAGACACAATACATACGTGTAACAAGAGGAATACAATATTTACATATATACAAACAATACAAAACAATGGTGGAAAAACATAAAATATACATTTTAAACAATCATTTTACAAAATGTTCTTAAGTTTTCTAATAAACAGTGTTAATTTTTTAACACTTTTACATTACTTAGTGACAATAAGTCTATCATTTTTGATAACATGGATATCTAGTAAAGTAAATAGGAATATGTTTGTTTCGTATCATTACAACTGTCGGAAACTGACACTCAAAAAGGTAATGAAATTCAGTGCCAATTCCTATATATTACAAGAAATGAGGTTTCACATACTCTATTATATCTACAACAATATTTTCTGTGCGTTTGAAAACACAAATTGCTTCAAGGTTAAATTTGAGTTGTAGTTCTACTAGTTGATAACATAATATTGCGGAACACGGCCTTTGTGCCGAGGTGGTTGAACTGGTCCTCTGTTTACTTTAGCTTGAAATGGAGCTGCAGCACAATTATATCCCTTAAAATGGAACAAAAACAACGTCATACTTATTCAATATATCCTTGAATTATATTTAGAGATAATAAGTTATCTGGGTTAATTTTACTGACTCGTTGATTTGTTAATCTTGAGTTATTAATCAATAGTTGTGATTTGAGTTGGACCACGTAAAACCTGTGCCCGATGTACTGCATATTGTTTAGACTTGTTTTGTAAAGAGCCATATGCATGAACGGTATTGTTTACCAGTATTACTTGGCGTTTAGCAGGGAGGATAGAAATGTCATTTTTTCCATAAAGGAAATACATGCTACGATGCTCATATCCAACATTTCGACTTCTAAATCCTCAAAATGTAGTTTACGTCCATCAATAGTACAGTTGTTATCCATTCGTTTGATGTATTTGAGCTTTTGATTATGCCATTTGATTAGGGACTTTCCGTTTTGAATTTTCCTCGAATTCAGTATTTTTGGGATTTTACTTTTACGTTAACGTTTGACTTTCGGTATTTGGTTTAAACAATCATAATGTGTGTTTATTGATATACAACTTTGATTGATAGTAATAAAATAACAAAGTTTTATACACATTGTTGTCCTCTGCATGTTCTATGCCTCTATATGTGGAACGCTTTTTTAGTGCAAGTGTATGGTTGTAGATGAATATTGCCATGACAACTACTTTGACACATAACCATGAATGTATTATGACAACTTACATTTCAACGGTAAACAAAAGGTACACCGCACATGTCTTTGAACACTTTTTTATCTTTTCCAAACTTCCCATGTGCTTAGTATAGAATTTGTAAATATTAAGCTTGACTAAATTTAACATTTTGTTGTGAATGAGACTTTTGAAGTGCAAAATAAATGGCTTAATAGTTAATATGAACATTAGATGTGTGTGTTTATCTTATCATTGTACAATATTACAAAAGGGATTTTATCTTTACATCCTTTCAAACACAGATAAAATTCAAAACCCTACAATAAATTTCGTATTCATAGGTAAAATCACAAAATACTGAACTCCGAGGAAAATTCAAAAGGAAAGTCCCCAATCAAATGACAAAATCAAAAGTTCAAACACATCAAACGAATGGAAAACAACTGTCATATTCCTGACTTGGTACAGGCATTTTCATATGTAGAAAATGGTGGATTGAACCTGGTTTTAAAGCTAGCTAAACCTCTCACTTGTATGACAGTCGCATATAATTCCATATTATCCCGTGAAGTCTTCTGATGAAAATTACGAGAGGTTTGTTTTTGATATCAGTCTGGTAGATATATAAGTTTATTGAAAACATCATCAAAATAATATGAGGATTTCGTAAATTATTCGTTAACACTGTAATAATCAAAGATAGAATAAACCTATTGAAATTTCGAAGGATCGATGAATCTTAAGCGGTGTTGCATGTTTACATGACGACATATACCACATTTTAGGAAGCTTTTATTTGTAGTTCCTGAGAAAAAAGTACAACAGAGTTTTATTGTATGGACGGGCATACAGCCTGACAGACATATATAAATCAGAATACCCCTTCCTTTGATACAGGAATATAACATACTCTTACTGGTATTTTCGAGAAGTAGCAATAATAATGATAGCCAGTACAAATTGAACCAGAAACATAAATATTTATTTATAGCAATAGTTAAAAACTAACTTGAGAATAATTAATTTGTTTGTTATTGTATAAAGTAAAGAAAAGATCTAATTAACTCGTATATCTTCTTTTCTGATTTGTCAACCTCAATAAATTAGGATCATAATTTAAATAGCAATAGTAATTGGGTGCAATTACGGTTCGCACGATAATAAATAATACTTCTTAAAAAAACACTCAGATAACGAAGACACTAACCTTCAATGTATTGGTGAAAACAATATTTAATATTGGTTTAAACATAATTGAAGTTTGTCAATGTAACACTGAATGCCAAACTAATAAAACAATCGTCTGTTTTGAAACAATCTCCTTATTACAATGATATAACATTCAGCATAATGTTATACCATTTATTAGACCAAAAATCTTGAGAAATGTTTAGTCAGAATCTTACCTAAATTTTTCCATTCTCAATTTTATGTTTTTCCATTTTCCTTTTCGAATCTCAAGTGTCTAATCTACACTAAACAACAATCAACACTACATTTATCAATATTTCTTTTACTTTTACTATTTGGTCTGTTTTAAAGATATACATGTGCAGTGGCTCTGTACTTATACATCCCGGCATTGTGTTGTTTGTATTTTTTTTCATTTTACTTGTGTACTTTGTCCGCGTGACTTTTATGTTTCTTTGATACATGTGACATGCCTCTGTACTTTATACATCCCGCAATTGTGTTATTGTTTCGTTATTATTTCTGCATACTTTGAACGACAAGATCTCTATATGTGTGAAGTTTACTATCTGACGTCAAACACGCAATTGTACGCCAGCGTTAATGTTAAGGTAACGATTCGGTCCCAGTGCTTAAATTTCTCGATCCTCATGATTTGATTTGGCATACATACATAAAATACGAAAATAAGTAAGCAATGAATGAGGCTGTAAATTGTGATATGTTTTTCTTTGCTTTTTGTTAAACATTTGTTTGTTTTGTCGTGATTAGTATTATCACATGGTGTGGACTGCTATTCTATTTTGATATTTTTACCTATTACGTCTGCATGTTTTATTCACGCATTATTGTCAATATAGTGGAATTTGACGCGACTATCATACAAGTGAGAGGTTAAGCGCTATAAAACCAGGTTCAACTCACTATTATCTGCATAAGAAAATTCCTGTACCAAGTCAATAATATTACAGTTGTTGTCCATACGTTTGATGTGTTTGTGCTTTCGGTTTTGCCATTTGATTAGGTACTTTCCGTTTTGAATTTTCCTCGGAGTTCAGTATTTTGTGATTTAACTATTTACTAAAGGTAATACTACATAATTCAATTTATACACCAACATCAGATTCTTAAAAAACATGAAAACAAAGATGTATAGCAACAACTAACTCGTGTGTATGAACAAATGTTTCATGTCCACAATCTGTATGGTATATTTTGTTTTAGATGTAATGTGGCAAAATTTATATCAAAGTTGGAAGATAATAATAAATGAACGGAATGTAAAACAATTTGTTGAATACCTTTATTCACAGGTTCAACGAATAAGGCTTAGAAAGAAAAACGGATAAAATAGCTTCTTTTGGTAAGATACAGAGTAAATATTTCCTTTTCAGAAGAAATTTCATATGATTTAAATGCTTAACAAGTTTTATACGGGTTTATAACATATATCTAAATCATTCACCTATGCAATTGTAATGAGAAACATGGTTCATATAATTTGTTGTGTTTATATTTTGTTTTAATCTAATTTGTACATTATTTTTGTCATGTTGATGTCAGTACATTTTCACGTTAAAATTTGTTCTTAAATGTAACTCTTTGGCAAATAAAATTACCAATATAAGATATTTTGATACAGATGTCTTTTATAAATAATATTTTCTGTATCATTAGGACGTAATACAAACAAGTATAAGGACAATTTATTTATATTAACAGTCATATAATTTTAACAAACAACAACGTTAGATTTTGTCATAAATATGAAGAAGAAAATAAGGAAAATCTCATCATTTAAATTTTGTTTTAAATAGAAAACAAATACCAAGCCAACAGAGAAACTGAGTCTTCCAAGCTTCTCTTATAATATTACCATATTTCATGTTTATGTATCTAAATACTGGCAGTTATCATATGTTTCTCTAAATGAGACTTCAACCTACCAATAAACTGAAACAAAACAAAATATAGAGAGGTTTTGAACAAAAACATTCATGTACCTATGTACAAGCACAAATCGACAGGTGTTTTATAAATACCATTAGTAGTTTCGAGACAGGATATTATTAGTGACCTATCCAATAGCCACATACACGAAACACATATGATATTATAAAGGGAAAATACCAACTACCGATTTAAGAGTGCTGTCAGATACTGGACGCTAATTCAAGTTCACAAAGCAATTTCAATCAGTTAATAACCATATTTTCTAAACAAAAATATCAATTGCTACCAACAAATTTAATATGGACACTTCATACTAAAAAAGTCTTGCTGTAGGATCGTTGGCATGGTTAGTTTTCAATACTTTAACCAACACGCATTTATAATGTTTCTTGTATTTATCAAAATCATAATCAGTGTAAAAACATATAAGGACAATATGTACATTATCACCGTGTCGACTTTAACTGACTATGGCTTATATATGAAATGAAGCCGTCATAATAATATAAAATCGAAAATACGTCATTTTGAAATATTTGGTTAGTGTGAAGAAATGATGATATTGAATAATGAATATATATAATTACAAATATTTTTTATATAAAAAGCATCTAGTTGTGATATTATATCAAATGCTTGGTTTACAGGAGGCAACATAGTATTACGCGCGGCGGGTTTACCAAAACCTAGTAGTCCCCAAATTTGACTAAAGGTAACATAATATGAGAAAGACAATGACATGTATGATTGGTTCATTTACATGAATTGTAACAGCATCATGATAAGTACAAGTATTGTCTAGTTTGATAGACATGAAATGTAGTAGTACTCAATGTTTTCCATATAATTATAGGTATATGCATTTATGATGTGAACTGCATAAACACAACGATAGTTATATGTTTTTCACTTTCCAATCATTTCCATGTTAAAGCGATACATATAACCTCATTAGAAGATGCCCGCGAAATCATGGTACAATTGGGCAAGTGTTGAAACAAAGAGTGCCAACGGTGCCTGTGTTTACACATAAAATGGGAGTGGTCAGGACATCTAGTGCCAGTATACACATAAAAGTTGGGACGATCATTTCGACACGTTCAACGCCATTCCATGTTATGGACAGTTCTGAACCCGAGTAAAAATTATTGATGGCGTTTATGTTAGCAAAATGATGCACTTACAGTACAAAACGGTATCATTATAAGACAAACTGTTCTTTTTTTTATTCTGTTTACTTACTTTTACTTGGATTTCGCGGGCAGTATGTTGACTGACCTTGCACGAAAGCGTCGTATTCAACACGACAAAATAGGCGTTTTTCTGTGGATAAAAGATTGTTTCAAAATGAATTAAGGAAATACAAAATACTAAATTCATACGTCATATCACAAATATTTCTGACTTTGTAAAGTTTCGTAGGATCAAAAGCTGACAGAAGCATACATTATTGTACCACATCATTTTGTTTTACCCTTTGGTCCTTTTGATAATAACTCAAGCATGTTTTTCAGTGTAATTTGGCAATACGTTACTTTAACAATTTGGTCATCTATTTTATTTTGTTTACTTTTTATGAGGGGGTTGCTGTGCGATAAGCCTATTTCGGGCAAATTTAGATTCACCAGCTTTCTTTAAATGCAATAAGCCTTGGAATAAATTATAAGAGCAAAATGTTCAAAAAGAAAAAAAGCATGGGACATTCAAAACTCATTAGTCGACAAAATTCTTAACGCCTTTGCAAAGACGAGGAGACGACAATTTTTTAACAAAATAGTTTTAGAAATTTAGATATTTGACCTTTGGGCAACACTGATGAAACATTAGTTGTCGGAATGCGCAGCTAGTTGATTGAAATTGTTACAGTTAATATTAAAGAAACATAAAGACTGATCAATATAAATCCGAAGAACCTGTGTATTTGCATAATATTTTTATACTCGTTGCTTAAAATTCCTTTGAATGATATTTTGTCTTTAGAAAAGAATTCAAAATATTGTGCTCATTATAATCGTAAAATCTGAAAATATCAATCTGAAATTTGCTGAAAATGTAATCGAGACATATTTGTATAAATATACAATCATTGGACAATTGGTCTGCTTCACATCTTTCAAATGGACACAGAACGATGATGATTTCAAAGTAGATCTATGACAAAGGTGATGATTTCAACTTTTCTAAAGATCAATATCCAATTTCCCACCAGAAATATACACTCTGACCATCGTGTTTAATGTAAATATACGATACTCAAGATATATATGTGTCGCCTTTATCATTTTATTACATTCTGATTCCTGAATTCGGAACAAATAATTGACTTCTTGACATCTTTCTGTTATTTGTTTCAAATTCAGAAAATCGGCATATATATCTTGAAAGCTGTACTACTGCTGGAAAATATGAATTTGGCTTTATGAAAGGAAAATCATCTGTTGAGTTTTAGTTTTACAAATGATTCCTAAATAATCTGAAAATGTGTCGATTGCTGCTAGTTTTAGATGTATATAATTAAGAAACATTTTTCATGGATCTATCGCAAAAGTTAGCTATATAACTTAGTTTGTAGTGACACATAATATGTAATAATGTTAATGTTTATTACAGACAAATTGAAAATACCAACACTTGCTGAGGTTATTGAGGCTGCTGATGACAAGCCAGTAGTGTGGGCACCACCCCCGCCGCCACCACCACCACCGGATCCACCAAATCCTAACTAAGGATTTACATTGTTTACAGTTGACTTTGAATAACGGAATAACAAACCGGAAGTCAATAATGATATTTCTTTTAAAAATGAAAAACTGTTGATATCAATTTTTTTGTTAATGTTTTAAGCTATCTGTATGATTTGTATCCTGTGCATTGTAATCTCTTCGACTTAACTTACATAGATATAAGAAGATGTGGTATGAGTGCCAATGAGACAACTCTCCATCCAAGTCAAAATTTATAAATGTAAACCATTATAGGTCAAAGTACGGTCTTCAACACGGAGCCTAGGCTCACACCGAACAGTAAGCTATAAAGGGCCCCAAAAATTACTAGTGTAAAACCATTCAAACGGGAAAACCAACGGTCTAATCTATATAAAACGAGAAACGAGAAACACTTATGAACCACATCAACAAACGACAACTACTGAACATCAGATTCCTGACTTAGGACAGGTGCAAACAAATGCAGCGGGTTTAAACGTTTTAATGGTACCAAACCTTCACCTTTTTCTGAAACAATAGTGTAACATCACAACATAGAAAGACACACTATAAAATATCAACTGAAATAGCTTAACTCAATCAAAGGACATAGTAACACCATTGAACATACACTGAACAAATAAATTTGACCTATGATACAATGTAAATTCAAAATAAATAAACTAAGGAAGAATATCTATTATATATTATGCAATACATGGTTATCTGAAAAAGATAGGCTATTGTTCATAAATTTTGCTAAAAAATAAAAACAAATTCTTTATAGCCCAAAGTCAGTGCCTAGGTCCTGGTACTGACTACCAAAATTTTGTGTAAAACGGTCATGTTGATCTTAACATCATCTGAAAGCATGAACAGTAATTTCTAAAATCGTTTTATCAACATTTAAACGTATGCACTGTTGTGAATTCATTTTTGTTCAAGCAATTAGCGCGCAGTCAATGTAGCATTGTTCAGTAGCTTTCAGAAATTTTAGTTAATTCTCGAGGCTGTGGTAGATGATAAGATATTTTTAAATAAAAAAAAAATATTTTAATTGTTAAGGTCTATATAAATATCATGTGTTTATGTTTATGTTCATCAATAGTATGGTCTAATGATTTTCATTTGATATATTTATAGATATAATCATTCAAATAATATTCATCTGTTGACTAGATTAAATACCCAGTTATACAATACTTTGCACTTATGTATAAAATAATATTTGATGGCGTAACCGTATAGATTAATAACATATAGTGTAGATAGTTAATCAATGCTTTCACCTTAAAAATTCATAAAATAATAATGATTATATAATTTGAATTTTGCACCTTCAAAATAAATTTAAGATTATTTGGAGCTGAAATAGCTTGCTTAAATTCCCTACTTGATATAAAATAACATACAAAAACGTCGTAACACATCACCTTACATGTTTTTGGATAATGTGCAATACAGACAAGATAACTATGATACACATTTTAAAAATTTTAGTAGCTTTGATGAAAACAGAACTACAATATAAAATTGTATTTTAGCATTTCTCTGTATAAAGATAGAGTGGTTTAAGTTCACAAACTGTACACGATGAAATGATTTTAACAACTAAAGCATATTTTATGTTGTCCATTAGATCTGTATATCCAGAAATAGGTCCAGAGTAATACACATTGCATCATAATATGTTTGGGTTGGTATTATCATATCATAATCATTTCAATTATACATGCTCATTTATCAGATCAAAATAAATGATGTTATACTTTATCCATTTTAACTATAATTGCATTAAATTTTTATTTTAATTGATAAAATTTAAAGAACCCTGTGTTGAATACCTTAACTACAATTGTAAGTCGTTTTGTCAACCCTACTTATATGGCTGTATACCTATTCTATATATTTCCCCTTGATTTAAAAAAACCGTCGTTATCATTCATCATGCATGAAATTAGCCTTCTAAACGCAATGAAAATAAGACTGGTGTTTATTGAAAATTACTTCTTTGTATATCTCATCCTTTTCAATGATGCAAATAGAAAGCATATGTCATACAAGGAAGTGACATAATTTAAAACCCAAAAGTTTGTTCATATTTCACAGAAAGGGAATTTTCACTTTCGGCATTTTAAAGCGTGAATCAATACAGTGTTTGAAATTAAGGATTTAAGACTCATAGTAAAAGAGTGGTAAGTATGTTTTAATCCATCCATCTTAACTTCATGATTATTGTAAATGAGATTACCTACTCTATGTTTATAATTTGAACCTAAATACGGATTCTACGGACACACCAAATTCCACAAAGTTTTTTTCATCCTTTGTCGACTTTATATTGTAAACATAAACAAGTGAAATCAGGTGGGATTATCCCAGGCGTACAGTAGTCTGATTAAATGCGTCAATCTACTTGTATTTTAAGTTTAATACAGAAATAAACATTCATAAGATTTGAGATATTTTTATTTTTCCAATCTTCGTGTTCTTCGCGTAGTAAAAAGTAAACTACATATCGTATGCTCTATGAATAGATAAATTCAAATGTTTTTTAATGTACATAGCGTTTATAAAAATATGTTTCCTTTGGCATGTGCCAGGGTTTTACCTTTCTTTACTACACAGTCATTATACAACATTTTTTTCATAGTAATATTTGAATTAATATTGATAAGTTGCGCGCGTTTCCTCCCATACTATCTTGTTATCAAATGTTGGAACACTGTCATTTGATCGTTACAGCTCTTAACATTCACAATTCCAACTCGTTAACCATATTATCAGAAATTACATTCAATAACTGAATGAATCAAAATTGTGTTTGCTAGCCCGTTGAACTATTTTATCTATATGAACTGCCAACGTGTTTATTATAATTGTATCGCTTTCATTTTGTGTACTATTATACTGTAAATTTTTTGCTAAGGGGTTATTGTCTGTCATTTTGGGTGAAAAACTCGAAAATACCGCTTTACAAATCGGTTTTGAATGAAATTATTGTTAGTACAAATGGATCGTTGATTTGCAAAATTAAACCCTGCCCACAAGAAAACAGTGAAATCGCAGTTTGAATGTATCAAACATTAAAGTTTGATTGCAGAACTATAGTTTATATAAATGATTATAAATTTAAACACATTTTATGATTTAGACGCTATATTGGAAAACTCCAACTTTATTAGATCAATAAAAGAAAGGTCATAAAAATAATATTAAATTTGATGTTTTTTTTTTATCAAAATAAAGGAAGACAAGCTTTGTGCACCGGTAAATCTGTAAATCTATGTTTAATTTTGTCAACGGACACGAGTTTTTGATCCGTTTAATAAGGAGCCGACATCGATAGCTTTTCTTCTTCATAATTTTCGTTTTTACCCAGTCTTAATAATCAAATTAAAATTTACATATCACCTCGATGTGAAGCTTTTTTAATACGCTTCATTGTCAATGAAATTCATTTGAATCTATTCAGTACAGAATGAATCTTAATGAATTGAAACAATCTAAATCTGCAACCTTTTAAGTATATGTATTGTACCGTAATGACAAAAAGGCGAATATAATGGTCAGCAGCAACCACACACCACCTATTAACAGTGGATGGCTAGGTAGAGACACGTAAAACATGTGGCGGAGCTTAGCATGAGTGTAAAAACGATCAACCCTACCTGATCCGTTTTTACAATGATGAAAAAAAACTAAGTTAGGAAGTTAAAAAATAAGAAATACTGTAATCAGAGGACACAATATAAAACCATCTCTTCATAGACTATTTTATCATCGGGCTGTACTTCGGATTAGGCTGCAAATACCAATAGTAAAGAGTAAAGAAAGACCCACTGCATTTTTATTGTTTTGTTGCAAATTCAAAACATACTATCAGTACAAACTCGGCTAATTAGATGTGTTCTTTGGCTAGAATGTATTGCCTTAGATTATTTATTGCAATTTTAACGGATTAAATAGAAAATCATAGTTGTTTATTTTGACATCTGAATAAATCAGTAATTAGTTATTTCATTTTTGGTTTATAATATTATATTTACATGTACAATTAAATGCTTTCTAGGCCCATTACACTTAACCGACCATGAACGATTTGGATAAGAGAATCACCAGCCTACTGATCTGTTCACTGGCAGCTGTGAAATTATGTTTCTAGCAGTTTGTGTGCACAGGAAAAATCGTTGCAGAAAAACGAAAGGTATGTTTCCTATCGCATCTTTCATGTCTTTAAAAAGCTTTCATTTTGTTTTGTTTGTATTCTAACTGAGACAAAAAAAAAAATAACATGTGTTTGGTGCTTTGTATTATTTTATTTCGTCAGGCATATATGATACTAGACAGATTTTGGGATGCACATTAACAATTTGTATGTGGCCTATTAATTCTTTATTCTGTTTATCCACGGCTACTCATCAGTATCAGTGCGTATCACGAACAAAGCTTGTTTCCCCCTTATATTTGACACAAGCCATAGGCACAATATGGTTATTCTTACAGTGCTTTAATCTGGACAATGCACAGCTAAAGCTTATAATCAGAAACTGTAAATAAGATGACAAATTATTCAAATCGCCAAATACAGATAAAAAATTAGGGACGGGGTGTAGGGAGTGCTAGGAGGGGTGGTGAGTACTAATTTTTACTACATTTGATACGTAGCTTAATGTTAGATATTTGAATTGAATTAGCTTTTTGTCCGATAATTTTGCATTTCATCCGACACGTTTGCTTTGTTGTCCGTTGCTTTCGGTCAGTTTTGCTTTTTCGTTCAACATTACTTTTACTTTTTGTCTGTTGGTTTTGGTCTGTTTGCCTTTTGTCGAATTAGTTTGCTTTTCGTTAAAAATAAACGCCATGGTTAAACAATAAAAACATAAAACAGACAAACAATATTACACACAACATTACATAGAGAACTAAAGACTGAACAACAATAACCCTAACAAAAATTGGGGGTGATTCATGGTGCTCCGGAAGGGTGAGCAGATCCTGCTCAACATGTGGTACCCGTCTTGTTGATCATGTTAGCACAAACCCGATAATAAGGCTAATTCGGTAGGTCACATTCGAAAAAAAAACAGGATTGTAGTTACCACATTAAAAACATATCCGCTACCATCAACACTCTATAAAAAAAATCAAGATAGGAAATAAAAACCCTGGTATATTGTAACATCTTGGAGATATTTACTCTGTATGCAGACGATGCTGGAATGGTACGTTGCTTCATAGAAATGGAAAGTTCAAATTGTGAAGCTGAAATCATCTCTTTTGTCGTAATTTTTTTATATCAACCGACCCTCATTTTCTAGATGCAAGTCTAAATATGAAGCAGACTTAACTGTAAATGTCGTATTTTTTATCTCAAGTTCGATCGGATTGATGTGTTCAACAGAGTCACCAACCTTTGAATTATTTAGTTTAAGAACGTCATCTTGATAGCGGAAAGTTAAAAGATACAGCTCACTTCTTTTTTTTTCTTCCTAATAAATTCCTGTATGAAGTCAGCCTCAAATGAATGCAGGAACAAGTCCGCAAAAAGAGGGGCACAGTTGGTTCCCATACAAATGCCGATTGTTTATTAAAAAACACGGCCTCTTGATATCTTCGACTCTTCCTTAAGGAATTTCATAGAGCCAATGCAAATAAAAATTAAGTTCCCCGTGTCCTTTTTTTATCAAGATTCAATGACGTATTATCAACAAAACTGTTTGGTTCTGAAATTTCTGTTCGAAAAGTTTACCGATCGTGATAATCAATCAAAACAGAATCATGAAGCACGAGCACAATAAGTGAAATGATCGAGTGATGTTTTTTTTTCTATTTTTCAATGTATTCCCATTAGTTAACTTTCAAATATCAGTTGTTTATTGATTTGATTTATAATATGTGTTTCACAATTGGTTCATACTAGATCCCTCAAATGAAGGATTTTCTTATAAAATACAAATTTTATTCACGAAATGTATAGTAAATACTCATGAAACGAAAATAACACATATTTTATCATTCAAAAAACAGTTTGCTCTTTTTCAAGTCTGCAATCATGATAATATATATTTGATATGCAAATTAAAACCACATGCGTCACTGGTGAAATTTTAAGGCGAGAAGAGGAGGGGGAGGGGAAGGGGAAGGGACTTTTGAATTCCGAAAAGAACGAAATACTAAGCAACAAAGAGAATATGAACTTTATGTCTTAAATTTGTTGGTGATGCATTTTATGTTTTATTTGTATGTCAACATGATTCTATTGTTAATTATAGAAACCATTACTTACCTAGATATTATACTATTAATCCGCAATACATTAAAATGGAAGGATTAATGTCCATATGTAATATTTTATTAAGAAAATTGCTTGTTTTTTCTGAAATATTTACAAAGGTATTTCTATGTGTTTAAATAGTACTGCATGCTCATTTCGTCATTCAATTGTTTATGTATTATACTTTGACCTCATGTTACACATTTATGTGTCTGAGCGTTATCAATAAATCTTGAATCTTGAAAAAAAGAAAAACATTGACAACATAAGAAATATAGAGTTAGTATCCTTTCTAAATAAAAGATACATATGGTAAACCTAATTACTAATATCAAACATCTTTGCATTTGATCAGTATATAAATATATAAGGTGTAACATTCAAGGTAGATTTGATAGTAAAGTTAAAGTGTGAAAGGCAGTGATACATTTAAAACAATCTTTGAATTGTATTGAAATTGTTTCATTATCAAATATTCAGTGTGCAGAATACTAAGAAAATAAGCGACAACCGTGAACAAGTGAACAAGTGTCATTGTGAAAAGAGGGTACATTTTAATCAGATTAAAAATAAACAAGTACTATTTGAAGTTTCATCATTACCACTTTTTTCGTAAATTTTTATCTTATTTTTATTTTGATTAGAAGTGTGTCGGAAGGTATGTATCAAAACACGTCATTTTACATAACGAACGACAAAGCCACACAAAAAGTAAGACGCAGGAGAAGATATGTATAATCTCAAACTGTAAACAGGTGTCCATTCATTAAAAACGGTTACGTCCTATTAAAATTATCAGAGGAAATAAAATATACTTCTTCAGTTTTTCTTTAAACAACATATCAATAGGTAAACACATATCACATATCTCGTTGGAACGTCATCAAAGTGTTTTATTTCTGAGAACTACCAGGAAAAGTAGACATTTAACTGAAACCACTGTTACATCATGAACATATGCATGATATGTAACATTTAACTTTTTATATAATCAATAGCCGTTAAAACGCGCTAATGATCAGAAATATGTCAGCACATTTTTTTTATTTATATTAAATCGTAATTGAAGTTATATCTATAATCATATGCATGTGAAGTCACTACTTTAATCTTACCTTAGTAATACTTAGTTGCTTTGAAATAATCATATATTCCTTTGAAAATGATACAGCCATTGATCATTTATGAAATTGAATTAAATTTCACTACCTAATGTGAATTTTCGGTTTTCTTTTAATTACCTGTTGATAACATGATAAATTATAAAAAAAAACTATTAGTTTAATACCCCAGGTAAAGATTAAACTAGCATAATTTGGTAATAATTTGGTTTTTGTCTTTGATGAGTTGTTATCTAACTACATATTGTCAGAGAGTCGTTGATTACTTCGATTTACATAATTAGATTTACACAGTTTGTACATTTGATCATCACCGCTAACGTGCAATTGCTTTTAAATATTGTTGCACAGGCTTTAGTTTCCTATGTTGTGTTCTGTAGAAATGCAGTTGTTTGTTTTTTTTTCCTTTTTGCAATGCAGTTAGTTAAAAACGAGTGTAGCTATTCATTTGGTATCTCCTGCCTCTCTTTTTTCTCATAATGTGCTGAGGAATCGCTGCAAACATTGAAGACTCACTAACAATATAAAAAAATTCTTGCTGCTGCAAGTAAGAGAAACACAATATCACGAATATGAGTTGAATTAAACATGTTTAAAATACTACCAAGCTAGACGATTGGTTAAACCTGACTAAACATAAAAGCCATTGAATTGCAATATACTTAAAACTGTATGCTTATTAATCGATATGCTGAAATATCACAGAGTTTTATATTATTCACTTCCATCAATTCATATGTATATGTTTTGATAAGATGAATTGGACGAGGAAAGTTATGCTGACCAGACAGTGCAAATCTCTGATGACAGCATTGGCACTGAAGATGGAATTTCCGAAGAGATCAACATTTTTCAAAGTCATTCAAGAGGTAACATAATATAATGCATTTGCATGAAATAAATATGATAAAATACGGAACTATAAAAAATTGTCAAACAAGTCGGAGGTTTAGTTAGCTATAAATCCAGGTACAATTATGACAATTGAACGGTGGTATACTACTGTTGCTTTTATTAACCAACTGATCTCTTCGGAAAATGCCTTTACCAAGTCAGGAACATATCAGTTGTTTTCACTTGTTCTGTTGCGTTTGATTTTGTTTGCTTTTTTAACCTCCCTTGTTTGATTCAGTCTCTGAGGGGGTTTTTTTTTTTTATATATACTTTGTTTTAGCATGAAACGGATATAACTATTAAACTGTCAATGAATTACACAAGGATGAGCTTTAAGATACTATAACAAAGTAACATTATATGAATGGTTGTTATTCCACAGGACAGAAATAATCACTGAAACTGACATTAACATTACAATGGTAGGAGAACCCCAACAATGTTCAATTGTTTACATCTCCCTAGGATTTAGATTTCAGGAAGAAAGAGTGTTTATATGGATTATGTATTTTGTTCGTGAATTTTGATAACCGATTTTAGTTATGTTGACACTCTGCATTACCAAAAACAATGCTTTGTTAAATTCAAGACATTAGATTTGATAAATATACAATAAGACATTCAAAAAGTTATTAAATGTAAAAAAAAGACCTGAGAATAATAATAGTTAAAGCTGATTTCTGTAAAAAAAAAAATAATAAAAAAATTACAGACTTTAAGTAATAGTACAGGATTAAGTCAAGTCAAAATATTTCTCCAAGGATACAAACAATGCCTACAGCTAAAAGTAATCCTATTTTATTAGTATTCAACAAATGTTTAGAAATTATCAATATCTTCTTTCAAATGCTATGGCTGAACAGAAATTTTTGATTGCTGAACAGCTAGATGTTTTAAATAATTTATAAAAGTGATTCCTGGAACATTTGACAGAGTACGCAATATAATGTTGTTCTTTAAGACACGTTATATGTATTAACGTCTATGTTTATTTCAGATGACTACTATTGTTACATAAAACATCCGGATTTGTTAAATATTAATGATGACAAGCCAGTAGCGTGGACACCACCTCCACCGCCTCCACCACCGGATCCACCAAATCCTCACTCATAATATTTAGATATTTTAGAAACCACTTTAAATAACTGATTTAAATTTTTTTTAGCAATTACATTAAATAATATTGTGTTTTTGTTACCAATCGAAAAATGTTGATATCTTTAGTTCGTAATATTTAGGATATTTGTTTTGTTTTGTTTTGTTTTTATTTAAATCTACTGTTGAAGTTTTAATACCTAAGTATTCTAAATAAGAAAGACACTGCGTATTTGCCATTTGTTTGAAATCTTATCTTTCACTCATATCTGATGTATAATATATAACATTATGTCTATTTTAATAATTAGTGTTTATCGTTATGCTGCTTGTTTGTGTTTGTGTTATATGTATATATTAATCAAATTAGGTATTTGTGTTACAATAAAAATATATATCACAGGCCAATGCTAGTATTATAATTTTAATACAAATTGTATATGCTGATGAATGAAAATGGCACTAGGAAATCACAATATAAATGCGACTGTTTGACTGATGATTGAAAAAAAACCGATTATCATAATTTATTTTGCTATAAAAAAATGTCTAACATGATTTTTACGACCTTTGTTATCGTCTGCATAAGACTTTTTTAGATAATATAGTGAAGATAGTTAATGCGTTAAAATAGAAATAAGGTATTCGTTAGTGAGATAGCTCAACCATGAACTGATCTAAAACCCTGTGTCTTTTTACTTGCTTCTGAATATTTTTTATATTGTATGTAGTTTGTTTGTTTCGCATGTGCTTATTACTTATATCTCTTTAAGAACCTTCAATAAATTTGGATTGTATAGAGTTTACGTCATAAATATTAAAATGAAATGGTCACTTTGAAATGTTTAAAAATGTTTTAAATGTCATTTGCCTTTATCATTCGTATTGTGTGGTGTTTACGCTCAACAAGGTGATAACTGTATTAGAAACATTGATCTGACAAAAATTGAATCATTATGGCAAAAATAAGATGACTCGAATTAATTTATATTTACACCGATATTTCTTCTCAGATGACATGCATTCCATGGACCAAGACAAGCGGTCAACATACAGTTACCACTATCACTAATATGATTGAAAAAAAAAAACCTTAGTAGGAGTAGTTGTAAATAAATACCATGAAAGTATCCTTAATATTGCACCATATGTATTGCAAGGCAATGCTTATTATATGTTATATGTCCAATTATAAACATGTATCATTTCAAATATAGATTCGTTGAATTCTTAATAAAAGAATATAAAAAAGATGTGTTGTGAGGTCCTTGAAAGCAAACCGTTGACCGCTTATATGTACTTTTAATGTATTTGTTTAAGGTTAACTTCGTTTGTATACATGTATATATATCAAATTGTTTTTATCAATAAGTACGCCCTGTTGTGTGTGTCGATATATTGCACTGTAAAACCCCAAATTGAATGATAAAAGATTTGTTATCTTACAATAAAACAATCGTCAGGATTTAGCACAATACATGAGAAGCATTGTATCTACAGGTAAGAGTTGTTTCATATAAATTTTAGCAAATGTAGATGGTTTTATTTCGATTAGACTAAATGCAATTACGATAGCTTATTGTTTCTACCGTGTTTATCTGTTTCATTTATACAGACATATGCAGTAAACGTCAGAAATAATTTGGCCTACCAAATGAATTTTCATATTTAAAAATTAATACAAGAAGTATTTCTAGAAAATAAACATTGTGAAAGAACTCACGAAAGTAGCTATCCGAATATTGTCAACGGTTATTGTTCTCTTGTCACCATAGAGTACAAGTATACGTTAGACGTGAACCGCTATATCTTTTATTCATTTTGTTTGGATCAACAGGCCTCTCTTATGTATTTATCTAATTTTCTTAGGTGTTTTATTCATTTATTTTTGGTATCCACTTTTATGTAATAACGATTTAAATTGTTCTGAATGTTGACGTGAAAAACATTTTAAAATTTCAACAGTGTATGTTCCATTTTTACTTTCATTTTAGAAGAGACAATACAACTTTCTCGTATTTAATATCCTTGGTATTGCAGCTATATAAAATGTATAAGTGTGTACTTTGATTGTTATCTATTTAGTGTCCATGTGTACCCACAACCAAGCGTTTATTGATTATGTGATATACAGAACATTCACACATTTGTTTAAAAAATCATTATGTTATCAATATTTTGTATAGAAAATCACGTGACACCATCATTATAAAAAAACTTAAAAATTAAAATGATCAAGAAAAACAGGAAAAGTTTTGTTATACTGAAAAATCTTTGCACAAGATAATATGTTTAACTAATTAATGTCAACGTCCCTGTACGATTCAAAAGTAACTGTATCTATTGATTTTCTAATTTACAAATCATTTTAAGGCGATAATTTGCCGCCCAAAAAATGCAAATCTTCATAATAAATGTACTGCAAGGGTTGAATGAAAGTTACTGTCGGCTTCCAATAGTCAATCTAAATCATCTTTATACATGTTATACTTTCATCTTTACTAAAAGAGAACAGTTGAACTTACCTTATTTGTGATGCTTATTTTTACGAACTAAATATTAAAAGTTACTTTTCGAGTTTGATTTTGTCCCGTTGACAGAATAACGAGCTTATATATTTTAATTAGTTAAAACATTTTATTAATTTACAAAATTAGGACTCATTTTCTGTATCTTTAAATCCTAGCCATTTCCTGCTAATTCTATAAATTCGCAATCTAGTCTACATCTAAAACCATTTTGACTGATACAAATACATGCACTGACTACACATCAGCCATTCATTATCTTTTCTTTAGCTACATGGCAAAACAATGGTGTTTGTAATAAGATCAAATAAAAACTTGCTTGGTGTAAATGCAAAGAGACTGTTTATAATAATGTTATGTTACACATAATCACACACCTCAGACCCCCAAAAAAAAAAAAAAAATTTTAACAACACCTAAAAATACCTTCATTTAAAGCAAAAAGGCCACTTTATTTCACAAAAAATAAAAACACCCAAAAACAGCAAAAAACTTTGCTCCCAAAATAAAATTTTTAACTTTTTTAAAAACCTTAAAACACCCAAAAAAAAACAACAAAAAATTTCAAAAACAAAAATAAAAAAGGTCGGAGAACACACCGCGAAAAATTCTGTTGGATTTTGGAGAAAAAAAATCAATTTTACTTTAAAAATGAAACAACCTACAGCTCCTGATTTATCAATGGATATACCATTATATCCAGAATTACCTACAGAAGATGGACAAAATTATAGACTACAAAAATAACAGAAATAGAAAAACATTAATAAATGAGAGAGATAAACGTAAATCACTATACAAGAAATATAAACGCGGAGTCAATGTTACTGATGGTGTCGATACAAGTTTAATTTCGACTTCCGTTGTTTTAGCTGGTATAGGAATAGCTTTTCCTATCTTGCTTCCAATACAGATTACAGCTATTGTATGTGGAAGTTTAGGAGGTTTAATTAAATTTGCTAGACGCAAGTTAACAACAAAATCAAAAAACATTATGAAATTAAAACAATGGCAGAATGTAAATTAAACAGTATAAAAGATTTGATATCAAAATCTTTAACTGATGGACAGATAAGTGAGAATGAATTTAAATCAGTTTTGGATGAATTGGAAAATTACAACAAAATGAAAGAAAATATACGAACAAAACAAACACAAACAGTATTGAATGACAGCGAAAGAAAGAAATTGATAGAAGACACAGAAGCTAGAGTAAGAAGTGAATTAAAAAAAAATGGAAAATATCTAATTTTTTAACAAAATTACAATAGTTAATGACCCTCCCCAATGTATGAACTATAAAAATTTTGATGTAAAAATGGCTGAAGGAGGTGTTGAGTTTGGAAATCCTTTATTTGATCGTGATGATTATGATGAAGAAAAAGAAACTACTTTTCGAAATGATGAAGAATTTCAAAGTTCTATAGACAAGGAAACTGAGGTATTAAGAGATTTATCAGAAAATGACACTAAAATTCGCGAAAAGAAATTACCGAAAAAATGATAAAAGATTTTATAACGAAAATAATGAATTATATTCAAACAAAATTACAAAGATTTTTTACCAAAGAAGATTTTAATGGAAGAACAATGTTGTATGTAAAAGATGAATATGGTAGGAAATTGCATTAACATATTATCAAAAGGAGTATTAAAATTTTATAAATTTAGCACTATTCAAAGAGAATACGGTGTTGGTGGTACCGAATTTATCAAAGATGTTTTGGGTGTAGACGATTATAAAATATCTGATAAAATAATAGAAGGTAGAGCAGAGTTTCAGAGAATGTTAAATGAAACACCAATTCGTGAACTCAATAATATAGAAATTCCATTAAAAGAAATATCTACACAACAAGAAGGAGAAGAATTATTAGAAACAGCAAGTAATACCGAAACATCTGTGAAAGAAATAGAAACTTCTTTTGTAGAAGCAGGAGTATCTTACAAAGAAATGGAAACTCAAACAGATATTACAAAAAGAGAGATGGATGGTATAATCAGTGCAATGACATCAGTAAAAGAAGAGATTGCAAATGAATTAGCAAAACTGAATGAAACAAATAAAGACTTAGCAAAAGAAAATACTAAATTAGAACAAGCTAAAGAAGACAATGATGAATTTCAAATAAATAGAATAAGTAGTCGAATAAGAGAGTTGGAATCTGAGAGAAGTGCAAGACTAGAAGTAATTAATATTAATAAAGAAAACTACGTAGTCAAGTAAACAGAATTAAAGAAACAATAAATAAAGTGTTATACGAAGACAAAACATTAGGTGAAAGAATTAAAACATTATTCAGAGAACAAGGAATTACAATAGCTAGTATTTTAACCGCTTTTGGAATGATTATTGGTGTTATTGTTGAGACATTTACTGGTGGAACTACTTTTCTCCTTCTCCTCCTCCTCCACCATCAAAAGGTGGTGTACAAGACTGGATAAAAAACAATTAAAAATCTTGGAAAACTATTATCTTTTCTTGCAGGAAAATTAGCAGCTGCATTACCAGGTATTATAGGTTCTATTGTATCTTGGTTATTGTCTGCAACAAAAGACGTAGTAAATTGGTTTGCAAACAACTTATGGGCTTTGCTTGTTTTGGTTGTTGGTTTATTGTATGCTGCTGCTAGGAATATTTAAAAAATAAATTAATAAATTTTATAAATAATAAGTGCTGTAATACCCAAAACAATACCTCCAAATATTATTGCTTTTTATTATCTTCGTGTTCGTCATATTCATTTTTTGTATTGGTTCTATTTGAACTGGTTCTATTTGAACTGGTTCTGATTTTTTGGTTCTGATTTTTTGGTTCTGATTGAGATTGTTGAATCAATTTTGGTTTATTTGTTTTAAAATCAACAGGATCGAGACCGGTAAAATCAAAATTTTTATTATTTAAATCATCATTTAAACCGAGTGTTTGATTTTCTGTTGCAATTACAATTTTGTTGTTATAACCAACAATGGTGTCAATTTGTAATACCATATCACTGGGAGACATATATAAACCAAGTCCATAAGCATAATCAACTTTACTTCTTGCGTATTTTAAAACATTTTGATAATTTTTATCTGAGTGGGTAAATCGATAGGACTATTAATAACATCTTGTACATTTGCTAAGAATTGTTTTGTGCATCAAATCCTGTTCCTACTTTTAATATTTCTACCCTTGTTTGAGATTGTGCCCTAATAATGCCCATACAAACATTCTAATACTTTCATTGATACGTTCAATACCTGCTTTTGTAAAACCCTCTGATTTATCTAATATAAATGTTGTCCAAGCCATACTTATATCTTTTGTATGACGAATTGTATCATGAATATTAAAGAAGGGACCATCCCCTGAATGATGATATCTGTATTCACCACTTGGTTTATAATATTCAGAAAAAGTTCCTAATCCTTTAGATGATGATTCTACTTTTGTCTCCAATCTGTATTTGGAGAAACATCAAATTCATTGCATAATTTTTGATATGCAGCTTTGTCATATGGGTTTTGTAATAACAGAAAGAAGAATCTGTTGGTAAAGGTGATTTAAGTTCTTTTAAAATTCTGGCAATGCAATAATATAAGTGAAATGTATAAAGTGATTTAGTAAGATTTGAAGTGTTTTGTATATGGTTATTGTAGGAAACACCACATCCTGTACTTGCACACCAGACTGCAAAGTTTAACTGACATTGCCACCAATCAAACGAAGAATGAATCCATGTATTCCATGGTTCGTTGGTGTGTAATGATGGGTTTTGATATTTTGAAATATATCGGAAAAGCTGTTTTAAAGTTTTCTTTTGATTTACAAATATTATTTGATCGACAAGATTTATATCTTTTTAGAATACTTAACACTTGGATTATATGATACATTTGGATTATATTTAAATTCTTTTGTTATCATTTTTTATATTAAAATGTACCACACTATTTCAAATATTGATAAGACAATTAACTTACAACAATACATTGATAACAGAGATGGAAATAAACGTATTGGTTTAAAATCTATAAGATATAGTGTAGGTTGGTATAATGTTTATGATGGAGTTATAAGACAAACAGGAGAAAGACTTCGTAGGGTTAAAGATGGTTATTATAGTTTCCAACAAATAGCGGATGAATTTAAAAAAAAAGATATTGTATTATCCGTAAATGAAACAAATGGTATTGCTTCATTAAACACTCCTATTGAGTTAAGGATAAATGAAGATTTGAAAAATATGTTAGGATTTAATAATGAACGTAAATTCGAACCTAATGAATTACATTATGGAAAAAATTTGTAGATTTTGCTATCCATAAATCATTGTATATCCATTTGGAACAAGTTAGCAC
The DNA here is from genome assembly GCA_017311375.1 of Mytilus coruscus. NCBI lineage: Eukaryota > Metazoa > Mollusca > Bivalvia > Mytilida > Mytilidae > Mytilus > Mytilus coruscus. The sequence goes on along the minus strand of CM029604.1, from coordinate 25,438,855 downwards.
TTCTTATAATTATCTTGATGGTATGCCGAGTACTTTGTTGGCTGTTGTTCCAGTTGAAAATAAAGAGTTTGGGGATATTATAACAATAAGATTTGAGAATCCGGAATATAAGTATTTGGTAAATGGTGATATAACAGAATTGAAATTAGAAATAAGAGACGAAAATAATAAAAGATAATTAATAATTTACCAATTAATTGTGTTTTAGAAATTGTATAATTTATTTAATAAAATGAGCATACTTGGTGTCAAGAAAAACACGTAGATACATCGGAAATAAAAAGGAAATATTAAATATGGAGAGTGAGCTTTGAACAATGGATACTAAGGATAAAGATTTACGCCGGAGTGTCGCTGCCCTAACCATCAGAGTTTTAAATGTTGAAAATATAGTTACTAATATTAAAAATAAACCAGACAGAAAAATAATAAGTATAAATGCTGGAATTGATGGTTCAATACATACAAATCAAATGTTTAATTTTGGTGATGGTGGTTATTATGTAATGAACTTTCCAGGACAAATATTGGGTATGGGTTTAGTAAGTCTGAAAACAAACACAGATGATATAGCCGTTATGATGACTGTTAATAATAATGAGCCATATGGTTACGGAATAAGTTTGGGTAGTAGTGTCACACACAGTTATTATAACTTTAATACACCTTTGAAGTTAAGGCTGGAGATATAATAGGTTTTGTTAGTAAGAGTGATAATTCTGCATGTATCAATACTCTAGTATCAGCGGTAATTGAATTATTTTATAACAAATTTAATCCTTAAAAATGTCGGCATACGGAAACAAATTAAATCCTTACAGAAAAATAAGAGAACCTCGTGGTGTGAAAGGTATTCGTCAAAGTGTAGTAATAACTAATAATCCTTCAACTATTGATCAAAATCAACAGCTATTAGTGAGATTCCCCAATCTAAGCAATAATGATGTTATTGTTCCAGGAACAACCAGATTGGCATTTGAAATAGAACTCACATCATCTACAGACGACAATGCAACCATATATCCAAACATAGGAAGAGCAATAGTTAAAAACAACAATTCGTATAAGTGGAAATGAAATTATGTCAATTGATGATAGTGATATTTATCATTGTTATACCGATTTGTGGAAATCTTCATCTGAACGAACAAATATGGCATACCAAGGTATTGGTGAAGCAAACATGTTAAAACACAGAGTTGGTGTAGGTGATAAAGCAAATGATACGGGTGATGAAGCAATTGCATTAGCATATAAAACAGATTTTGTATCCCACTTGATTTTGAACTATTAGAAACTCATATGCCTTTTTATCAATCAGGTCTTGGTGATAGACTTGAATATGAACTTACATTTAATAATTATAGCAACGTTATTAAATCTACAGATACAGATGCAAGTTACACAATTAAAACATTTGTTTAGAATTTGATATGGTTTCCGATGCAGAATTAGCAAGACAGATAAGACAACAAGTTGATGGTAAGATGGTTATTTTGTACGATAGAATACTAAGACATAGAAAAATAACCAAAACAAATCTGATACATTGTGGAATATCAATTTAAATGTTCCAGCTAGAAGTATGAAAGGAATTCTAATGTTGTTCGAAGATCCTGAAAGAACAAGCACTGAAACTTATTATAATCCTAATATAACAAAAGTAGAAATGACAATAGAAGGTGTTCCAAATCAGCTATACAGTCAAGGAATGAAAGCATATCAACAGTGGGATGAAATAAATAAATTCTTTGCTTTAAATTCAAAAGAAATAAAGAAACAAATATACTTGCAAAAGATTTAAATTTATCTCATACAACATTAGAAAATATCTCACAACTAATTATGCATTATGGTTAGATTTACGTTCAACAGATGATAACTCATTACACGGTTCAGGTAGAAGAATTGAAAATGCCTCTGAAGGTATAACAATCCAAATAACTAAAACAGCAGGAGCAAATAAATCAATAAATGTTTATCTGTTTGTAATCCAGGATGCACAAATTAATTTTGAAGATGGCAGATTTAAAATGTTGATTACTAGTAATTGCTGTCTTGACGAACAAGTTCTGCAATCTTATTCCTTTCGGTAATCAATTCACTTATTTTTATTTCCAATGTAGTTTTTCTTCATTCTCGTATGTTCTTTTCGTTGTTAATTTTTGAGTTTAGTCTTTGCACTAACTTTTGTCTTGTTAATCTCAACCAAATCCGTCTTTTGTTTTATCACCAAAATCTTCTTTAGCTTTGTTTATTCTATCGGTCAACAATTCAATTTCCTTTTTGTACTGTTTATTTCTGTATCTTGTAAATTTATCGTATTATTATGTTTTGCTAACAACGTTTCTAATTTTCTAATTCATCCGACACTTTAACTAAATTACATCTTCTCAATTCAGATTCCATTTTGAATATGAACATGTCACAATTAGGTAGTTAAGATAGTGTTTACTGCAACTAAGGAGTTGTTTACTGTATCTAAGTAAGTATTTATTGAAACTAAGTACGTGTTTACTGCAACTAAGGAGTTGTTTACTGTATCTAAGTAAGTATTTATTGAAACTAAGTAAGTGTTTACTGCAACTAAGGAGTTGTTTACTTTTGTAAAAGTGTAACTAAGCAAGTGTTTACTGCAACTAAGGAGTTAATCAATAATCCAATTACAGAACTGTTGATATTTTTACATTCCATCTATCATTGTATCACTTACAATTTAAAAATTCAGTCATAGTATTGATTATTTGAGTAAAGATAATAAAATGGAGAGAATTATCAATTATCATTTAATTCAATACTAGTTCTCATCTTCTCTTATTAATGTGATAAAATGCTCAATGGGGTGTATTGTTATTCTTTGTTATAATAAGTTAGTAAATATTAAAGTATTGATGTGAAGTGTTGTATTTTATTGAAATAATCATTGCTGTATCATTTGATCCTTGGGATCATTATTATTTAAAATGGATAACTCATTAAAATTGAAAGAAACTTGATATTTTATAGCCTTGATAACATATTAAGCAATTGAGGCATTTAAATTTCTTTTGTTATATAGGTTTTATAAAAGTGTTTCTAAAGTAAGTGTTTAATTCAATAGGATATGACTTTTAAATAAACTAAATCGATCATTGTAAATATTTACAGGTACCTAGAGATTTAAAACTTAGTCATCTGTAATTCTTGATCATAAAACCCACCTTTAATTTCTTCGCCTTTTAAATCTTTTATTCTATAAGTAACAGGGTTTGTATTTAAAACTTTTTCAATTACAAATATTTCTTTGGTCCAACGAGTAGTATAACCCTTTTCAAATTTACCTTTCTTTTTTGTTATTCTTACTCTAGCACCTACTTTGAGTTTAGGTTTTTTAATTTTCTCTTTCTTTTCTGGATATAAATTTTATACACGGTTAATTCATTTTCTAATTTACTTGCTTTAACAGGTGTCATTTTAATTGAAGAATGTACTGTATTATTATAATTTTAACTAATTTATCCAATATATCATAATATTTAAAAGTTTCATTAGCAGTAAAGTATTTAAACATATGTTGTTTCATTGTACCTATCCAGCGTTCCACCACGCTGCTCTTTTCCTCATTCTCAGTTGAATATAACTTTATGTTATTATCTTTTAACAATTCTTTTACTTGTCGATTATAAAATTCAGATCCTTTATCCGACCAAATATACATTGGTTTTCTTTCTTTAAATAATGTTTTAAATGCTTCACTTACTGTTACTCCTGTTTTATTTTTAATGGAACTAACCAACCATTTTACTGAAAATATCTATAGCTGCTAATAAATATTTATAGTGTTTATTTTGTTTTGAATATTGTTGCATATCTATCAAATCAACCGCCCATGTTTGATCTATTGAATTGACATAAACACGTCTTTTAGGAAAAGATTTTACAACTCTATGATGTAATTCATCTGCTAATTTATTTGTTAGATTTATTTTAGACATTTTAAATATAACTAAAATTGTTTCTTAAAAATGGAGGCAAAAAGGATAAAATTTTATCCAAGCAAGGAGATTCATATAAACTTGTTTTGACAAAAAATATAAACATAAAGCAAGTATTTATGTATTTAATTATAAAATTAGTCTAAAGGATGAAAAACCAGAAACATTTACAAATGCTTTTGATCACATGATAGATTATTCTATAAAGATTACCCTAATGGAAGAATTAAAATAGTACCTATTCATGAAATCATAATTGCTAAACATAAAAGCTGGCCTATAAGAACATATAATACAGTTAAAAAGTTATTCATGGATCAAATGGAAAGATTATTAAATAGTGCTGAAGAATTAAATTTAGAAGAAGTTATTTTTGAAGTTACTATTATACCCAATAAAAGAGGAAAAGGTAAAGCTTTAAAAATATTAGATGCAATAAATAAAAGTAGTATCATACAAATAAAAATAATGATACAATATGTTTAGCAAGAGCAATTGTAACTTCTTTAGCTTCAAACAAGTTGTTAGAAAATTTTACAAACTCACAATTAAAACACATTAAAGAGGGTAGACCATTACAAAAAGAGTTGCTGAAAATTTACATGAACAATCAGAAGTAGAAATAAAAAAGAAGGAAATGATTTGGAAGATTTAAAATTTTTGAAAATTATCTTGATATGAGAATAATTATTTTACATCAAATAGTACAGAACATATTTTATATAATGGTGATGAAGAATACAACGAACAAATATATTTATATTATCATGATGAACATTTTGATACAATAACAAACATAACAGGATTTTAGCAAAACGTAGATTTTGTAAATTATGTTTAATTGGTTATACTGAACAACATACATGTAAAGATAATACAGTAACAACTATTAGAAAACAACTTGTTTGTGAAAATGTAATAAAACATATACAGGTAAAACCATAAATGTGGTGAAAAATATGTTTAATATGTTACGAAAATACACGGAAAGTAATGAAGAACACTTATGTTATATGAAACCATCAGTACCAAAACAAGTAAAAATAATAAATATATATATTTTGATTTTGAAGCAAATCAAGAAACAGGAATACATATAATGAATTTTGTATAGCTTACGATTTAGAAAATATTTACTGTTTTAAAATAACTATGTAAAAGTATTTAAATGTGATTTCAATATTGATGATTTAAACTTGTTAGAATTAGACATAGATGATTGTTTTAGTGATGTAGAAAAATTAAATATGAAACAAATTCTGTAATAGACAACTTTTGTAAATATTTCATAAGAGACAAATTTAAAGACTACACTTTTATTTCACATTATGGAAAAGGTTATGATATGCAACCGATTTTAGGATACATTGTAAAAATAAAATTGAACATAACATAATTTCTTCTGGACTAAAATTAACAGCTATGTTTATTAAAGGAATAAATTTAAGATTTATAGATTCAATAAATTTTACATTGTGTGGATTAGCTGCTTTCCCAAAAACATTTGGTTTTGAAGGTAACAAAGGATACTTTCCACATTATTTTAATACAACAGAAAACCAAAATACAAAGGTAAATATCCTGATAAAAATATTATGGTTTTGATACTATGACTACCAAAATAAAAAGAATTTGACAAATGGTATGAAACAAAAAAGATAAAAATTTAAATTCTATAAAGAAATATTTTATTATTGTTTTTGGATGTTTTAATTTTGTCAAAAGGTTGTACATTGTATAAAAATTATTTTAAATATAACCAATAATTGTATTGATCCATTTCAATATATTACAATTGCTCAATGTTGTACAAAAATATTTAAAACATTAATGTTAACAAATGAAACAATTGGAATTCACAAAAGATGACAATTAAAGAAGTACATTCACAAAAATCAATACAATGGTTAGAGTATATTTCTTTAGAATATGGTATAATGATTCAACATGCTAAAGAGCAGGTGAAAAGAAATTATTCATTAATAATAAATGTTATAAAGTCGATGGTTATTATTATGATATAGAAAATAAAATGCGTAATGTTTATGAATTTTTGGATGTTATTGGCATGGATGTACAAAATGTTATAGTCCTGAAGAAATATGTAAAAAGATAGAAATAAAAAACTATGAAAGAGTTATATGACCAAACTAAAGAAAGACTTAAAACTATTGAAGATTATCTAAAACCAAATGTAAAAATTCATACAATATGGGAATGTGAGTTTGATCAACAAAATATCCTGAAGTTGATCCACATTTAAAACCTATTGATAAAAGAGATGCATTTTATGGAGGAAGGACAGAAACTATTCAATTATACAATAATCTTTCTGATTTAAAAGGTAGATATGTAGATTTTTGTTCTCTGTATCCATCAGTAAATAAATATTGTAAATATCCTATAGGACATCCTATTACATATACAGATATTTCTGTAGATGATTATATAAAAATAATTATTTCGGAATAATGAAATGTAAAATATTACCACCTAAAGGATTGTATCACCCTGTTTTACCTTATAAACAATTAACTAGTGATAATACACATAAATTACTTTTGGATTATGTAGAACATGTATGAATAAAATATCTTTTAAATGTAAACACATAGATGATCCTACTTTAAATAAACATGATAAAATACATGAAATAAAAAGATGTAAAGAATGTAAAATATTAAAATGAAAAATGTATACATTCTAATGAGGAAAGAGTTATAGTAGGAACTTGGTCTACAATAGAAATAGATAAAGCAATAGAAAAAGGTTATAAATTACAAAAATATATGAACTAGAACATTTTGAAAAACATCTACAGATATATTTAAACTTTATGTAGATACGTTTATGAAATATAAACAAGAAGCTTCAGGATGTAAATGTGATCCTAAATATTGTAAACCTGATTGTGAGAACGATAAAGAATGTAAAACCAAAATACAATATATCATAGATAATGCTGCTTATAATCTAGATATTGACAAAGTTAAACACAATTCGGGATTAAGATTTATAGCTAAAATATGTTTAAATAATTTATGGGGACATTTTGGTATGAGAGATAATTTTACACAAAAGAATATTGTTTTACTTTAGAACATATAACTAAAATAGTATTTAATGAAAATATAAAGATATAAGTACCATGATATTAGATGAAAATATTGTATTAACTGAATATAAAGAAAAGAAGAATATTCTAAACCTAATCCAAGTGTAAATGTTTATATAGCTTTATTTACAACAGCACATGCTAGATTAAAATTATACGAATTATTAGATATTCTACAAGAAAGAGTTTTATACATGGATACAGATTCTTGTATTTACAATGATGATGGTTCTGAAGCATGTAAAAAGTAGAAAATATGATGGGAAGTAAATTAGGTGATTTAACAGACGAAATTGTTTCAAAACACAATGCTAATCACATAAAACAATTTATATCTGCTGGTCCAAAAGATTATTCAATGAAACTAGATACAGAAAAACTAGTTAGCTGTTGTAAAGGTTTTAGATTAAATGCTGAAGTTGAAGAAAAGATTACATTAGATAAAAAATAAAAATAGTTACTGATGAAAATGAAAAATATGAAACTGTAAAATATGACAACATAAAAATAGGAAAAGATCATCAACTTAAAACAGTTAAACAAGTTAAAGCTTATGATTATATGTTTGATAAAAGAATGGTATGTTATGAAAATGAAAATCTAATTAGAAGTTTTCCTTATGGATATTAAAAATATATAATTTAAATTTTTATTTTAAAATGATTGAAGCTTATACCGAGAAAGATGATCCTTATGCTAGAGTTATATTAGGAAAAATAAAATTATCAAATTATCAGATATGTTGTTTGAGAGATGATGGAGAATGTCCTTTGACATCAAAACAAATGGAAGTAATGGAAAAGTTTAAAGGTAAAAAGTTATCTAAGTTTCCTCCTGGTTGGGATGCTTTCATTAGACCTGACAAAATTTATGAATATGTTTTGAAAAACCATGTCCTGAAATTTAATTTATTTTGTTATTTCTTTATAACCCTCTTTAAAAACTTTAATCAAAGGAATAATATTTTTAGATTTAAATGTATCATTTTCTTCAAGGTAATCATCGCTTCGCTCGCTTATTTTAACTTCCAAACAACAAAACCTGTTAAAACCATTCCACCAACAACAAATGCAATTTCTCTATTTTTTGATCTTCTGATGGTGTATAAAATCACTTAGTTTAGGTTTGGGTGATAATGGAGTTAATTGTTTACTTGTAATGTAATAGTATTGTTTCATTGCTTGGTCAACATCTTCAAAAGTATGTTCGGCATGATGTTCCTTTTGTAATTGTTCATTGATAAAATCTAATCTTTGTATTCTTCTTTTATTCCAATCTGCTTGTGCTTTTTCTAATTTTCTATAGCTTTATCATGTCTTATTTTCTCTTCATTTGCATTACTACCCATATGTGAAAATAAATAATTACTCCCCGAAAATGCAAAAGCATTTGTTATTGCCCCACCAAGCATCATTGCTAAAGCACTTGCCATTTTATAAAAACAAAATAAAATAAAAATAAGTAAGCAATCAGTTTATTACTTCATGATATCAGCAGGTATAATACCTTGCTTAATCAACATATCTTTTGTTGCCATTGCAAGTAATATATCAATGGATAACATTACAACATCATTTACATTAAAATCTACTTTTGGTGCTGGTCTCCTTAGTACCTTTTACCTATTTCTGCATATCCAACTGTTAACAATGTTTCCACTCCAGCATGATATAACATATTTGCTATTTGTTTTCCGTCTTTTGGTGTTGACATTTTATATATTAAATTTTTAAATTCTCACTTTGTTCGCTCAATTAAATTCAAAAGGATCAATTTCTTTCTTTTGTTTTCTGGTTTTTCTGGTTTTGTTATTTCCTTACCCACCACGATTTCTTTAATCATTTTTCTGGTTTCTTACTTTGGTTATAAAAACAATCCCAATCCAACAATACCTATAGAAAAAGTGCAAATTTGTAATCAACTTTGGAACCGGAGTTTCTCTCAACCGAAGGGTTTGATTCACAATCTGTTTCTGTATCAGAATCTTTTGTTATTTGTGGTAAGTCACTTTTTCACTAGCCATTTTAAATTTTGCGTTTTCTTTTTTAATTTTTCTTCTTCTTTTTCTTAATTCAGCTTTCATTTTTTTGCTTCTGCACCTTTTTACCAGCTGCTACTCTTTTGGGTCTTTTGGTTTGGGTTTTTGAATATTTCTTTTGAAGGGACCGGAGTGTATCTCGCTCCGCTCGTTCGCTTCGCTCGCCAGTTTCTTCTTGTTTAGAATTTTCATTCATCATTTTTTATGTCATTATTTTCATCTTTATTTTTAAAATCAATAGAAGCAAGTGGTTCGATATGTCTTGCTGTTGTTAACATTGCAGTAAAAGGAGCAAGATACATTCCATATTTATAATACAGTTCACAACATATGTTAGTTAAACCGTGATTGAGAAAAGGATCTTCCTTCAAGTCTTGTATTAGTTTTGGTGGATCGACAACTTTGAAATACTTTGATACACCCATAACATATAAATTTATAAAAGAGTTTCCTAATGTCTTAGTCATACTAGCTCCTAATCTAGCTTCATATTTACAGTATAGTTTGTCTATTTGTTCTGGTGTCATTTTGTCAATATCTGACAGTTGTAATTCTTTACCCAAATATTGTTTACTGTTTCCACCAGCAACAACAGATGATAATCTCTCGTTTTTTTTCTTGTTTATCATCATCAATATTTATATTTTCGACAATATTTTCGCTCAATAATTCTTCGGCATTCATTTTATATGTTTCAAAAACGAAAATAATTTATTTTTAATTATTTACAAAACTAAATACAAAATAACCCACTAATGATAATACTGCAGTATTTGTTATAATTGTTAATATTTCTAATAGCATTGCTTTTTTTATTGCTTATATTTGCTAAATTACTAAAGCATTACTAAAGAATTGCTAAAGCATTACTTGAGAATAGCTTAAGAATTGCTTAAGAATTGCTAATCAAGTAACCAAAATCGGTAGGTTGATCTGTCTTTAATATTAATTTACGATGTTTCTTTTTTAAGTTCTTCCTTTATTCTTTGTCTTTCTTCTAATGTAGGAATAACATCATTTTCTCTTAGACAATTATCAAAACTATCTCTATCTTTGTGTAAAACATGCACAACCATTTTGTTTGTTCTCTTAAGTCTTTTAAAACAGAGTTGTATCTCTGTGAAATGACCCACACTGATTGTTCCGCGTGTCTTCCTGAAAATGCAAGCTCAGACAGCATATCTTTTTCTTTGTAAATTCTTTTGTTGCACTGCAATCATCAATGATATATAATGTTGGACAAGTAGCATATTTTTAAAAACATTCTTAGTAGTTCTTGTAGTTTCTCTTCTTCTTTGACAATAGGATTAACAATTATTAGATTTTTGTTTTGGTTTTCTAACATCACCAATCCATTCACGATTTTTGTATGCTTTGTTCCATTGAATTGTTGGACAAAGTATAACTATATGTTTAAAACTCCACTATATTCTTTTTCTAATAAATCAAGAACAAACTCCGTTTTTCCACACCCAGTTTGTCCACATATAATAGCACAATGTGGATATTTTGGTAATTGAGTGTATCTCGCTCCGCTCGTTCGATTCCATTTTTAAGGAAAACACTTAATTTTTTTTTCTAGAAAATCCCACAGAATTTTTTCGCGGTGTGTTCTCCGACCTTTTTTATTTTTGTTTTTGAAATTTTTTGTTGTTTTTTTTTTGGGTGTTTTAAGGTTTTTAAAAAAAGTTAAAAATTTTATTTTGGGAGCAAAGTTTTTTGCTGTTTTTGGGTGTTTTTGCTTTTTGGTAAAATTTAGTGTCTTTTGCTTTAAATGAAGGTATTTTAGGGTCAAAATTTTTTTTTTTTGGGGGGTCTGAGGTGTGTGATTATGTGTTATGTTATATGAGTTAACATAGGGTGGTGCTACATGAATTGTTGTCTAAAATGAAAATGGATTGATTGTATGTATTGCTTGTATTTTAACATAGACGATAGCGAAGAGTATGTTGAAATGAGCAGAACATTGCTCTTGTAGAGTTTATGAAATTTGAATGCAATCTACTTTTAAACTGAGAAAAACATAAGTCTTTAAAAATCTAAAAAGGTGTAAAAAGTAAAATCACAAAAATACTGAACTCCGAGAAAAATTCAAAAATGGAAAGTCCCTTATAAAATGGCAAAATAAAAAGCTCATACACATCAAATGAATGGACAACAACTGTCATATTCCTGACTTGGTACAGGCATTTTCTTAAGTAGAAAATGGTGGATTAAACCTGGTTATAAAGCTAGCTAAACCTCTCACTTGTATGAGCCTGACATCTTTAACTTTCAGTTTAAGTTTCAACAATGATTTTAAACTTATATTTTATGTTCCAAAATAATAGAAGACACCTGTTTTGAAATTTTGAGTAATATTAACGAAATAACCTTTAATTATTCTAAGGTAAATATGAGGGTTTGGTTCGTGCTCATGCTCAATTTTAATTGTCTATGTAGTTTTTTGAAGGCATACTCTGATGGCTCGTTTTTTTTCGTCATTTTTCCTCGACACTACTATTCGATTACACCCTTCGTATTTTCTATCTTTTTATAAAAATATGAAATATGTACTAGAACTATCAATTGTATTCAAATACTTAATACTCAGCTTTTTGTCGATTTAAAAACGAGCACGCCAACGTCATTCAAGATCAACACACACACGCACATATTATCATGTCATTCGTCACCATTATCATGTCATTCCTCACCCAAAATGTTTTGCTACTATATGTATTTTATATAAAACTACGTTCTTATTAAAAAGAAATGCAAGGTCATTGCTGGTTTGATTATAACAAATTTGGTACCATAAAAACTCGAATTGTCACAGGTTTGACTTTTTATTTGGTTACATTTTTGTCGTGAAGCGTTGTTATTTTCTGATGATATATACATGTCATTTTGTACCCTGTCCGGCATTTCTTAAACGATAACAGAGGTAAACCTAACGATGGGATCCTGCAAATTATAAACCTGAGTATCCCATTGTTAGGTTTACCTCTGTCCGGCATTTCTTAAACGATAACAGAGGTAAACCTAACGATGGGATACTCAGGTTTATTATTTGTAGGATCATTTTTTCTTAGTTTTGAGATACATGTAGCGCAGGCTTACTTGTTTGGACATGAAGTCATTTCTTGGTTGTGAGTTTATATCTATTTTTCCTTTCTTGTAGTAAGGGAATAACTTGCGTAACTAGAGGCGTGCAATTTTGTATACTTCACCGTAATGCTTCCTTTCTAGAACATGTGAGCTGCACTCAAGACATTGTGGTAATGCGGTTCGGATTTTGATCACGTTTATTTTCAAAACTCACATCGCAACTAGTAAAGAACATGTTGCAATTACTACTGTTGAGTTTTGTCTAGTGAAAACTTTACATCTATCGTCCATCGCCCTTATGTTGCTACTGTAAGATCGAATTCATATACATTTAGAACGTTGCGTTGAGTTGTTGTTTGAAATGTTTGATGCTTTGATCATTTATTCACTTGGATTGTCTGGATTTGTTTATGGTTTCCGTCATTTATTTAATGGTCATTATTTTCAGGATAATCGGATTTATTTGACCAGAAGTAATCCTGATTCTAAAAGATGTAGATGTGTTGTATGATAATGGGTTCTTGGTTATATACTGGTTCATGCAAACCAATTGAACGAATTTTAAAAATAATACCAAATTATAGGATTTCGTCTATTTAAAAACTCATCTTGTCATTTTAAAGGCATACAAAGCAGTCAATATTTTTTTATGGATATTAACATTTTGAGCATTTTGGTTCTGTAAGACGTGTATATCTATTAAAGTGTTTAAGCTTTAAGATGATTTACAGTTATCAGCATTTGTTTAAGCCATTGTGATCATGCTTGTTTGTTTGGGTGTAGAAAAAACATACGTTATATAAGATATCTTGCTTATCATTAAGGTTAAGGGAAAATTTGGAACCGAGTTAACAACGACCACGCTAAGTGGTATCAATAGCTCACATGACGTGAAAGGATAATAGACGTAATACAAGTAGAAAGACGTAATGTCTTAATTACATCTTTTGTCGATACAAAGGATAAAAGAATATAGTTACACTGGTGTTTTAAACATTTAAATCTTTGGTTCATATAGAAAAAAAACAAATGATAAAAGTTCTGTGTGCACAACGCAGTCATAAGTTGACGCGTTTTTCTTGATTAACAATCATCAGGTAGGCGGCTCATGACGAAAGTTTAAAATATATGAGTTTTAAACAAAAACTAGGGCAACACTTGTTACAACTTTGTTTTGATTTTCAGCAACGAACAATCGTTGATACATTGTAACACTCATGTAGAACAAACAACGAACCTATTTATCCAACATAGTTATTCAATAGCAGTCCATATTTTGCGCCATTCATCCCTGTATTTCCATATAGTAAAACCAACCTTTGTATCTACTGTTAATAGTTTCCTATCCTATTTATTATTTTAAAAGATACATGAACAAGTGAAAATTCATTAACTGAAACCCAGTGACCATGACTATACAGAATACAGATAACGAAGCCTCCAGAGAATATCGAGTGAAGACACTTAGGTGTTTGGCGGAGTACAGATTGGGATTGGTGTATTATGTGGCATTCTGAGTTTAGCTGGAGTAATCACTGACAGTGTAAATCTGAGTAAAATTGTGATTACAATTATAACTCTGAGTACAATGGTGATGGTTATTACCATCGATGTGATCGGTATGATTTTGCATCACTGCTCCTTGCTTTCGATATCACGTGTTTGCTGTTTTCTGGATGGGTAAGAATTTATACTATTATTATTATTTTTATTATTATATCATGATTTAAAACGCATAAAATGCAATTAATTTTATTTGATTAATAAGATAAAGAAACCAAATATTAAAATGTACATTATCAAACCCATTTAAAATTCAAACAACCACCCAGACACGAATATTTACACAAAGCAAAAAAAAAAAAAAAAAAAAAAAAAAACTAAAATAAAAACCCAACCAATTACATGAATAATAAACGCCAAACATTCAAAATATTAATTCGATAAGAAGCAAATGAAAATCATGAAACGGTTATATTCGAAAATTTGCATTCGCCCTTTTTGAATATTTGGTTTTTTTACTAAATTTCAAGAAACAAATATAGTTCATGGACCTCAATCTTAAGATTCGTTTTACATGTGTTTATATAAACATGATTTTGTCACATTCAGAGAATTCATGACCGAATATGATGTATTCACTAATAATATAAAATTTCTAATAATGCAGTACCTTTGTTTTGTTTATTTTTTAATAAATCTTGTTTTCCGGTTGCATCAATAAGATCATTTAAAAAGATGCGTAACGGCAATTTGTTGCTAGCACTGTCTGAAAAGAAATCGATATTGGTTTGAGTGTTCTGAGAAGCACGAATATTTCCATGTGGATAAAGTGTTTTAATTCAGATATCAACTAAATCGTGAAAATTGCACATCAACGTGTTTGTTTACAAAGCCAGGTTGATCTTGTGTATGATATTTTTGTCTAACTGTCCAAAACTACAATATTATGAACAATTGTTTTCGCTCGCCGATTTTTTTTTTTTTTTTTTCGCTCATATAATTATCAAAACTTTTAAAACTTGACAAATGCTTAATTACACAAGGATTTATGGATTAATGTTAAATTTGTAAATAATCAAATGTACTTGGTAATGCAAAAAGAAACACCACTAATATTGTCATTACATGATGATGAGTTTTATCTATCTCTTTAATAGTTTATACTGACAGGAGTATTTCCATTTTGCATGAACCAAAGGCGTCAAAGTAGCTGGAAATGCTTGGTAAGCGCTGTTGTCTAATAAAATATACACATGATACAATCGTAGCGAACTTAATTCACTACAAATGCATTATGAAAACAATTGTGTTTCAACAAAGATGATAAAAGCAAATTTATTTTAAAATCCCTAACATTAATAAGCACGGAAGAGCTGAAACGACCGAAAAGGATAAGGATAAACTTGCCATCTAATGAATCGAATATGTATTTGCATATTCATTGATGCATAAGGTACACACAGAGAGTTATAAGTATTCAAATGAAAATATTTTGAAAACGTTTTTTACAGAATAAAGAATGCCTCCAACAAGGAGCAAAACTCATTCCATATAGTATGCCTTACAAGGTACAATAATGACAAAAAAGAATACATATTTCTTTTTTTCACAGATATATGATGGGTGTCACATCTATTGTAATATCTGCTTACCCTTCCAAAGCGCCAGATATCACCCCAAGTTGTTGATGGGGTTCGTGTTGCTCGGTCTTTAGTTTTCTATGTTGTGTTGTGTGTACTGTTGTTTTATGTCGGTATTTTTTTTTTTCTTATTTAGCCTTGGAGTTTTCAGATTTTTGTTTCGACTTATATAAAGAGTATAGGAGTTGGAATGTCCCTTTGGTGTCTTTAGCTTCTCTTTAATTCTATTGATTATAATTTATAAGGTACAAAAATGGCAAAGGTTTGGTAACTGTCGTTCAGTCTTTGGACTTCTATGTTGTGTTTCGGTGTACTGATGTTTGTTTGTTAATATATTTTTTTTCTTTTGTAGTCCTGGCGTTGTCAGTATATTTTCGACTTATGAGTTTGAATGTCCCTTTAGTATCTTTTGCCTCTCTTTAATTCCATTGAGTATACTTTACAAGGGACACCAATGGCAAAGGCAAAACAATTTAAAAGAGAAGATATTTGTCGTTACTTTTTATTGCAGAAATATTATAAGTGTCATATGGTGAAGCATCTGCTTACCCTTCCGGAGCATTTGGTATAACCAAATGGTTTTGGTTTCGTTACTGTTGCTCGGTCTTTAGTTTCTATGTTGTCTTTATGTACTGTTGATTGTCTTTTGGTCTTTTCATGTTTTATGTCTTTGCATTGGCAGTTTATTTTCGACTTGTGAGTTTGAATTACCCTTTGTATCCTCCGCCTATGTTTCATAGTATAACTATCAAGGAAAACATAAAATGAGACAGCTGCAATCGACAACAACTGCAATGTTTATTACTTTGTGTGCCGACTGTTAAAGAACATGGTGTGCTTTAATTGATATCAAAACTTAAGTGTTTTAAAAATTGATTCAATGCTTGTTATACTCGACCCAATTCATATATGGATACATTATGACAAACTAGTATAGTATTAGACTTCGGATTTGACATGCAGTTGTTTAAACTTTTTTTGTTTGATATGCGCGTAACTTTTTGTCCATATATCCTTTATTTGAATCTCAACTTATTCACAAACATTCGGACATTTCTAAAATAAACAAAGTGTTGACAGATTTCTAGTGCAAGAAATGTATTGTCATTATAACGTATTGCATATAAAATTATCATTTACATAGATTGACAACGGACAACCCTCCAACAAAGACAACATGACATAGATATTTGTTTGTTTGTTTTTTTCCTTGCTTCCGTTTTTTTTTTTGTTTGTTTGTTAAACGTCCTATTCAACAACACTGATATACAAATGTATTTTACTACAGAAAATTACGTTCATGGTTTGCTGTATTGTTGGAGCATGTACATTTGTACCAACAGTATTTAGTTTAGGAGTTGTCGGGGCGCTATTTGTAAGTATTATCCTATTATTCTGATTTAGTTTTGTGTGTTTGTGTTCACGCACACGCTCATTAAACAAACCACATATATCTGTGTGACTTCGCTTCCTGAAACATGTATAATGTAATTAGAATTTGATTATTTAATAAAATGAGATATGGGGTATTCGCCAATGGCACAGTTACTGAACACAAAAACAAGTACCCAAAACGATATCTAGAGGTCAAGAAACAGTCTCTAATTTGAAACATGTCTATTAACACATGTATTTAACTCTTAGTATACTTCAAATCATAAACATAAAACTTCATGAAGATGAAAGCAGTACAAAGTCCTAATGGAATCTGGCCAAAACTGCAAATTAGATTCATATAGACACTAGACAATTCAACAATGTATACATTTTTCTCGATATATATATCTTTAACTTAATATTACAATTTACGGTTAAAGAGATGCTTTTTCATTTTCTTTCGATAATTATCCCTATTTAGATAGTGACGTTTCCTTTGCACTATCTTATGGTCTTTATATATCTCAACTTGTTACATTCGCTCGTGTACAACATATTTGATTTTAACAAGAGAAATCTCTGTATTACACCAGGGTATTTGATATCACAAACTTGTCAAATAATGCACTAAAGTTTATCATCGGTACAAGGACATCATTCGTAAATATAATGTGTGGTCAATTTATATGCTCAGTTATTTCAAATCCCATCTTTTATGTTAATATTCTATAAAAAGCACAAAATTGTCCTCGTTCAGTTAAAAAGCTAACCAAGCCTTTAAACAGACTTATTCAGAAGGGATATAATTACTGTCGTTAAAGTCATAAAATATTGCTGTTTTGTGGATTGATATTGATTCACTTACAGAATCTTTGCATCGCAAATAAGCACTTTTATTTTTAATTTTGACATCTTAAGGGCTATGTTCTTCTCGTATATTTTACGATGGTATAATACTAAACTCCTACGATTGTGTCTTTTTTCATATGATGAAGACACGTTATTACTATCAGTTTAATTGAGGTATGGAGCTGGCATCTCATCAACTGATAGTAGTTCATTGTTAGTTTATTTTGGTCATTGACATTTTACCTAGTTTCTTCTGTTACCTATTCTAAGATCGGACTCGGATTTATTTTTAAACTGAATCTTACTGTGCATATCGTTGTGTGTGTGTGTGTTTTTTTTATTCCACATTGGCTAGAGATATACATGATATAGGGGAGGGATGAGATCTCACAAACCATGTTTAACCCCGCTGTTTTTTTTTTTTTTTTTTTGGCGCCTGTCAAACGTCACGAACTTCTGGCCTTTCTAAGTCTTTACTGCGAAAGTTAAGATTAATTGCGAAAAGAATTTTGAAATTATTCATACTAAGAAATAAAACAGGAGCTTACATCATGTAATAGATTCTTTCAATTTTTCGGAAAATATGTTTGTTAGTTTATTTTTGTACATGGGCAATTGTGGATACATAACTGGAACGTAGAAACAAACAGACGGAGTCCATCATCCCTTTCTACACAACGTTTCAAAATGCGTGTTATAAACAGACGTCTAGAGATCACATTGATTCTGTAGATATCAAATTGTTCGTTTAAGTGTTAATAAAGTATTGTGAACAAGAGTCTAATTTTTAGCTCACCTGGCCCAAAAGGGCCAAGTGAGCTTTTCTCATCACTTGGCGTCCGTCGTCCGTCGTCGTCCGTCGGCGTCCGTCGGCGTCCGTCGTCGTCCGTCGTCGTCTGTTAACTTTTACAAAAATCTTCTCCTCTGAAACTACTGGGTCAAATGTAACCAAACTTGGCCACAATCATCATTGGGGTATCTAGTTTGAAAAATGAGTCCGGTGACCCGGCCAACCAACCAAGATGGCCGCCATGGCTAAAAATAGAACATAGGGGTAAAATGTAGATTTTGGCTCGTATCTCTGAAACCAAAGCATTTAGAGCAAATCTGAAAGGGGTAAAATTGTTTATCAGGATAAGATCTATCTGCCCTGAAATTTTCAGATGAATCGGACAACCCGTTGTTGGGTTGCTGCCCTGAATTGGTAATTTTAAGAAAATTTTGCCGTTTTGGGTTATTATCTTGAATATTATTATAGATAGAGATAAACTGTAAACAGCAATAATGTTCAGCAAAGTAAGATCTACAAATAAGTCAACTTGACCAAAATGGTCAGTTGACCCTTAAGGAGTTATTGCCCTTTATAGTCAATTTTAACAATTTTTCGTAAATTTTGTAATCTTTACAAAATCTTCTCCTCTGAAACTACTAAGACAAATTTAACCAAACTTGTCCACAATCATCATTAGAGTAACTAGTTTAAAAATGTGTCCGATGACCCCGCCCGCGAACCAAGATGGCTGACATGGCTAAAAATAGTACATAGGGTAAAATGCAGTTTTGGCTCGTATCTCTGAAACCAAAGCATTTAGAGCAAATCTGACGAGGATAAAATTGTTCATTAGGTCAATATCTATCTGCCCTGAAATTTTCAGACCAATCAGGCAACACGTTGTTGGGTTGCTGCCCTGAATTGGTAATTTTAAGAAAACTTTGCACCTTTTGGTTATTATCTTGAATATTATTATAGATAGAAACAAACTGTAAACAGCAATAATGTACAGCAAAGTAAGATCTACAAATAGGTCAACATGACCAAAATTGTCAATTGACCCCTTAAGGAGTTATTGCCCTTTATAGTCAATTTTTACAATTTTCATAAATTTTGTAAATTTTTACAAAATATTTTCCACTGTAACTACTGGGCCAAGTTCATTATAGATAGAGATAATTGTAAGCAGCAAGAATGTTCAGTAAAGTAAGATCTACAAACACATCACCATCACCAAAACACAATTTTGTCATGAATCCATCTGTGTCCTTTGTTTAATATGCACATAGACCAAGGTGAGCGACACAGGCTCTTTAGAGCCTCTAGTTTATAAATTACTAATTCTGTATTTCTATAGCGAGCAATAAACGTGTAATAAACAGACATTTAGATATCACATTGATTCTGTTGATATCAAATTGTTCATTTAAGTGTTAATGAAGTATTGTGAATAATTGTCCAAATATTTATAAATAAATAATTCTGTATTTATGTAGCGAGCAGAATATAAAAGTGGTGCTGCAGTGTTGTCATCTCTCATTGCACTGTTTGGTTTTGTTGAATTGGTCATAGCCATAGTTGCATCGTCCTTCTGCTGTTGCTGCTCATCATTTGGTTCATCTGAGGTAAGTAATTTATTCTTATAACACCTCATTTTAGACTATTTCGGGTGTTTGATTTTCTCGCTGTGTTGAAGATCCATTGGTGGCCTTCTACTGTTTTTTTTTTCACTCTTTCGTCGGGTTGTTTTTTCTTCGACACATTCCCCATTTCTATTTTCAATGTTATCCTTAATTTCAATGGATTGACAGTCTGTGTTTTTTGCATATGCTACCTTAAGATCATTACGAGAATTTTTGTATGGACATTAAGTAGAACAATTGAATATTGTTTTATTTTCATTCCTCAGTTAAACTCAGTTTTCAAGGGATCAATATTGTATCAACTGAATATCCAAAAGAAAATGCTAAACACAATGTGTTGCTATTTAAGATATAAGCAAAGTGTTTTATATGTGTTAACATAATGCCTATTGTATATACTATAGATAAACTGATGTGTGCTGTTTCTGTTCTGTTTACAGAGAACATTTGTTTACATCACTGCCGGACCGCAAACAAATGTACTTGGAATGCCTAATACCCAAATTATACAGACTGTACCCGGACAGAACGTATCTTCAGCGCATACAGGTGTTTACCCAGCAGGAATCTTGACGCAACAATATCCGCTATCTACACCTCAGTTTGCAGCTGCTGCTCCAGGTCAACAGGCCAACATTCTATCACCGCCACCGTACAAGATCTAAACAGCGTTTGCTTTGTCGGATTTTCACCAATATTTATATTTTTCTTCTAGTATCCGAATTTGAATATATGCATAAATGCATCTTTATTATTAAACGTAATTTGAAAAATTAAATTTACGTCGATATTTCAGAAAATACGATTTTTTTCAATTAAGGACGGTTTTGTAAGTCATTGATCGCTTCATATTGAAGTATATGTTTAACAACAATGAGATAAACATTATGCAACTGAAACGATTTTTATGAGTTGTGTTCAATACTGTTTTGAATGTTTCATTTATGAATTAATACAACTTTACGCCATATTCTATATGTTCCTGTCCAAAGTCTGGAGCTTGTAATTCAGTGGTTTTCGTTTGTTGCTCTGTTGCAGATTTGATTTTCGTTCACTATTTTGTACATAAATTGGGCCGTTAGTATTTTCGTTTGAATTGTTTGCATGTGTCATTTCGGTTTTTTTTCATATCGGCCTTTAAAGTATGGACTTTGCTCATTGTTGTAGGTCATACGGAGACATATAGTAATTAATTTCTGTGTCATTTGGTATCTTGTGGAGAGTTGTCTCATTGGCAATCATACAAAATCTTTTTTTTTTTATTAAGTGAGAAAGAAAGCATACCAATGAACCCCCAATTATGTAACGAAGTTACAGCATAGAAATTTGTTCCTCAGAGTTCGTTATTTTTGTTGTTTTACTTTTTTGGCATAGATTTTTTTTTTTTATTTCTGATTGATTTGAGACATATTTAATATGACCTGATATTAGATAACTCCCGGGAACAATAACAGATGAAATATTGTTTTAAAACCCCTTTCGATAAAATGGTTCTCCGATTGCCAATATTCCAATAAAAACAAACACTTTCGATGTTTTAATGGGTGGAAACTTGTACACACATTTGAAGAATTTCTTATCCTCCTTAACTAATTTGAATGTTTGAAACACTTTCGATGTTTTAATGGGTGGAAACTTTGATACACCTTCGAAGAATGTCTTATCCTTCTTAACTAATTTGAATGTTTGAAACACTAGATTTGTAACGGCGTGTTACAAATTGCTAGAATGATTTTTTGAAAATATGACAACAAAATTCAAATTTGAAATGGGAGCTGTAAAGTGTAGAATCTACTCTAGTTATTTTACATTTTTTTCTACTTACTGATGTTTTAAACTTTACATTACTTTATCAGTTAGTGCAATTTAAACAATTCGTCAAATTGAATATCTCAATTAAAATTAAGTCCAATTATTTGACTATTTTTTTTTAATAGTAAACATATAAGCAACCAACAAACAAAGTAACAACCATATGGTGATGTGTAAAAACAAAAGAATTTAACATATTATTAGGTAATTCCCAGTAATAAACAGTGCGTTAATAGCTGTGGTCTTTGCAAGTGGTTACTTCTCTTAGACTGGTCTCACCAAACGTCATTTTCGTCCACCTTTTATAATATAACAATTGCTGAGCTCTAATTGGTACATGGGAAAAAAGTAAAATCACAAAAATACTGAACTCTGAGGAAAATTACAAAACGTAAAATCCCTAACAAAATAACAAAATCAAAAGCTCAAACACATTCAACGAATGGATAACATCTGTCGTATTCCTGGCTTAGTACAGACATTTTTTTATGTAGAAAAGGGTCGACTATATCTGGTTTTATAGCTAGCTAAATCTCTCACTTGTATGAAAGTCGCATCAAATTTTATTACATTGACAACGATGTGTGAACAAAATAAACAGACATAATAGGTGAAAATCTCAAAAATAGGAGTTCAGCAGTCAATCATTGTTTTATTATCTTAATCACTATAAAAACAAACACATAGGAAACAAAGAGGCACAAAAAGGCATATAGACAAGCACAGTAGCAACAATTATAGACAAGAATACAAAAATTTACAATAGCACAATAACACAATGACGAGCTGTATAAGTACAAAGCCACGTCATATGTATCAATGAAACACAAAAAGGCATACAGACAAAGCACACCAGCAAAACTGAAAGTCAAGAATACAAAAACAATCATAGAACAATAACACAATAACAGGTTGTATGAGCGGGATGGACAGAAGACGTTCCTTCAGCTTAGATGCCATACAGTATTATCTCTTCATTCTTAAGACAGGTGTGCGAGCACATTTTGCATTAGAGTAAGTACCGTTCCGATTGATGTGTACAATCATGTGTATCTGTTTTGAATATAGATTTATGAACCGAATATCGATATTTTATTTTCAAAACAAATGCAATTATAAATGCTCTTCAAAATCTAAAAAACAAAACAAAAATGATTAAAAAAATTGCTTCCAAATTAAATCAGATGTTTAAAGACCAGCTGTGTAACATTTAAGACAACACTGACCAACCACTAAGTCATAAAACGTGATAAAGATTCCGAATTCTACATAAAAACTCATCAAAACAACTCATATAAAAAAGTAAATATGAAGAGCGTTAAAAACAGATAACGTCGTAAAAGTTGTGCCAAATACGGCTAAGGCAATCTATGTCGGGATCTGGAAAAACCTTAGAGTTAATAATAAATAAACAGTATATGAAACCATCAATGATATTTCATGTCAACATAAAAAAATGCTGATTACTTAGGTGGTGATAACCTCGGGGTTGAAACTTCAACAAACAGTGACATCACTCCAGTGGTTGTATCAAGAGCTACACAGATATTGTCGGGCAAAGCTACTGTTTTCTGGTTAAACCAAATGGTATACACGTAATTCATGTATCTAACAATTTCCCGTATTATACTGTTTTCAAAGAAGTCCTGAACTTTGATGTGAATAAAATGTCTCAGTGTTTCTAGATAATTAATTTATCGTTCAGAATGCCATTTAACAAGAGGAAATCAAACGTGTAATAATTTAAAATGCTTAATAATGCGTCTATAGTTGATCAAATGAATACAAGTGTTAACAATTGTGTTCTTTTACTTTAATCTCTGTAATGTCATTTAGTACAATCACGTTTTTGTTGATTAAGTCATTTTGTTATCATTTTTCAACAGGTGAAAAGTTATACGTCTCTTAGATCTAAATAGCTTTTTATAAAAATGGGTTGAAACGATGGGGGAAATCTTTATTTTTTTACCAAATTGCTTACAGTCAAACTTTGTGGATCTCTGCAAAATGTTTGTTATGTTTTTCCTATATACCTATTATGTCTGTTTGTTTTGTGCACACATTGTTGTCAATATAATGGAATTATATGCGACTGTCATACAAGTGAGAGGTTTAGCTAGTTATAAAACAACCATTTTCTACATATGGAAATGCCTGTAACAAGTCAGGAATATGACAGTTGTTTTCCATTCGTTAAATGTGTTTAAGCTTTTGATTTTGCCATCGGATAAGGGACTTTCAATTTTAAATTTTCCTTGGAGCTCGTTATTTTTGTTATTATATTTTTTATATATTGTAAACAAGGTAAATTTATTTCATATTGTATTATACTTGTCGATCTAAATGTTCTTTCATATAACATAATTGTATTAATGGTTATTTATTCATGTTATTATTATATATACTGCAACTGTGCTATATGAGCAGTCAAATTGCATTGACCATATATTAAAATGTGATATATCGCCTTGTTTATGACGTTAACAATGCGTTTCCATAGAGATTTATGTATGACGTTATTACAGAATACAGGTTCGCGGAATATTTACGTCGTCCATTTCAGATTCAAAAATGAAAGTTATTATCCATATCATTTCATTTCCAAAGTTTTCAAAATTAAGATGAATTAATTACAAAATACAATTTGTCGAATAGTCAAACGTCTGGTCAAATACCGATATTGTCTTAGTTAAAAGCGTATGTGTAATTTGTATTTCAAGTTTTCTGCTATTCTAGATAGTCATATTTGGTTTTCGGATTTTTGTTTCCAAAACTATAAACTTTCGACTATTGTTTAAATGAAAAGACCAACCGACAAAAATAATAAAAAGTACGTTTCATTTTGCTCAAATATTTAATGCATTTTGATACAAATGTGTTAAGCATACGAATAGTGATATCAATGACTTTTGCGTATTACTCCAAATTAAGTCATTTTGTTTATTCATGTCAATAGTACAGTTAATTTGTTTTAATTGATAAAATGAGCCACGATAGAAATGCAACAGCTTAATTATTCTCATATAATGTAAAGTTAAACCAACAAATACTGAAAAATATTAGAATAAGAAGATGTGATATGAATGCCAATGAAATACACATCCATGAGAGATAAAACTGACGTACATATAAGCAACTATAGGTCACCGTTCGGCTTCAGTATTAAGCAAAATACATACATCATAATAAGCTATAAAAGGCCCAGATATGAGAAAATTCATACGAGGCAACCATCGCATTGATTTATGTAAACAACACTTTTCGAAAATCAAATATGATATACAGCAACACACGAAAACAACTACATTACAGGCTCCTTAGTTGGGACAGCCAAATACAGAAGGTGCGTAACATGTTTGCGGGCGCCCATTCGTCACCCTCACACTTGACCATTGTTTTACGGAGCTTTCCACAAATTCAAAATATGTAACCACAAAACTGAAACTTACATTTTGCTTTTGCAAATTCGTGAATTCTGCTCCAACCTCCAGGCCATAGTTTGACTTACCGGAATATTCGGGACTGATAAAAAGCAAACGCATGCTTGAAAATACAAAAACGTAAAATCATCAAATTAAAAGGGACAAAAGAGTATTTTAACAGATGTGTTGCGTTTCTTTTGGAACTTACTATATAATAAAACAACATTTATTCTAGATTTAGTGTTTCGTAAATAAAGTAATGTTGTGTGTTGCATTGCTTTGCCGCTTTCAATGTGTACATTGATTTATGGTTGCAGGCTGTTTCATTAACGTATACCTATATTTCCGTTCATTCATATCAATATTTCATGTCTTTTCAACTAAGTGTAAATTTGAAATGCAAACTTCAGGTATTTTATAGAAACGTTAAGTGGAAGAAACTAGACCAACAGTTTTCAAAAGCGAACTGACAGTTTGTCCATAGTAGTGCTAAAACAGCACTACCTTATAATTGTTCTATTATATAACTGTCAGAACCGGTTTTTGAGTAACACTGTCAGAATCTGTTCTAGGGTAGTACTGTCAAAACCTGTTAAAAGATAAAACTGTCAAAACACTTTTAGGCTTGAACTGTTAAATCTGTTCTATGATAGAACTGTCAGAGTTTGACCTAGTAGAAAAGTTCTAAATGACGTAAATTAAAGCAGCTCTCTGATCGTTTTTAAGACGGATTCAGTTAAGTGTAAGTAAAATTTTATGTTAAAAAAGTAAATAGTAACAATCTTCGAATAAAAGATTAAATACCAAACTTTGTAGTTTTATTAGAAACACTAACATGACTTAATTCTCAAATAACATTGTTAAATTTCCGATATCAAATATTTCAATCAGGACAAACGGCACACTACTAAAGAAATTGATTAAATTCAGATAATGTGTCCAAGCTTCGCTTTCAAAAGATTACAACACTCCGTTCTAGATAGTCAGTTTTGTTCTGATAACTATTACTTTAACACTTAAATGTCTGCTTTGACATTTTTGAAGCTGTGATACTTGTAAACATTGCCAAAATGCAGGAAATAACAGTTCATCAGAGTACTTAAAAAGCCAGGCAAACAGCAGGTGAAATTGATATACCGTCAGAAAGGAATTCTTAGTCCCCCTTTCCAGAATATTAAATCGACGTCTGATAATGAAAATTTACTCAATTTACATGTCTCCCAATATTTCAATTGAACCAGGATATTGAAATTTATCACACAAATCTTTTTGTATAAAAGCATTGCACTGGAAAACCCCGGTTACATAGCGATGTGAACAAATGTTATTTCGAAATGCAATCGATCAACCTTCCTCAGATAGTAAGAAAATCTGTCTTGTTCAGGTAAGACATGTTTTATATACTTTTATCAAGCCAAATTGAGTGTTATTCCGATTGATGTGTCCTACCATATTAATCTGTTTTAAACAAAGACTTATCAACTAATGATCGCTACATAAATTTGTGTAATTCAAGATTGCAGTTCTAAATGCGCTTCAAAATAAATAAAAGTAACATACAAATCGCTTACAAAATTAAATCTGATAATAATAAAAGACCTCCTCCGCAGTATTTTAGACAACATTGCACAAGCACTCCATGTGTATGTTAATAAAGTTTTTAAAGATACTAGGCTTATAATTGTGTACACCAGACGCACGTTTCGTCTACATTAGACTTGTCGGTGACACTTAAATAAAAACGAAGTTGAGGGGCGTTCAAAGGCCACAAATTCCGTAAAGGTTGTGCCGAATACTACTAAGGTAATGTATACATTGGTGTAGCTTAGTGTTTATTTAATGAATGACTATTATTTATTTTGAATTTATTGAACCATAAAATTATTTTTGACTCTTCATTGAATAATCCGCGAAGCGGATTATGTAAATGAAGAGTCAAAATTAATTTTATGGTTCAATAAATTCAAAATAAATTATTGCCATTCATTATAAATAAATTTCCATCAAAAATAAGGCTTAATGAACTTTTTATATTATTTATATTAACAATAACAACGTACACACACGTTGGCGTATGAATACACAACGTCAGAGTGGGCGTGTCGCCATAAAAATTTACAACATTGAAAATAAAAGTAATACTTTTAACCAATCAGAAGACAGTAAATACACCAAATTTATTTATAACACATTAACATTTTATAAACATAAAATTTCAGAAAATGAACATATCAATGATATATCATTACAACACAAAAAGTGCTGACTACTGGTGATACCCTCGGGGATGAAACTTCAACCAGCAGTTGCATCATCCCAATGGTTATAAAAAGAGCAACAATATATTGTCAGATATAGTTACTTTTTTCTGGTCTTACATGTACCATATACATTTGTAGCTATATATTGTATACAAGTCACACGTGTACCTAAGAATATCTTTTATTCATTCTGTTTTAAGTCCTGAACTTTAATGTGAAAAAAGTGTCTCAATGTTTCTAGATAATTAGTTTAACATTCCGAATTCTATTCACAGGAGGAAATAAAACGTTCCCTAATTTTAAATGCTTAACACGTCTGTTGTCAGTAAAACAAATATTATTTTCAACTGGTGTGTTCTTCAATTTATATCTCTTTAATGTCATTTGGTACATTAACGTATTTGTTGATACAATTATTCTGTTATCAGTTTTTCAAAATGGGAAAACATTACGCCTTTTTTTATCAACAGCTCTATATCAAAATGGTTTGAAAAGACTTGAAAATTTTATTTTTTACAAAATTGCATATAGTTGTGAAGGCACTTTGCAAATGCTGGAATTATTTTTGTGTGAATAGTATTCAAAGTAAATAAACAACATGTGTTTTTCATATTTTATGATCCCTCTCAATCTTCATTTTCTTTTGTATTTAGAACTATTTATTTCTATGTTGCAACATTCCAGGAGCGCCTGCACATGGACAATATTATCCTCCTGTTAAAACGTTATTCCAGTGCTCGTATTTCCTAACATGCTTTACTTGACAAAGGATTCTGCTCTGTCCAGTCTTTAATGTTCTGTGCAGTAAATTGTTGTTTTTTTTTGTTTTGTTTTTTTTTTGTTGTTGAAGTTTTGCCATGGTATTGTATGCTTTTTTTTGGGGGGTAAAAAACATTAAATACATTGTTATCAGCAGCAAAACTGCATGAAAAATCAATACAAAATGACTAACGTTATCAAAAGTAACATGTCCTTTCAAAAGAAAATATATAATGTTGGGCGTGTTCTCAACAATGACTATGGTGATAACATCACAAACAACGTCCTGATAAATGATGAAGATAAAGAAGAATACAATTAAAACAGATTTATCATACACTTTCACTTTCCTCTAAATAAAACAAAAGAAGAGACCAGCAGGTTTTGTTGAAAACTGATTTTAATTTTGGTATTCAAAATAACTATAAACGTATCAACATAATTTATTTTTAAACTTATGACAGATTAGGGATGAGATAAAACCTTTGTAATCGTGACTGATATCGATGGCGACACGTCATACAGATTAGCGGTTTAATAAAGCCTTCGCAACCATGAATGATATCGATTGTCATTGATTGTATTACTCATACAGTGTACTTGCATTTACTATTAAATCCATAATAAATAAAAATATGTCACAGGAGCATACTTATACTAACAGCACGATGTCTGTTTCCTATATGAAAATTACAAAATAAAAGTATTGTAAAAAGTTTGTATTACATTATAAGTCTTTACTCAACTTTGATTACACACTGGATAGATATTAAACAATGTATTATGAATTCATATTATAGTTACACTATATAATATTCAGCTTTAACGCTCACCTGAGAAACTCGGAATGTCTTTCATTATTTGTTTGTAAACATCCAATAACCACTCACATCATACATAATATCACAGTCAAATATGTGTAATTTAAGTTTCTAACAATATAATAGCTTATTCTTAAACAGGGTACAAACTATAAACGCCGGACGAAGAATTTCTGAATCTGCGATTTTGTTCAGCTGCAAATTTTGAGTAATTATCAATAAAGATGATATCGGTAACCGAAAGCAAAAGTATGTTCAAGTTAAGCTATGTATTGTCTTTCGTAAACAAATAAATTCATTTTGGTTAGCTATGTCCTTCAGTGCACTTTTGTTAAAAACATGTAAAATTAGCATTTTTGTAATAAAATGCCTTTAACAGTAACATGTGGTCCTAATAATTTTTTTTATTTAATAGTAATTTATAAAATTATAAAAAAGTATTTAATGATAGAGTTTTTCATATATGCAGTTTCCAGTAGATTCAGACAATTTTTCAAATTTGACCCTGTCAGTGAAACATATACAAATTTTGCTAATATCGACCCTGTACATTTTGTCTCTCTACAATAAACTTTTCTCTCTACAAATGATATCCCAAATATACCATTTTTGTATTGACCACTTTCCAGGTTTTTTTTTAACAAAGTTATACAAGCTTCCATCATTGTTTCAGTCGCATATCAACCATTTTTGTCTCTCTCGGTGTAATGGATTTTAAAATAGGTACATATTATATTGAAATTTATATTGAATAAGGCATATTTGATGCAATTATTCTATCAAGAGGGAGTGCAAGTTTCTTTTCAGTTCTACGGCGACAATAAAGTCATGCGAACTGTCCGAGTTTATTGTTTGCACGACATATTATCATTTTTTATTTTAAGTTTACTAAGTTGTGCGAATTGAAAGATTCTAAATATTATTCCTCTGCAATTCATAATAGACCGACAAATGTTTCTCTTACATTGTATATTCAAACTTTCCCAGATTCAAATGATGTAAAAAGATCACGCGAGGGTCAGCAGGAAAAATTTACAAGTTTGTCTTAAAAGTAATATAAACAATGTTATTCCATTTTAATAAACAAATTGAAATATTTCTAATTGTATTTTGATAAAACATCGATCGAGATAGAAAAAAACCAATGTATTTAATATAATGCATCTAAGATTATGGTTGTGTTTTCTTGTTTATTTTGTCTATAACAATAAACAAATCTATAAATTATACTTTAATTCTTATAATTGTGTGTTGTTTTCTCTTTGCAATAACCCAAAATTATTTTAAAATAAATTTTCATTTAAGTATTATAAAATGTAGCGATGACGTAGTATATGTTACTATACGAACACAATTGTATCATGGGTAAGTGTATATTTACACATACAATATAGCATGTGGTAAAATAGATGATGAGAACTTAAAACCAAAAATCGACAAATTTCAATCCGTATTTGTAGCAAGAAGATCAAATGCATTTTTTAAAAGTAATACGTCACAACAAACTTCTACCTTTCATCTTGTTTTATTGTAGCAACACCTAAGGCATTTCATCATTGAATGTATTAAAAAAAAAAAAAAAACTCCTCTTCCAAAGGATGACATTTTATTATTATAAGAATAACTGCAAGAAGTTCAAAATTTATTTTAAAATCATTTATATCATTTTAAATAAGACACATTATGGATTGTGATGATATCAGTACCTAAGGTAATCATCGAGAAGAAAATTGAAAATCATGTGTTAAAATTTATTTTACATTTAACTTCTATATAACGAATTTATCCATGTACGATATCTGAATTCACGCATAAGCAATATTGGCCGGATTGATTATTGATGATGATACCAAGAAAAGAGTATATAAGCAGGAAAGAATCTCGTCTTGACTTCAAGTCACGAGTGCAAATGAAAATGTACCTAATTCGGAAAAAAGCATTTAATAAAAAATTCATGAAGACTGTACATAAATGCACACTAAAAAGTAAAATAACAAATATACTGAACTCCTAGGAAAATTCAAACGGAAAGTTCCATATCAAATAGGAAAATCAAAAGTTCAAACACATCAAACAAATGGAAAACAACTTACATATTCCTGACTTGGTACAGGCAGTTCCTTATGTTGAAAATGGTGGGTTAAACTTGGTTTTATAGCTAGTTAACCAATGACAGACTTCCAAAACAAACAATTGTTCCACTAACATTGTTTGCTAGTTTTTAATTGCTTTATTTTGGGTCTATTTTTGTTTGTTTGTTGATCATGTTTTTGTTTTTCTTTTAGTGTTTATGTTTTTCATGTTTTTGTTTGTTTTTTTTTTTGCTTTTTTTTTTAGTTGGGGGTGTGAGTATGGGTTGAAGATGGTTTGGTTCTATATCTATATATGAATATTGGTTTATTTGTTTATATACATATGGAGATATGGTATGATTGCCAATGAGACAACTATAAGTTAAAGACCAAACAACTACAGTTCACAGAACACCATTTAGGAATGAACAAAACGTAAACCGGATAGTTAGCAAAACAGATTGTAAGATGATACTCAACAGATAAAGCAATAAACGAAAAACAATTTTAGCAGACAGTAACCGATTACAGCAATCTCGTGGGTTTGAAGAAGCAAATATATATTATGTTATATATATAAAGATATAGCGGAGTTAAACATGCTTGTGATCACTCCACCCCCATTTGTTTTGTTTTGTATTGTTATTTGTTTTGCTTTTTGTTGTTTTTTTCTTCGTTCTTTGTTCGTTTGTTTTGATAAATTTTCTTTAGGTTTTTTTTGTGTTTTTTTTTTACTCGTTTTAACAGGTACATATAAATATTTTTCAGCAACTACAACATAAATGAACTGGTAATGACTGTACAGAATACAGAAAACGAAGCCTACAGAGAATATCGAGTGAATAGACTGGGGGCTTTTGGTGGAATACACGTAGGTATTGGTGTATTATCTGCAATACTGGGTATTGCTGAAATAATCAATGACAGTATAATTCTGAGTAAAGATTGCCACATTGATTACAATGGCACTGATTATTACGACAAACAATGTGATGATGACTCGTTAAGGGCAGAATCATTCAACATATTTTATGACATCCTGTGTTTCCTGTTTTCTGGATGGGTGAGAAAAACTTACATCCATTTTTCAAGTTATTGATTTTGTTATAGCAATATCAAATGAATCCTATACAATTAGAAATATTTTTTATGATAGAATTCAAATGAAATAAAGTCAAGCAACAAAATTCACCTACCTCAAACCCCCAATAAACACACAAAAAGAAAAAAAAAACAACATTCCAAGTTCTATTTGGAGAGGCAAATGAAAACACTTCAACTGAAGAAAAGCGTATATTTATACCAAATCATTTTGGCCATTGAAATGAAAGAAACATGTGACCGGGCCCCGTGAGAATATATTCATACAGTATCGTTAACAAAATATATCGCTCATACGATATCTTGTAGTCAGTACTTCTGTAAACAAATAAACCAATATTTATATATAGATATAGAACCAAACCATCTCCAACCCATACTCACACCCCAACTACAAAAAAAAAAAGCAAAAAAAAAAAAAAAAAAACATGAAAAACATAAACACAAAAAGAAAAACAAAAGCTTATTTGCCAAATATAACAGTGATCATGACAAATTTGCTTCGGCTGTCTACACTTAGATTTACACATTCAAGCTGATCAATTTTATATAATTTTTAACGTTTTTTCCCCCTTTTTGAAAACTTTATTATATACGCTGATATAAGCATGCAAACAATAAAAAAAGATAACTAAAACTTATAAAAACTACCAATGCGGACAATGATGAACCAAATAACGTGCTCCCAAATGAAACCATATAATGTTTTGAATATCCTAACCAAAAACGCTGGAGATGATATTAACAGCGCCAACACCGTCCTGATAAATGAAAAGAATAAAAAAAACTCAGAACCGGTTTATCGTAAACTATCACTTTCCTCTAAATAAAGAAGACCGTACATATTTGCACACTAAATGAGACTTGCTGGACAAATAGTTGTGCAAATAACATTGTTCAACAAGACTTGATTGTGTAAATTGATTTGTCTTTTTTTCAAGGGGATGGATCGTTTTATATATATATCTTTTTTTTTTTTTGTCTTTTGGAAAATGTTGTTTGTGCTGTATTTAGACCCCTCTACCAAGAAATTTGTTTTGCACGCACACGTATAAAAAATGCGGTTTTTATACGCCCGTCAAAATTTTGACGGGACGTATTATGGTATACAAATGTTGTCTGTCCGTCTGTCCGTCTATCCGTCTATCCGTCTGTCCGTCTGTCCGTCTGTCTGTCCGGCGTAAACATGTCGCACCGTAACTTGAGAACGACTTATCCAAATTTCATGAGACTTAACATAGTTATTTCTTATGATGGTCAAACGATCTGTATACTTTTTGGTGAAAATAAGATTAACACTTTTTGAGTTACGGGACTTAGTAACTAAAACAGGTGTGTATGTGTGTTTTTTTTTTTTTTTTTCACATGTCGCGCCGTATCTCGAAAACAATTTATGATTATTGCTTAAAACTTTACACACTTCTTAATTATATTAATCTTAAGATCTGTATACTTTTTGGTGATGATTCAAAATTTTATTTTAGAGATATTGAGTATTTTGTTAAAAAAGGGGGAGAGGTTTTTCACATGTCGCGTCGTATCTCAAAAACAGTCTATGATTATTGCTTAAAAAACTTTACACGCTTCTTAGTTATATTAATCTTAAGATCTGTATACTTTTTGGTGATGATTCAAAATTTTATTTTTGAGTTATTGAGTATTTTGTAAAAAAACAGGAGGAGGGTTTTTTCACATGTCGCGCCGTATCTCAAAAACGATTTATGATTATTGCTTAAAATTTTACACACTTCTTAGTTATATTAATCTAAAGATCTGTATACTTTTTAATTTTGATTCAAAATTTTATTTTTGAGATATTATTTTTTGTTTTTTAAAGGGGGGTTTTCACATGTCGCGCCGTATCTCAAAAACGATTTATGATTATTGCTTAAAATTTTACACACTTCTTAGTTATACTAATCTAAAGATCTGTATACTTTTTGGTTTTGATTCAAAATTTTATTTTAGAGATATTGAGTTTTTTGTAAAAAAAGGGGGTTTTCGCATGTCAGAAACTATTTATGATTATTGCATAAAAATTCACACACAAGACGACGGGCGTATCATGCACTCATGGCGCAGCTGTTTATTATCCAACGCAATCATAGGTTTGAACTTTGTTTTCAATTTAGACTATATATATATTGATATGTAGTATTATTACAAAATAAGAAAACATAAAGACAAAAGGATAAAGCTGTAAACAACTACATAATTAGGTACTGAACAGTTCACAGAACAGCATTTAGGAAGGAAGAAAAGGTACGTCAAATAGTAAGCAATTACAGACAAGAAGATAGAGATTCGTTAAACAATTCAACAGAGAAAGATATACACAAAACAAAATTACATCAGACAGCAACCAACGACGGCAACCTCTTGGTTTTGGACAATATTTTTTTAGAATTTAGAATTTAGCGGAGTTTAACATGTATTCGAGCACCCGGACCCAATCCTTATTTTTCATATGTTTTTGTTGTTGTTGTTGTTATTTTAGTTTCGATTGCTTGATAAAC
Organism: Mytilus coruscus; assembly: GCA_017311375.1. Classification (NCBI taxonomy): domain Eukaryota; kingdom Metazoa; phylum Mollusca; class Bivalvia; order Mytilida; family Mytilidae; genus Mytilus; species Mytilus coruscus. The sequence continues at coordinate 25,404,090 of CM029604.1, read as the reverse complement.
GTTTTGCCTATGAGTCTTGATTTTATGGATACATGTTAAATATATTAAGTAGGTACAACATAAATCAACTGGTAATGAATGTACAGAAGGCAGATAACGAAGTCTACAAGGCATATCGAGTGAAGATCCTGAGGGTGTTTGGTGGAATACAGATAGGGATTGGAGTTGTATGTGCCATACTGAGTATTGCTGAAATAATCATTGACAGTATCATTATGAGTCAAGATTGCTACAATAATAACATTCATGAGTATGACATCAAACCATGTTATAATAGTTATTGGGTGTCGGTGCGACTGTTTCTTACCATGGACATCAGGTGTTTCCTGTTTTCTGGATGGGTGAGAGAAAAATCACATAATTGTTTCAAATAATTGATTTTGTCATGACATCATTAAACGCATCTAATGTGATTATTACGTAATTTTACAGATACGATAGAATTCAAAAAAAAAATTCAAATCCTTTTTTTAGATTCAAATGAATATGTTTCAGCGGTCAACTTAGAAAAGAACATATAATTCAATTATGTGGACTTCAAAATGAAAGATCCATGTACGTTAATTTTTAGTATATTTCGAGATGATTTGATTTTGATCTGAATCATTGACTGTTTGCTTAATGATAAATTTCATGAATATCCAGGACGATCTACCTTAAAACAAATTGGGAAGAATTATCTCTGTATCAAGTAATATTTGAACTTTCAGCTTATGAATGACAACTAACTTTGGGTATTATCTTGTCAATTAAAAACGTTGTATCACAATTACACAGTTGTTTGTACAATTGAATAATTTGAAAACATATGCATACAGTACCAATTAAAACTATATCGCCCATACGGTGTATCGCTACTAAAGACTTTAAAAGCTATATTGATTTTACTACTGCTGCTGCTGATGATGATGATGCTGTTTATGGATTGTTTTTAATCTCCAGTTACAAACACTACAGGGCGAGAACATATTAACGTGACATGTATAGGTACTCTGTTTTTTTCTTATTTAAACGGATACATGAATCTACATATTCAGCAATTACAACACAAATTACCTTATGTTGTATGTACATCATGGTGCGTAATACAATAAAGGAACCTACAAGATTAACGAATTGAAACACGGAAGACGTTTAGCGAAGTACATAGTGATTGGTGTACTTTGTCATACTGTGTTTGGCGGATCCTAGACAAACGCGCTTGGGGAGGGGTGGGGTGGGCATTAACTAGCTTGTCACTTGGTAACATTTCAGGAAGACATGTTACCATATCGTTGCACAATATTGACTAATTCAACCATTCTTGCTTTTTGATAAATGCCGCGTGATAAGCAGTCAAGAAGCAAATACCAATTTTTTACCGGAAAGACCAACCCCATTCCATCACGCAATAAAGAAAATCACGCTGCTCCGTGATTGTCGATGGAATTTGATGTTTAGTGTTTTCATAATTGATGACTCGAAGACGCATTAATCCGGTACGGTTAAAACGTCATTCTTCGAATACCTTGTGAGCTATAAAGTTAAAAAACGCAATGCGGTGTGTCAATCTAGTACAACGCAGGGTTTATTATATGATATTTTATGCAAGCGTTTGAAATGGTTCTTGTTTGAATGATTTAAAACGGCAGTTGATGCTACTTCAGCATGTTCAGATAACTGCTGAAGTTTTTTCTTCTCGCTTGACGTATATTTTCGGTAATTTAATTAATAAAATACTGAAACTCATGTTTATATATTACATTCATATCTTTGATATTAGAATAATCTGTAAATCATCTTTTCTTTCTCTCGTTAACAGTTTATTTTGACTGGATTTTTCCATTTTGCATGACCCAAAACGTCAAAGAAATTGGAGGTGTCTGGTAAGCACAGTGATATATCATTACATACAATTGTACAATATATAAGGAAAAAATGTGGTATGAAAACCAATGAGACAACTGTCCACCAGAAACCAAATGACATAGAGGTAACCTTGTTAGTTGTAGATTTTGTAGTCCCTTTGACCATCTGTTGACTTCATTAAAAAAAATTCTCGGTCAAATGTTTAACTTTGCATTAAAAATAAATTTGTCTATAATGTTAAATGATTAGAAAACGATTTGCTACTTCATGTAAGAACCCCTTCCAAGAAGAAAACAAAATAAGGAATCGCTTCAGAACAAAAGATCCGTAGTCTGAAGTGTTTAAGGAATAGTTAAATACATGTATACGAATTTAAGCATTCCCTTAACGTTACTCGTGACAACGTATTAGTCTTAACAAATCCCAAGATGAATGAAGGTATTCCCTTAACGACGTTATTCATGAAAACGTATAAATCTTGACAAGTCCAAAGATGAATGAAAGTATTCCCTTAACGACGTTGTTCATGACAATGTTAACGTTCAAATAACATAGTTAAACAAACTTTTTATAATAATATATGATTTTGGTTTCGAAATCACTTTGAAAAAGCATTAAATATGGAGATTTGGTATCATTAACAAGGAGACGACATCTATTCAACAACAAAGGCGGATTTGGGGGCAGGGGGCAGCAGGCGTCCCTTGTGGAGCTCTTCTATACATGGTTAATGCTTAAACCTTTTACAATTTGCACTTGTTGCTTTGTTGATGAGCCCATTCTTTTTCGAAATCCTGGGTCCGCTACTACTAAGCTAGTATAGGTCACTTTTAACAATGAACAAATCCAAAACCATATAGTCAGCTATAAAAAGCCCAAACATGACTAAATATGAAACAATTCAAACGAAAAAAAAAAATCGATTTTTAGTAATGGTTGAAAAACTATTTTTTAAATTAGCCCTCGTGTGAAATGAATTCATAGAAAAATGGCCCTCTCTCTTTGTAAAAGATCTGATAAATGCTCAATATAGACGACAGCTATACTTAATGAAATATTTTTACTCGTCCTTCTCCCGAAAAAAAAAGGTCCCACATTTCAGATTATTCTGAATATCTAACTAATCCAATATTTTGATGAGTTAAAGAAATGAAAACAACATTTATAAATCTCGTGCGTCCGAAGCGCTTTTCTTGATTTACCTTCATCAGGAACGCTCACGGCCGATTATTTGAAAGCCTAGGATGTATAAAAAACGAAACAGTTGAAAAGCTATATGACCAAAACGGACTTAAAATAATAGTTAAATCCATCGAAGGTCAAATTTGCCTGAGGGATTTGAAATCTTAGTTTCTTAATAATTTCTAAATTTAACACCTTTGAACAAGTTTGAAAATATATTAAGAAATGACGGCGCTGTCCCGATTACAAGAACTAAATTACATTTATTTAACAAGCAAGTCGGTATATAGATATAAGAAGATGTGGTATGAATGCCAATGAGACAACTCTCCATTCAAGTCAAAATTTATAAAAGTAAACCATTATAGGTCAAAGTAAGGTCTTCAACACGGAGCCTTGGCTCACACCGAACAGTAAGCTATAAAGGGCCCCAAAAATTACTAGTGTAAAACCATTCAAACGGGAAAACCAACGGTCTAATCTATATAAAAAACGAGAAACGAGAAACACTTATGAACCACATCAACAAACGACAACTACTGAATATGTCTGTTAATATGCACGGCTCTGGTGACCCTGCTTGACTCGAACTCGTATAGTATGGTGCCCACTGTCCAAAAAGTCCTCTAGATAACGAGTTAAAGTTAACGGATAACACACGGTTAATTTATTTGGCAAACTATAGGAAAATCATTATATTTTACAATAATGATTGTCGTCGTAAGTTTCCATGGTCACGATTTTCTAAATTTCGTGTTTTTACAGGGTACCCCCAGATACCGTATTGTACGTGGAATCTTTAACCGGAAAAATAAAATTGTTACACTCTTTGTTGGTGCTCAAATATACATTAAATATATCATATAACAAAAGCGGAAAATATTTTAAGTGATTTTAGTATAATTATTTCAGCATTGTATTAAGACTAAAATTTTACCCGAAATTTACCACATTTTAATCGAAAGCAAAATTATTTCGTAAATCATCACGATATTTTTTACTCAGATCAAAACAACGAGACACAGTGCATGTGTGTGCCAAATTTCATGTGTGAAATAAAAGTAGTTTTGAAGAAATTAGCAATTAAAAACACAAATTAAGTCAACATTTTGTCATTGATTAAACACGGATTAACCCGTGACATTAATCATTTTGTTGCTTACACTATTAGGTCATTAACAAGGACAGTGGTCAATCAATACATTTCTCATTTTTGCTTGTTGTGTGGTTGATTTATTTGTTTTGAATAGGCGGCTAACTTTGAAAATTGTTATTTTCTTCGGAGGAATATGTTTTGTGTCTGTTTTTCAATACTTTAAACTTTTTATTGAATAGATATTTTTGTTATAATTGTAATATAAGAATCAAATCGGTCGGTTCCGTTTCACACCCGGAATATGGCACGTCAAGTCTATGTTATGGTCTTGCATGATGTTTTCGACCTAAATCCCCCTCGGTATGAACGACAACAAAAATGTATCACCGTTCGTGCTATAAATTATACACCAACAGACACAACTGCAATAGTTTCAAAGCTGAATTGACAATAGGTTTGTCCGAGCAAACCACTGAAGCCAATGACCTATATATGCCAAGCTGGCAGCAGGACAATTTTTTTTCATCTGTTGCTACGCATGCTTATTTTTTCCGCGGCTATGCTGCGAGAACATTTATTTTCACTTTTGTACACATTTGTATCCTCCACTATCGTATATTTGATGTTGCAGAGTATTCATTCTCATCCGGTCGTGTGGTGCAAAGTCATTTATTTTCAGTTCATACCAGACCAAGTTATTCATTTTCAAAATCCTCCTCCCCTCCCTCCTTCCGAAATCAAATGGTCGTTCCCTTACTGAAAGCTAATGAAAGGACGTCATAAATTTATAGTCTCAGAAAAGTATGATAATAAACATCATTACCGTAAAAACTAGGAGTCTACTGGTACAGAATGTTTTACTAACTGACTGAAATATGTCAAAATTCTTAGAGAAAAGGATTATACATTCTTTATATGCCTGTCCCAAGTCAGGATCGAACCGGTATTTTAATGGTTGTCGTTGGTTCATGTCTTTCAAGTTCTTTTTGGTAAATTGTTTTGTTATAAATTAGGTCGTTAGTTTTCTCAAATGAAATATTTCAATTTCTTTTATCCGACCATAAGGTATGGAGTTTTCTCATTGTCATGATTGTTGAAGGCCGTACGGTTGCCTATAACTGCTTACTTCCACATCTCCTTATTTTTATATTATATAAGTATTACATAAAATTAACATTAACAATGTTCCATGTAAATGAGGTAAGGTCAAATGAACTCTGCCACAAAGACATGTACATTTTGCTACCATGCCATACACCAAATATATTTGACTCACTACTTATAGTATCTGAGAGAAGGACCACTGAACTTAACCTTGTTCACTGATCCATGAAATGAGGTCGAGGTCAGGTGAACCATGTATGACCGACAAGTAGACCTTACAAGGATATAAAAAGAAGATGTGGTATTATTTCCAATGAGACAACTCTTCACAAGAGACCAAATGACACAAACAATAACAAATATAGGTCACCGTACGGCCTTCAACAATGAGCAAATCCCATACCGCATAGTCAGCTATAAAAGGCCCCGAAATGACAAGTGTAAAACAATTCAAAGGAGAAAACTTACAGTCTAATTTATGTACAAAATAATGGACAAAAAACAAATATGTATCACAGTAACAAACGACAACCACTGAATTATAGGCTCCTGGCTTGGGACAGGCACATAAAGAATGTGGCGGGGTCAAAATGTAAGCGGGCGCCCACCCCTCCCCTAACCTGGGACAGTGGTGTAACTGTGCAACATAAGAACAAACTATGCAAATCAGTTGAAAAAGGCTTAACTCATCAGATGGATACAAATAGAAATATATCTAACACAAATACAAAGTGGACGCGGCCGTGTACTTGTACATCCCAACAACAAAAAAACACTTAGAACAGATCTGAGAGTACTCGCATATATAATAGCATATATTAGTAACCAAATATAGTTATCTTAGGAATCATGATAAAAGACATGCACAGGATACCAAAGGGACATGCAAACTCACAAGTGAGACGTTCACATGACGAACAAAAGCTGTACAGTTTTTTAGCGGTCACTAAACCATGAATATGAGATCAAGGACAAAGATTATATGACAGACGGGAAATTCGTAACACAAAAAGGCTCTATATACAAAGTATGAATCATAGATTCTGCTATTCTCTTAAATATAAAGATATACAAAAAGCATCACCAAAAGATTGTATGCTGTATGCTTCGCATTCTGCTACTTTCTTCTAATGTGATTTAAAACGAACAACTGAAATTAGCTCTCTAACCTAAACCTGGTCGGGCTTTCAACTAAATAGCAGACAATGAAACGTAATAGCTACTGCTAGCTTCGGAATTTTTCTATGTTGTTTCAATCTGATTAAAATTCTGATCTATACTAACTCGCGTGCTCGTATATATACGCTCATATGAGGATAACGAAATCAGAGATCTATATTTTGATTAGATTGATGTTGTTTACAACCCTATTTTTGTAGATAATCTTTATTATCAAGTCAATTGTAGGCCAATGTATGCTGAATAAGGCATATAAGTGTGTTTGCTTGAGTGATTAATCTGTTTCTTATTGTCATTTTGTTTTCATATATACTTTAACAGCAGAAACCCTCCCCTTTTCACCGTTTGCAGTCTTTCCTATGTCTATAAAGCAAAGGTAAACTCAGACCTGCTAATTCAATCCATTTTGCGTTAATATTAAACCAGTTTTGACACTAAGTACAATTGTATGTGCTTCCACACTCACCAAAAGAAAATTGGATATTTACCCAGAAAATCATTACAAACACCTTCTATCAAAAGACGGAAAAATAACATTTCGAGAGGACAACTTATAAATGTTAATATATAAAAAAACATCTCTAGAGATCACTTGTATCGAATCTTATGTAAACATTTCGAATTTGGAAATTTTAATAGGTCAAGGTCACTATTATTTAACAGCTGAATGAAAATTATAAATATGCACCCTATAAGTACAAATGCCAATCTCGAACCATATTTGGCAACATAAATATCAAATTAGTCCTTAATATAGAAACTATAGTTATAATCCTTTGAATTATTTGAATTTAGTTTGCTATAAACGCATATATGTAGGGTGGCCAGCTGTCTAAACGCGACTCTGCGTTTTCCTTGAAATTTAAGCTTTGACCTTTGACCAAAATTTAAGAAAATCGTGACCACTCTAGACAACGACGACATCAATATTTCGATGAGGCTTGTACTCCTTTTTCCAATGATATCAAATACAGCCGTGTGTTATTCCGTTAACCCAAATCGACCAAATTCGTTGACTGGGCACCCTTCTAGTAGGAGTTCGTGTTAATGGATCATCCCGACCGTGCGGATTAAATGATATATACCAATTTGATTGGTCAATAATTGTTTTAATTTTTAAACACATGACGCCGTCAATTAACATGAACGTTTTTAAAGTATTCGGACTATATTCAATCAACAGCTCCTGGGAAAGTTTCTTGTAGGGTAAAGACAGGAACATAAGTAGTAAAAGGTTGGTAACTTTTAAATTATAACTTTTTTGATAATCAGGTTTTTTCCTAAATTGTTACAGTATATTTAGATAATTGTGTTTTAAAAGCAGATCTTGATCTTTTTTGTTAAATGTATTCACAATTTTTTTTTATAAATTCGTGACGATCAAATCAAATCAAATAAGATTTCTTTTTAAGTCGGCAAGATAAATAACAATTCAAAATAAGCTCTGAGTGAGCGTTTGAACCGACGTATGCGTATACGATTTAGAACTCGACATATTGTTTAGACACCTGTCTATTGTTGAAAACGTTGTGTTGCCCTCTAGATGTGGTTTATATCGTTTGATTGCTGTCTTGATGACGTATAATCCACCTCTCCTACAGTTTTAGTTCCGTTTGGTGTACTTTTAAATTGGTGTATGACAAATCATTGAAGGGTTATTGAGTATCGATTAATTACTTTTCTTTCCCTAAAGAATATGCTCAGAGGAAGATTAATCGAAGAGATATATGTTTTTAAATTTACAGTGCAAAGTAAACAAAAAAATAAGTTCCACTTTTCAATTTTAACTCCCCCCTCCCCCCCTATAATTTTTCATCTTTATTCATTCTCAAGACATTTCCCTTCTAAAGGAAGTCCGATTGATCTCCAACTTACTTGTATGTATTGTTTTCTGATTTGGTACATACTTGAATATATACCTCATTTACTTCGACCCCAAAATAGTCACTTAAAAGGAATTTAAAATATTTAAGAGTAGTAATACATTCCATTGAAAACAAAACTAATCCAAATCAGGTTTCAGCTATTTGGATATTTCAAGAAATTGCAAAAATATTTTCTTGTTTGACTTTGAGACACTGATTTAAGATTTGCATTCTACCATAATATCATATTAAAGTATTATAAGGAATGAGAAGCACATTTTGAATTTCATAATTTAAAAAGAAAAAGTGTATACAAAGTTGTTAATTGACCAACTATGCCGTAATTGCCAGTCAGAGGCGGATTCAAAGGGGGCGAAGAGGGCTTACGTTCCTTTTGATTGGAAAATATATACGTCTAGTAATGTTTAATCCTAAAATCGTCAAACTTTATATATGGAATTACGCCCCTTTGCCTTTGAAAAATCCTGGATCTGCCCCTTATGACAAGAGTACATTTGAACTGTGCAGTATATCTGAAATGGTTAATGCACACCTTAGCTGTGTATTATCCATATTATAGCACAGTGAGAACAAAGTGATTTTGCCTATGTCATGTGTCAACATAGTATTTATTGTACACACGTACAGCTGGGGTTTCTAAAACACCACCATTCATATATTGAAATCAGATTTGTTAAAATCGGGGCCTCGATGGACGAGTGGTCTAAGAAGTCCAATAACTGTATCACTAGCCAGTCAACACAGTAGTGAGTTCGAATCCAACACGTTGCAGATGCATTCGACCAAAATCTTAATTCACAAGGATTGCTAGTTTTACTACTGAAGGTCGGTGGTTTTTCCGAGAATTCCGGCTTCCTCCAGCAATAAAAATTTTAACGCTATAAATTAACCAATAGTGGTGAGAATGGCGTTAGACACTAATTAATCAATCAATCAATCAATGCTTCTTTTTATAATTCTATTGGGGTGTAAACGAGTTTTCTGAATGGATATAGGAAGATGTGGTATGAGTGCAAATGAGACAACTCTCCATCCAAGTTACAATTTATAAAAGTAAACCATTATAGGTGAAGGTACGGCCTTCAAAACGGAGCATTGGCTCACACCGAACAGCAAGCTATAAAGGGCCCCAAAAAATTACTAGCGTAAGACCATTCAAACGAAAAAACCAACGTTCTAATCTATATAAAAACGAGAAACGAGAAACACGTATGAACTATATAAACAGACGACAACTACTGTAATCAGATTCCTGACTTAGGACAGGTGCAAACATTTGCAGCGGGATTAAACGTTTTAATGGTACCAAACCTTCTCCCTTTTCTGAAACAATAGTATAACATCACAACATAGAAAAACACACTATAAAATATCAATTGGAAGGCTCAACTCAATCAAAATACGTAAAGCACATTTTGTGTATTCCGCGCTTCATATTAAAAATGTGCGCATGATCAAAGCTTTTACAACCTTTTGCAATTATTACATTTTTTATGATACAACCATGAAATTAAGAGGTATATCGAGCTTTTTGTGTTGTTTTTTTTCAGTGCATTATTTTAGTATTTGTCACGGATATGACGTGCAGTCATAGCTGTTGTATCTTATTTGATACGGGAGTGCCTCAGCATTTTTTTCAGCCAATCAAAATTACGGTGTCTAATGAAAAGTACATGTAATGTTATTATTAATGTATAATACAATGTTTTGAAAACAATGAAAATCAAGATTGTTCGATCAAAGCCGACCTCATTTTGTATGATGAGACATGTGAAGACGACTCAATTCGAAAATCTATGTAAAGAGGAAGATGCAATTATCTTTACGTCTGCTTCAATTGCAAGGTCGAAATGAGAAGGTTATTGAAAACAATTTGAAATTGGATATGATAGTCTGAATAATACAAACAACATATTATTTATAATTTGACAAAAATCTATAAGATCATAAGTTAAATATATTATTTTATAAGAATCGGACGTTTAGCAAACAATCAATCATGCAGAAAACCTTTAATGCACTGCACTTTTTGTTTAAAATCTACAGGTGATCAGTTAAAGAGTATCCAAACAAGCTTGAACAAGAAAATGGTAAACTACTTTTGAAAAAAACTTATAATTGTATTTGCATAGTAGTTTTAGGAAGTATTAAGCCTCACGTTGGAACTTCTTTTGTTTTTTTGAGACATTAATCGAATAAATCGTGTAATTACACAATATATACAAATAAAAGAATGTGTAGGAGGACACTAATGCCCCCGCTCAAGCTTTGCAATTTTCCCAGTTAAAAATGGGTATAACACTAGAACGGTAAATGACTTACAACCTAAATTCAAACTCTGTCTGCGTGTTGTGGTTCTTGGCATTGTGTATGGGCTCAAAATTTGGATGAGACAAACTTAAGTTAAGAGTGCGGAAACGAAAATAGGACATATGGAAGGACGTACGGAAAGACGGTCAAGAGTATCATTTAATGCCCCCGTTGCCTATGGTGGTGGAATAGAAATAGTTATTTAATGTTTATCGCCACTTTCGACACTATTGCGCTATTGCAAGAAGCTGGAGTGTCCGGAGAACACCACCGACCTTCGGTAGGAAAACTGACAATCCTATTCAAGAAAGATTGGAGTAAAGTGCGCCTGCCATGTGCGGGATTCGAACTCACAACCTCATGCGATGTTGACAGGCTAGTGATACATTAAGCCGACTACTTAGACCACTCGGACCCCAACTAATAAACTGAGTGACACATAGAGATGCAACAACCGAGTTCTTTTCATTTGATAATTGTAGATTATCGTTGGTCATCTTAACGAGATGTTTTTCTCGCTTGAGCCGGTACGGCGAAAGTGAGAAAAGCAATCGAGTTGAGATGACCAATGATAATCTGTTTATCGCTATTTTACCTATGACGACGTTGTTAATTTCATTGACAACCCTTAGTTTCTAGCGATAATTTTTCATATCACTCTACTGTGCTGAGAAAGGAAATTATCAGTCAGTAAGATGAAAGGAAAATTTCGTAAAATAGCGATAAAAGGGTAAACCAACAAATATTCTTTGGAAGTTGACCAATCTTTGCAAAATTTTTTAGATTTCTTAAAAAATTCACACGAAACATAGCTGGTAATTAAACAGAGCTTATTACAATTCCATATTCGTTACCAATCCATTGGATGTTGGATATGTACTGATATTGATGTGTTAGGCTTGTACATGTATTGATGATTTTTTATTAGTTGTTAATGGCTTTGAACTAGTCAGTAACTGCGAGTACGCTCAGATCTATACGTCGTATCTTTTGTGTTGTTAGGGATCATGTATAAATTCCCTGGCACGTCCGGTCTGTTTTATTTTTTAAATGTTTTTATGCTTTTTATCGATCTGATAAGCCTTTTTCAACTGATTTATATAGTTTGTTCTTATGTTGTGCTGTTACACCACTGTCCCAGGTTAGGGGATGGTTGAGCGCTCACAAACATGTTTAACCCCGCCACATTCTTTATGTGCCTGTTTTAAGTCAGGAGCCTGTAATTCGGTGGTTGTCATGGGTTCATGTCAGGTATATTAATTTTGTTTTTCGTAAATTGTTTTGTTATAAATTAGGCCGTTGGTTTCCTCAATTGAATTGTTTCATATTTTTGATGCCGGGGCCTTTTATACCCGACTATATGGTATGGGTTTTCTCATTGTTGAAGGCCGTACGGTTGCCTATAAATGATTACATCCACTTAATTTGAACTTTGGTGGATAGTTGTTGCATTGACAATCATACATGTACCACATCTCTTTACATTCGTTCTCTAGTTTAGTGCGACAAGTTTTACTATTAGACCTTTTCAAAACTCTCGACACCGACTATTGACACCTACAGTTTACAAGAGAAATAGAGGGGTCGTATCAAAGATAAAAATCATTCAGGTATAACATGCATGTAACATAAACGTAGTACTACATATTCAATTTAAACGGTATTGTTTTAAAAAGAACGGATATTGTGCAAATAGCTATTCTGGATTTTCTGTGTTGTTCTCCTTTCTTTCATATAATACTTATCACACGTAAAAAAATTATAAACCATTTCACTTTCAATTCTATAAATCTTTAAAAAAACAAAATCAGCTATCTATTAAAATATAAATCTATTGCTTCTTCGGTAATATGATTAATGATATCTAGTTGTACGAGTTTTCCATGGAAGACTGCTTCGCTTGTCAATAGCCGTTAACTCGTTTTTGGAATGTTATTTTATGACTACATTTTATCCTCCCCATAGTAACAAAGTTACGGAAAGGACAATGTAACGGGACAATCTGTCTGTCCGTAACGCGTCAAACCACACTTGGACATTGTAGAGGTTGCGTCTCAGCAAACAGATATATACTTGTTGTACATATTGAATATAATTGACTGTTACAAGTTGTCTTCGTCCTGAATAAATCAGACTTTGTTCCTTTGTTTTTGATACATTTTCTCCGTTCCCGGGCATAATCATCACGGGAAAAACGTCTAGTGTGTTGTAAGAAACAAGAACTGCTTACCCTGTCGGAGTACTTGCGTTGATCCCAGTTTTACGGAGTCAGTGTTTCTTTCATATAACTTTGGTCTTCTATGAGAAAATTGCCCTTTTCTATTGTCCCTCCGATTTTTTTTTTCTTTGATTTTCCCTTTTGTTGATCTACGCTTCGGTTTTCTTCTCTTATCTAGTTTTACTATGCGTCTCAATGGTCTTTTTTTATTTCACCTCTGACCAAACACAGAGGAGGTTTTGGATCCGTTTATATAAGTAAAATTCCCGCCGCGTATGTTATGCCTCTTTTCCAACCCCGGAATATGTTGGTAAATAGTATCTTTTTTTCTCGGTAGAATTTTTAGTTTACAATTTAATGCTGCTGCCCTGGATTTTATCTCTGTTTTGTCGAAATCATTCAGATCTCGCCGACAGTATTGAAGATTACGCGGCAAAATGTCTGTTTAATGTGTTGCATTGTGTAATTTTAAGCTTTATTCGTGCCGTGTCCATTGTACTTGTCTCCCTTTTCTCATTATTGTCAGTCTGTTTTGTGCTATTTGAATTAAAAAAAAATATATAACCAAAATATAAATCAATTGCTTTTAAAAAGCAATTGTAAACGGTCTTTCCCCCTTCTGAAACATGATTGATTGATATGTGTGTGTGTTTGTTTGTTTGTTTGTTTGTTTCTTTCTTTCTTTAAAGGGTCCATATTAGTGTGTTGGTTAAGTTTCTATATTTAGTTAGTAAGTTTTTATTTTATTTCAGGTCCCGCGCGCGTATTTGTCTCGCGCCAGATTGTGGCGTCACGTGACGAAGCTTTATAATAGCGAAAACTTTTTTATTTCTTTTTAGGTGGGGACGTTAAACAGACAACATGTATAGCGACGGAATTTACACAATGTATTTCTTTTGTCATTGTAGGTAATTGACATTTTGATCACAGTTTACGAGCAGTGCATGCTTTGGATTTAATTGATCCTGTGTACTTTTAAAACACGTTCATTGATTATTTTTATATAATGTACATTTTTCAGTAGCAGTTTGTAAACACAGATTTGTATTTCAATCTAGGAACGGACATTTTATTGTAGGATTTCACTGAGATTTACGGAACTAGCAAGCGATTTTTACGGCAATGCAATTTCTTTTCTCTAGGAAAATTCTTGAAAGATATCTGCACCACGTTGTTTTATGAAGATGTAATACATGTATACCCTGCTGACTGCAAATTTTGGGGTCAATTGGACATGTAGTTTCAGAGAAGATCAGGTAACATGCATGTGGATTTTTTTTTTCAGAAAAGATATTAATACAATAATATAAATCAATTGTTTTAAAAATTAACCAATTGATTGGTTGATTGATTGGTTGATTGATTGGTTGATTGGTTGATTGATTGATTGGTTGGTTGATTATTTGGTTGGTTGGTTTGTTGATTATTTAAACACGTGGGATAGAGTCTCTTGAAACAAGCGAAAAAGAAACAAATGAGATCTTGGACCCCGTATTAAACACACGAGACGGAAACATGAATGCAATGATTGATTGATTGATTGATTGATTAAACACGTTGGTCTCTCGACACAAGCGAAAAAGAAAAAAAGGAGATCTTGGACCCCGTATTAAACACATGAGACGGAAACATGTATGTAACGATTGATTGATTGATTGATTGATTGATTGATTGGTTGGTTAATTGGTTGGTTGATTGATTGGTTGGTTAATTAATTAAACACGTTGGATAGGGTCTCTTGAAACAGGCGAAAAAGAAACAAAGGAGATCTTGGACCCCTTATTAAACACATGAGACGGAAACATGCATGCAATGATTGATTCATTGGTTGGTTGGTTGGTTGGTTGATTGATTGGATTGGTTGGTTGGTTTAAATATTGATTGATTGGTTGGTTTGTTGGTTGGTTGGTTGGTTGAGTAAACACATGGAAACGAGCCACTAGGATCATGCAAAAACGGAATTTAAAGCCTAGATACTATATCTTAACACATGGGATCTAGCTTTTGAGAGATCCCTCAACAAGTAGTAAGGTCAAAGGTCAATGTCAACCTACAAAAGCATTAAAACACAATCAAACTCTTTAAATAGTGCCAAAAACACATAATTTGCCTCTTTGTACATGACCTTGACCTTTGACCTTCACCCCAATTTCAAGGTCATGAAACAAGGGCCTCAAATCAAAACACCTCTAGGTCTCTACTATATATTGTTAATGAGTTATATTACCATACAGCTAATATTAGATATATAAGGAGCGAAAACTCCCATTAAATGTCTACGTACCCTTTCAACTAAAATTTACGTGTTACGACATGTCGCAACTAACAATTCTGTAAAAATATTATGTCGATATCTTATACAATCTCTGAAAATAAGTGATAACAAGCCAAAATCAAAATTTAGAATATGACCTTGACCTTTGACCTTGACCTTATTTTCTTTTTTTTGGACCAAGGACCTCAAATCAAAAGACTTAGGGTCTCTTTAAGTTATGGTTTTTCAGTTTCAAATGCACATCACTTATATCAAATGCATAAGGGGAAATAACTCTCATATGGAGTGTCCGGATAGCTTCGGTCAAAATTAATCAAATCATCCTGAGGATATAACGAGCAATTTGGTAAAATAAATTAGTCGGTTTCTTATGCGATTGCGACGTATAAGTAATAACAAGAAAAACAGTATTCGGGGAGGTAACTCTTACATCGAAAAGTTTTTGGTTACGCGGTGTCAGTTTCAAAAGCGTATTAACTGTTTGATATCATATATCATATGGCTAAGCGACATCTTGCGAAACAAAAAAACAGCGAAGGAAACAAAATTAGGCGGAAGAAAAAAAATAATAATAATCAGAAGAAAACCAATAGGTCTTTCCACGGAAAACGGAAAGACCTAATTATGAAATAGGACATTCGCCTTATCTAAATGTTCTGTACACAATTTGTTAATCATCGTTTTTACCTGCATAAGAATGATTTTTTTGTGGATCGAATCAGTCAGCCAAAATGGTTCACCCTTGTTTCGCTTCGAATGTTGACATTATTTTCCTTTTAATAGCTAAACACGCCTAGTTCACACGTAACCTTTCATTAGCTAACGGTTTGAATTGAAGGTCACATTAATACAGATTCAATGAGGTTAAATTATTCACTTACAAGTCAATAATACATCAGCGATGTTTTAAAGCTTACTTTGACAAATTTGGGTCAAACTGACTGCTTATAAAGAAATATTATTTCACATTTTCGCTTTTATTAATACTTCAACATTACAGAAAGAATCGTATTTTAAATGTTTGTCTGAATCGTAGCTAATGTCCTATAATATCCATACAAGATTTATCCGTATAACTCAAACACAAGCCATTTTGTATGCCACTTTCTTTATTCAATTTGGTACAACAGAAGGTTTTTTGATTGGTGTTTAACGCCACTTCCTACCTTATCGTGCTATTTCGAGGCGTTTAGATTTTATTGGTGGAGGAAGCCGGAGTGCCCGGAAAGAACCACTGACCTTCAGTAAAAAAAACTGACAATCCTAGTCAATTAAGATTGGAGTCGAGTGCAACTGCCACGTGCAGGACAGGCTAGTGATACAGTAATTCGACTACTTGGACCACTCGACCACATAGCCAACTGATACGGGACGGACAGACGGACAGATGGGAAATATAGTGCCTTCTTCTAACGTTGACGTTGTATAAATAAGACAAACATAGTATATGATAAATTTAATTTTATACCTAATTTTCAAACACGGTTATGTTAACCTCTTTTAAGTAGTTTAGCCAATCCACGTTTGTCGAGTTCAGCTGCAATTGACGGCGCAAGGTCATTTTCGTTTACTGGTCTTATGACAATGCGCGCTGTTGCCTTGTGACTGGTTCCCATTGTACCAGTAATTTCAAATCTCTCATCAGCTATTCTAATTGTTGGTGTGTCGTGGTGGTAGTCGTCTCGCTCAAAGTTCAAACCTTGACCATTTCTTCCTTTGTACATTTGATTGAACCAATTTTTATGATAGACATTAGACGATTCTGTCAAACCAACTCCTAACACATTTGTGTGCCAAAGAAAGCTGTAAGGACAATGCCACATAATAACAGCACGACGATCATTTATCAACCATGAGGCTACTCCGTATGTTCCAGTAAACCATGACGACTTATGGGCTATCTACAATATATTAAAATGCATGTTCCAGTAAACCATCACGACTTGTGGGCTACCTACTATATATTAAATGTATGTTCCTGTCAATTATGACGACTTGTGGGCTATCTACAATATATGAAAATGTATATTCCAGTAAACCATGACGACTTGTGGTCTATCTTCTATACATTAAACTGTTTTTTTCCTATCAACTATGATGAGTTGTGGGCGATCTACAATATATTAAAATGTATGTTCCTGTCAACCAAGACGACTTGTTGGCTTCATGTATCTACAATTTATTAAAATGTATGTTCCAGTAAACCATGACGACTTGTGTGATATCTACAATACATTTATGTTCCTTTCAACCATGACAAGTTGTGGGATATTTACAATACATTTATGTTCCTTTCACCCATGAGAGTTTAGGGCTTTCTACAAATGAATACATTTATGTTCCTTCAACCATGACGACTTTAATGCTATCTACAATACATTTATGTTCCTTTCAACCATGACGACTTTAGGGCTATCTACAATATGTTAACATTATTTTCAAAGTTACGTGAATGATCGTGAAAAAGATAAGATGTAAACAAATATCAGCTACGAATCACAATATGAAGCTTTTTGTCGAGTGAGTGCAGCGAGTTTATGAAAAAGCCGGGCAGAGTGATATAGACAGTGGGAATACCAATAACGTAAAATATCACCCGTGAGCCACAATGTGCGTAGCAAACGAACTAAAAAGCTTCCATTGTGTCGAGCGGCTGTTGTCTACACAGGCACTTGTCTCAGAAAAAAATTACATATAACGCAATCTATTTGAAAAAGAGAATTTCTATTTTATTCTCTTTTTTCAATGTTTACACTATTTGCGTGACCAAAATGTTGAAACAAACGTTATACTGGCATGATTGTAACAAATGTATTTGATGATAGAATCAAATAACTCTACAAAAATAAAATTAGAGAACAATCTCCACAAATGAACACGTTTTACTGTAGTTGTACAAGAAACGTAGAAATTATTTGTTCACAAGTATTGGGGAAATTTCCCAACAAAGTTGATAACCAAACGAATATCAAGACTGTGGAAATTTTCCCAAAAGATGATAACCAACAAAAATCAATAGAATTGGGAAATTTCCCCGAAAACCAACAAGATGATAACCAACAAAAATTAAAAATTTCTCCAAAAGACTGGGGAAATCTCCCATAATGATGATAACCAACAAGATATCATTAGAGTGGAGAAATTTCTCCAAAAGATGATAACCAACAAGAAATCAATAGACTGGGAAATTTCCCATAATGATGATAACCAACAAGAAATCATTAGACTGGGAAATTTCTCCAAAAGATGATAACCAACAAGAAATCAATAGACTGGGAAATTTCCCAAAAGATGATAAACAACAAGAAATCAATAGACTGGGAAATTTCCCAAAAGATGATAACGAAAAGAAATCAACAGAATGAGGAAATTTCTCCAAAACAATGGTTACCAACAAGAGATCAATAGACTGGGAAATTTCCCAAAAGATGATAACGAAAACGTAATCAATAGAATGGGAAATTTCCCAAAAGATGGTTACCAACAAGAAATCAATAGACTGGGAAATTTCCCAAAAGATAATAACCAACAAGAAATCAATAGACTGGGAAATTTCCCAAAAGATAACAAAATAGTAATCAGTAGGGTGAGGAATTGTCCCCACAGAGATGATAACCAAAATTATTTCATAGGCTTGTTGAAAATCCAAATGCATTGCACAATTACAACAGTGATAAATATGTCGTCTTACAGATACAGTAAGAAGAGAAAAAGGGGGGGGGGTGACATTTTCACAAGCAGATAACACAATTTAAGGGAAACATTGACTGAGAATACAACAAACATCGTAGATAAAGATGATACAGTACACGAAATGGGGCAATTTTCTCACAAAATCTTGTTTAACTGTACATCGGGGCCTTTTGTAGTCGACTATACGGTATGGTTTTTCTAATGTTGAAGGCCGTACGGTTGCCTATAAGTCCTAAAATCCGCTTTCTTTATAAACTTTGATGGATAGTTGTCTCATTGTCAATCATACCAGATCTCCTTATTATATATAGCTACGAGTTAACTCATATGCTTTAATCTGGTGAAATTCCCCGCCTGTTTGAAAAATTGTACACGCTCATGGAGACCATGGAAAACAATTGACACATATGAAGAGAGTTGACATTTTTGCATAATATGGTTTTAATTTCAACCGTTCAACATTTACAGCATATATTAAAAGCAAACATAAAGAAAACCAAATAAAACAGACTTAAATAGAAAATAAGTTCTTTCAGTTATTTTGGTGTCATCATTCAACAGCAATAGATCATGTCTTGAGTTGGAGTCTTCTTTTCCTTTCCTGTAAATATATCATGCCTTCAGTTGGAGACTTCTTTTCCTTTCCTGTAAATATATCATGCCTTGAGCTGGAGTCTTCTTTTCCTTTCCTGTAAATATATCATGCCTTGAGTTGGAGTCTTCTTTTCCTTTCCTGTAAATATATCATGCCTTGAGTTGGAGTCTTCTTTTCCTTTCCTGTAAATATATAAATTGGTGATACAAAAGATTGCTTCGTGTATTGAACAGTGTGACGTTACGCTATTATGACGTATTTATAAATAACACTACTATTTTAACGCGGTTACCTGCATTAAGTTTCCTATCGACGATATTTTTTTCACATTTATACGATGGACAGTCAACTGCATTACTTAATCTCGATTTCATCCAAGATTTAGACTCTTGACTTTATTGATTTGAGCTTTTGAGTGTAAAAAATAACTTAGTATATATATATAAAGACACTAATTTTTCATCCGAAGATTCCAACATTGAAGATCGGCTTGTGATGGTCCGTACGATAAATGATTTTATAAAGCGTGTTCTGCGATTATCTTTATCCAGTCAAACTACGACTAGTTTAAAAAAAAGTATAGATTTCGAATTATTGCATCAAATAATCCACAGAAAATAAATTATTTTTGTTTCATTTACAGTAACGTTAAACGTTATACACCAGAAGAAGAAAATGAGAGTAAAACCCAAATAACGCTTTCCTTCAATTTTAATTTGCTTGGTTTTTGTCTGCTACGGATGTCATGGGCAAGAATCGTCAAGCTCAATATATAAATTTGGGCATATCCAGTTTTACAATTATATCATCATGATCATATGTTCCCGTTCATACATGCATTCGGAAGATTTTTACAATGAACTGTTAAATAGACAGGAAATATTCTATTGCTGCTATAGAATGGAGGATATTGGTAGGATGCGTGGGTGGATTGTCTCGAATACTGAAACATGGTGGACACTGATTTAACTGTATTCCTCTTTCATTCAATATTGGGCTTCTTTCTATATTAGCCCATATATATTGACATAAGTATTTGTGACTTCGTTGATTTGCTTGGGAAACATCTATAACAGGCCCATACCGTAAAGTGAGCTGTCAGAGACCCTGGAGTAACGCAACGTTTACTTTTTCGTTTGAAAAAAACAACTGATTTATATAAAAAAAAAAAAAAATAACAAATACAATAATATTACTGATGGCAATAGACAACAACTACAGACTTCAGGTCTCCTGACTTGGACAGGTAAAACATAGAATGTGGTGGGTAAAACACATGTGTGGGTGCTTAACCCTCTAACCTGTGAAGCGATGTAACAGCATAACATAAGAACAAACTATAAAATTAATTTCAAATGGCTTGATTCACTAGGTTGGCATCCAGCACAAAACAAAATTATCATAGACAAAGGACACGAAGTAGCGATCTCAGAGTTATCTTATTCAGTACTTAAGTCTAGTGAAAGGCCAATAACATTTGCATTACATTAATTTCTCTCATATTAAGATGCAAATTTTGCTGTTACTATTCGCTGCTCTGATTTCTTTTGTAAATTTTCAAAAACCCTTTTTGACACGACTTCTTTGTGCTGATGCAGTCTGAAGCAATCACCAATCAATCAATCAACCAATCAATCAAAGACACTGCAGTGAATTGTGTCGCCTTTCACTTTCAATCAGACTTTATAAGTACTTGTCTCTTAAATGTAACGTTGTTCTCCTTGTGATATTGAAACATAGCGCAAAAATGTATGTATATAAGAAAATAAAATTCTATAAAAACGTGTTACAATATTTCATAAATTAATTTTAAAATGTCGGAGAGACCAATACCCTACTTAATCATGTTAATCAACGGACTATTCCCCTATGTAACTTAATGCAAACTCCTGTCTCCGATAGTCCGAATGATGCCCTCGAGGTTTTGATTAATGTGTCTAATAGATCGATGCGAAAGGCACTTTGTATACAGCTCAGCATATTTTCATAAGTCTAATACGTATTAATTATTCTAAGAAGTGTGATGGTATCTTTAACTTTAAATTCCTAATTCTGACGATTAAAGATCATTATGATATTGATGGAAAACTGTTAAGATCAAAGAAAAGTAAATGGGGATGCCGAATGAACTTTAACTGAATATCGAAAAAATATGGATTTTGTCTTTTATTTGAAATATTACTGATTGAATTCTTTTAAAATAGTTGAACATTTGTATACATGTAGAAAGCACATAAAATCGTCGAAAAACGTTCTTTAAGGTAGCACAATACAAAAGCAACTAAATTTTATCAAAATTATATTTTCAGCTGTTTTTGTTACTTCTTAATATTCCAAAACCACAGAAGAAAAAAAACAAAATATATTGTTTTATGTACTAACTGAATAAAAAATCCATATTGAAAAAAGTAAATGAAATGTGTAATTAAACTTCTGAGATCATTAATATTAATGGTGTATCATGGTGGGCGGAGTTTTGGCCATATCAGTAGTAACTGACTTACAGCAAGGTCAATAATGATATAACTTCTCTCGCCAGATCTGATTTTTG
The DNA here is from genome assembly GCA_017311375.1 of Mytilus coruscus. Classification (NCBI taxonomy): domain Eukaryota; kingdom Metazoa; phylum Mollusca; class Bivalvia; order Mytilida; family Mytilidae; genus Mytilus; species Mytilus coruscus. The sequence goes on along the minus strand of CM029604.1, from coordinate 25,382,153 downwards.
ATGCATAGCCTGCGCATTTTCTTTATATATTTAGAACTGCTGAAATGGGATGCTTTCTTACTGGTCAAAACCTAATTGAATGATGATTAAAGGCCAATCCTGAACATGCTGAAGTATCCCCATGATACATGTGTGAATTTTATAGAAGTTAATGGCGTAAAAGTAGGAAAATCCTTATTTATTCAATTGTGACACATACATTTTTGTCATGAAAATGTAGTTTTAAATGAAATTAGTTCCTAGATGGATGCCCCTATATGCCTGATTTTCACACATGTTGTTCCTTGACCAGTTATCTTCAAAACCGTGTCCCAGATTTCAAAAAACATCAATAGAACAAATTTTATACCCAATTGAATTTAGTGATCTCTTATGAATTGAGGTTGAAAACTTCATTGAAGGTTTATGAGATATGAAATAAAATAGGAAAAATCTGCGACACGGTTTTGGAGGTCAAACTGTGTTGCGTAAGAATCTATCAAATTTTTTGGGATGCTATGAATTACAAAGAAGCTAATTTCATTCAAGTGTGGACATCACAATCTAGCAACTAATTACATAATAATGAATTATGTAATAATTGTCATAATGAAATTATAACCATTTGAAAGATTAATCTTTCTTCTTTCTTTTGGTTCCTCATTTATAAATTTTAAAGCTAGATGAAAGAAATTACATCAGTTTAAAGTTGTCTGATTTGGGGTGAAAAATCTTTGTATTGTGCTACCTTAATTTGTCTTAAAATCATCAAATCCATAGACTTTTCTTATAAAACTACATGTTGTTGATATATAAATGATATAGAATCAAATAAATTAATCATATGGTCACCTCCCGTAGCGTTTATAATGACTGCTTCCTGAACATACTGTATTTCAAAAGATTAATGTCAGACGGTCATGACGGTATATATTGCCGATGTTTTGTTAATCTACAAATCTACAAATCGTCTCCTCTCAGCTGATGACATCGAAAAGGCAATCAAAAGAGGCGATAATAAGTGTTGCTGCTAATAGATTCATAACTAATAAATTGCCGATATCTATTGATGCATGATAAGCATCATTACTATAGTTGATAATTATATAAACAAGTTGCTTTCTTTAAAAAAAAAAAAAATCGTCCTGAATATGCATGAAATATTTGCCACTGGACGTTAAGCAACCAACAATCAATCAATCAATCTTTAAAAAATAGCAACCACTGTATATATGTTAATTCTTCAGATGTGCTATTTTGGGAATTAGAGGTAGCTTCCTGGCTGAGGTCGAAATGTTACTGTGAAAACAGTCTTTGTTGTAAAAAAGTGTAATGAAATGAAATTACACTGGTTTGTATGGTTTGGTCATTGGCTATCATATTCAAGAGATGCTTGATCTCAATTTATTTATACCCCAGGCAACAAACTTAAATCAGGTATTTAGAGTAGAAACTGTTGGAAACCTCAACTTCGTACTTAAATCAGTGTGTTTAGAGAAATCTCACTTTTTCATTTCATAACTCTTCCTTTTGTGAATTAGCCAAAATATAACGACGTTGTTGATTTGTTGTTTTTTACACGAGTGTGTGACAGACAGAGAAAAGCAGAAATAACAGTGTCAATTCAGTATAGCTCATGTCCCGTAAGTACGTAATTTAAAATCATGATTTTGCAATCGCATGTCCGTTGAATACGGATATAGATTTTCACAACAAACAATTTTACTAAGTTGTCCTAGTTTTTTATGAATACAGATATAGATTTTCACAAAAATAATTTGTTACTAAGTTGTGCTAGTTTTTCTTATGAATACAAACGTTTTGTACCGTCTAATGTGTTATGATATCGTCCTATTTTGTCGCCAAAACGCTCTAAGCCTTTGTCAACTAGACCCTCTAAATTCGCTTATGAATACAGATTGCCTCGACGCCTGGAAAACAAATTGACGGAAGTCCCAGAAACTTGCACCGATTCTTCTTTAGGGTGAACTTGAAATTGTGCACCAGCTACTTCAACTTTAAATCTGATTTTTTTTTTTTGGGGCGGGGGGTGTTCACGTACCAAAAACAAAAGAATTGACTATGTCATTTATAACTATATTGTTTGGAGAGTAGTCGACACACGTGCTTTGGAAAACTCACACATTTTCCTATAAAAATTAACACACGCATCTCTATAATTTTATAAAATAATCTGGAATAGATAATATTCAGCTTCCTATTACTATAATTCTTTGGACAATTGCTAATATATTCTCGCAATCACATACCGTTAATAACTTAATAACAATAGTTTTCAATCCAAACATCGAGCTCTTTTTTTTTCCTTCATAGACCATAAGTTTTAATAAATAGAGAGCCATCACGTCAACTCCAAAAAATATCACTCAGTGTCTGTAAATCGTTTCATATCTATAGAATTATTTTAAGGACTCGAACGCATATTCATTGATGAACTGTTTCGATATGACATATAATTTCTGTACTTAACACACCTAAAACATGTAAAAGTAGCCTTTAAATTTCGTCATAATTTCCAGGGTTGACTAGTACTTTAAAATAAGATTGAGTACGGTTTCTTTAAACCAAAAAAAAAAAAAAGGAAGATGTGGTATGATTGCCTATGAGAAAAATCTCCACCAGAGAAATTTGAGAGACCAAGTGACGTAGAAGTTAACAACTATTGTCACCGTACGGCCTTTAACAATGAACAAAACCCATACCGCATAATAAGCTATTAAAAGCCTTGAAATGACAAATGTAAAACAATTCATACGAGAAAACTAACTGCCTGATTTCATTGATCATGAGTCGTCTTTTATTCTAATAATTGCTTTTTTTTTCTTATCTATCATGTCTATAGTTTGATACAAATGTAGAGCCTTAATTAATATAAATAGAAATTCTTTATCTTATCTCTGACTGTATCTATCATCACTCAGTCTCTATAAAAGACCATCGTTATCTTATCTCTGACCCTGTAGTAGTATTTCACTCCTGCTATTGTATAATTTATGCATAATCAACTTTTCTATTATCCGTCATCTCAGACATCAAGTCCTAAAATTTAATTATACTTTCAGAATCGACATCACGCCGCTAAAAATATTTAGTTAAATGTTTATTAAAAAATGAAATGTTTCGTTGTAGAATCTCTTATCTGCATTTTACACATCTCAACGATTTTTTAAGTTTCAGCTTGTTTTTTATTAATTCATTTTCTTTTTATTTCAATTTGTATTTAAATAACGATAAAAGATATTTTGTTCCAATATTTTACCAATTAAATAATATGATTATAATAATTCCATTTTGCTACTTTCATGACTTTAATTAAAATAGGAACAATTTTTCAAAACTCCTTAATTTCTGCATAAACGGACTTTGCTCTTTTTTTAATTTCGCTAAAATGACTCAGTTTTAAAATCTTAAAAACGCCTAACCATTAACGGTAATTAAAATCAATGTTTACACAGCCTGTATCTCAGACAACTTAACATATGCGACTATAATTTAATTAACTACTGATGTAAAATATCAATCAGTCTCGATTAACACTTATCTCTATAGCAACTGTAAGACGCTCATACATATTCATTAGGTTATAAGTTAATTAATTACCTATTACGCAGTTGGCCACAGAAAAGAACAGATGTATTCCGAAAAGACAATAGGCATTTCAGCGGTATTCCGAAAGACTACAGCACCAATTAATATATATGCTTGAACCCCGAGAAGATATATGGTATTATTGTCACTGAGAAAACTCTCCACAAGAGACCAAATGGCACAGAAATTAACAACTAAAGGTCACCATACAGCCTTCAATAATGAGTAAAACCCATACCTTCCAGTCAGCTGTAAAGGCCCTGAAATTACAAATGTAAATCAAATCAAACGAGAAAACTAAATTATGAACTAAATAAAGAACGAACAACTAATATGATACACAGCATGAAATGCCAACCTCTGAATTACAGACTCCTGACCTGGGACAGGCAAAGACAGAATGTGGCGGGGTTACACTAGTTTGAAGGTTACAATAGCGCAATTAATTGTAATGCATTTTCCGAATGGTACCAGTGATGTTCCGTATTTTATTTCTCGAAGACTACACAAACTAGAAATAAAAAAAAAAAACGAATTCCTCTTCTTCGTTCTAATTGATATAAAATAAAATTTGAAATGATGTTCTGTGCAAAATATTTCTTTATATTTTGATTTATCTTGCCTGTAATACTATTTTGTCATTGGAGAGTGTAGGTCTTGATATCTTTGAAAGGTTCTATTAGATTTATGCAATGCATCCAGACTCTGCATGGCCTGTATACCAGTGCATGATATATAGACACATGTCTTTGTTTCTTGTTGACTATTTTGTTATGAAGTAGGTCGTTTGTTTTCTAATTGAATTGTTACATGATTTTGAAGTCGGGACCTTTATATAGCCGACTATAAAATGCGGGTTTACTTATTGTTGAAGGCCGGACGGTTGCATATAATAATTGTTGCTTACATCCTCTTCATTTAAGCTTTGGTCGATTGTTGTCTCATTGGCATCATACCACGTACATCTACTTATATCTATATAGTTCCAAAAAAAACCGGTATAATCATGATAATAGAAAATGCGAGAATACCAATTTTATTCGTATTAACCAAGAAAACCATAAAGTCCTACAAATCTCTCTGAATATAAAACAAAAACCGAAACAAACAAACGTATTCGGATGATACATATATTACAAAGTTTAAGTTTAAGAAATATTTTAAATCTTAAATAATAGTACCTGCACATATCACTCCTTATGCTCCTGGTAGGTTTGTTGTTTTTACTTTTCTCACTACTTGAGTTTACTACATAATATCCAAACACAATTTATGATTACCGTTCACAAATGTAAAAATAAGTGTCTAAATTATTCATAACGAACAATATTACGGTTTACTGTGTGCCTGTATAATCTTGATAATTCCCCACAACAATTAATGCTCGTCAATCACAGCATGATTTTACTACAGATCTCGGAAACAGTCGTCATCATCTCGTCTGCACATCTAACTTCATGTACGCGTAAAATTTCACATCTTTAATGATGCCATATGTTGCTGTGTATTTTAATAAATGTTGATGCCATCTACGACAAAAGAAGTGACAGCGAAAAAAAGAACAAAACTGGCGACAGGTATGTTTTATACATGATTAACAAATATTAATAACTGGAGCTGTACAATGAATTGCCGCTTGTTGAAATAAACGATGAAAAACTTAAGAATTAATTCAATGATCTTCAATCGTGTTCAAACATGCATCGATCTTAAAAGACATCGAAAAAGTAGAAACATTTAAATCCTTAAACGCTGTACGAGTATAAGACATGAACTTTTATCTTTTATCTTTTGTGATTTAGAACAAGTTAAAATGTATAGTCAATAGTGGGTTAATTAAGTGTATCAAATGCATGAAGTGAACACGTGTGACGTCTCTTTTCACTGCGCTTTGGTCGGGTTGTTGTTGATACATTCCCATTCCCACCCTCAATTTTAACAAAGCTTATACATATAGTGTTAATATACTGTAACAGCAACCCAATAATACACCATTATTCTTCTTTTTATGATACTAGTAATCAGCCATTCAGTAAGAATTTTAATGCATATTTTCTCCGAGGAAGGGGGTGAAATATTCTTGTTTACGTACTGATGACTGAAGTGGCGGATTTTACTTGCAGTCACAGGGGGCCACGTGCCCCTCCCCATCGCAAGGTCAAGGTCACCAGCAAACTTTGTATTGCTACTTATCCACATCTAAGATATTATTTACAGCTTGATTTGACTTATTAACTGGTCGTTAATCAAACCCAGGCTCTCCAGTCATGCTTCATTGATTCCCTATATAATCAACAAAATTTTTCTTACGAAAGAGGGGGCCCGGGCCACCCAGGGCCCCCCTGGTTCCGCCTATGGCAGCTTCAACACGCGTTATTTATGACAGCTTATCGTTGGGTGTGTAAATATTGACACCTGTCTGAAATGTCTCTTTGCAAAAGCTTTTATGTAAACTACATGTTAATTTGAACAGCACGAATATTTCTGTTGTTTTTTAAAAACAATATTACAGATAAAGGATGTACTTAGGTGAAATTGAAAAAATCTAGAGTTTAAAAAGTTGATAATATAAGTCAGAAGGGCATAAGTTAAGGAACAAAATAAGCTAACAATATTAATAGGTTATAGAGCTCCTTTTCGAGATATCTAATCTTTAAAAAATGGCGGGAAAAGGCTGACTCTTACCTTATATTTAGTATTGGCATTATTTGGGTCTCAAATCGAAAGAAAAGAAATCTGGATCTGCTTAATTTTTGGTTAATGACGTTTTATGAGCTATTGAAGTCTTAGATGAAAAGAAAAATGGGTGTTATGGGGCAAAATATTTTAACCTGTATCGTATAAAAGAACAAAGAAGTCCGAACATTTGACAAGAATTCCTCATTAAGATCATTTAACAGGTGAAATCTTCTGTTCAGGAAAGAAATTATATATGCCAGTTGTTTTAGTGTTTATTGGAACACCCTTCATTAAACTGTAACAGCGGTTTCCTAGACCCCGGCTAATTATCCACCAGGACTGGGGGCATGCACCCAATATTAGTATCCTCATGGAAGTATTATATTGACAGGAACTCCAACAAGTGGACTGAGGCCTACCTGCGGGTGCTGGATTTTCTCGCTGCGTTGAAGACCCATTTGTGGCCTTCGGCTGTTATCTGCTCTTTGGTCGGGTTGTTGTCTCTTGGACATATTCCCCATTTCCATCCTCAATTTTATTCAATCGTTTATAGTGCGATGCTGCGTTAACTATCTGTTAATTAACTCGACATGTCATATGGATGCATTGGTTTCGATAACCCGAATAATTCAGTCCCTCCCGTGATCGACTCTCCCACTCGCGTAGTCATCGTAGAGCAGTGGAATATAACGACTGAATTATTCGAGTTAGGGTTTCGATCGATTTTTTGGAACCTCGTGACATTGTAATTACGGAACATACCGAAATAACCGGATGTGTACTTCATTGTCTAGGAAACGACATTTACCGACCATGTCATTAAATATGTCAGTTTTACGCAATGTTTGCCTTAAAATAAATAAAAAAGAAGAAACGAAATCCCCGCAACTGTTTAAAAAAAAAAAAAAAAAAAAAAAACTGAAGAGTAGAATTACCCACAAGCCATAAACATTTCAGTTTAAGTTACAATCAATTTAAATAGTTTTTTTAATCATGAAAGGGCCGTTGGCTTAACACGCATAACGGTTATATATACATTCTAGGCTTGAAAATCATAAAATTCTTATAAAAAGTATTAATCAGCAATTATCATCGTGCTTTACTGCTAACTTTGACATTTTTTTTTTTAATTTAAGTGTTTATTGAAAGAATTTCCAAAAAAAAAAAATTCAAAAGTTGATTCCCCGTAGCGGTGGGGGCCGGAGAGGTTAAAGGGCTTTGATCGGAAAATTATCAAATATTTTGATTATTTGTTAACTTAATGTCCAATGCCAAATATTTCATGCAACGAGAAACAAAAACATAAATTGCTTAACATACGGTGTAAGATGTTCAGAACTGTTAGGTTATTACTAACATGAGCAACACGACGGGTGCCACATGTGGAGCAGGATCTGCTTACCCTTCCGGAGAACTTGAGATTATCCCCAGTTTTTGGTGGGGTTCGTGTTGCTTAGTCTTTATTTTTCTATGTTGTGTTTTGTGTACTTTTGTTTATCTGTTTGTCTTTTTCTTTTTTAGCCATGGCGTTGTCAATATAAAAAAGAAGATGTGGTATGATTGCCAATGAGACAACTGTCCACAAGAGACCAAAATGACACAGAAATTAACAACTATAGGTCACCGTACGGCCTTCAACAATGAGCAAAGCCCATACCGCATAGTCAGCTATAAAAGGCCCCGAAATGACAATGTAAAACAATTCAAACGAGAAAACTAACGGCCTTATTTATGTACAAAAAATGAACGAAAAACAAATATGTAACACATAAACAAACGACAACCACTGAACTACAGGCTCCTGACTTGGGACAGGCACATACATACATAATGTGGCGGGGTTAAACATGTTTGTTTTCGATTTATGAGTTTGAATGTCCCTCTCTCTGTTAATGTTGTTTATAACTTTGGAATTATTATAAAAGATGTAACAATTCATCTGCCTCGTAACCTTCTAATGCTATGTAGAAGTCATCACATGCGTGTAATTAGTTGATAAATACGTTAATAACATTTTCTACACTGAGACGAGAGAAAACCATAAATACTCTTGTAAAGTTCGAAAAATGTACAACCTTTAACTTAAATTTGAGCAATATAATACGTTCATGGTATGCTGAAAAAGAACATGTAACGACTATTAATATAATACGTAACACTGAGTAATGCTAATCTATGTATAACTGTTGAATTATTAAGTCAGGGATTTCGTTACCAAATTATTTAAAACCTTTACTAAACTCTTCCATAGATATTTAGATTTGGTTTGGAAGTTTGGTTGTATTTTTAATCGGAAAGCACACCCTAATTTTTACGGAGATGTACATGTAGTTTGCCGAGCCTGGAAATTTAGATACGATCCGGGTAAACTTATCGTTCCTTTTATTAAACTTATTCTAAAAGGTTACCAATTCCACTATAATTAGATCTTTTTGTACTGTTTTCATTGGTATATTGGTTATCAGTAAATTAAAATCAAACTAAATATTAAGTTAAATAGGCACATTCATTTATAATAAATCTTTACACTAAATTCATTAGATGTTGCATGTGAATTTATTTGATATTTTAGTCTTAGATGATTTTATTAGTTAATATTGGCTTTGAACTAGCTGTCAATAACTGCGAGTACACTCAGATCTGTACTTAGTGTCTTTTTGTAGTGGGGATGTATAGGTACCCTGCCACGTCCACTCTGTGTTTTTGTTAGATGTATTTCTGCTATTTTCGATCTATCGAGTTTAGCCATTTTCAACTGATCTGTATAGTTCGTTCTTATGTTGTACTGTTACACCACTATCCCAGGTTAGGGAGGGTTGGCGCGCCTTCAAACTTGTTAAACCCCTGCACATTCTGTATGTACTTGTCCCAAGTCAGGAGCCGTAATTCAGTGGTTGTCGTTTATTGCTGTGTATCATATTTGTTTTCGTTCATTATTTTGCACATAAATCAGGCTGCTATTTTTTTTTTGTTTGAATTGTTTTACATTTGTCATTTCAGTGCCTTTAACAGCTAACTATGCGGTATGGGTTTTACTCATTGTTGTTATTTTGTCTCTTGAGAAGATTTGTCTCATTAGCAATCGTACCACATCTTCTTATTTTTTATAATGACATATTATACATATAGATTAGACCGTTAGTTTTCCTGTTTGAATGTATTAACACTAGTCATTTTTGGGGCCCTTTATAGCTTGCTGTTCGGTGTGAACCAAGGCTCCGTGTTGAAGGCCGTACTTTCACCTATAATAGTTTACTTATACAAACTGTGACTTGGATGGAGAGTTGTCTCATTGGCACTCATACCACATCTACTTATATCTAAATATTATGATGATATGGACAAACGAATACACTATTTAATAACAAAGCCTCGTCTCAATTTTCATGATATTCTATGAAAATTCTGTTTTGATCTCCTTGCATACGTAGACGTACAGTGTGCCACCGATTAGTTCCAAATTATAATTTATGTTTATGCGTTAAGTGTACAATTCCTTGGTGTTACATAGAATATACAATCCATAGTTCACAGCTGGTCATATTCATCTATAATATTCTGGTCATCAGATTAGTTCATGCTGTGAAGACAAATACACAAACGTTTGACTAAATTATTTATTGATTTACTATATGTGCTGGCTACGTATGGTTGAAAGTAGTGTCGATAACGGGATAAAAATATATAATCTCATTTTCCAACAACGTCACGTTAATGTTTAGAAGCAAAGCAATACAGTGGCGGATCCTGAGAGGGGGTCCTTGGGTTGGAACTCCCGCCCTTTATCCTTGGTTGGGACCGCCCCCCTCCTTTTGAAATCGCCCTGCAATCGTCATAATCACACCTTGCTTTTCCGATTAATTCGTCACATCTTAAATACTTTCCACTATATGCCCTTTGATATCTTTCATTATGAAGAAATTTCACTTTTAATATACAATAAACAAGTTTGGTCAGATAAATGTAGTGACACCCCAGAGAGATTTATATTATTGAAAAACTGATAAAAGTTACATTGCCGTTCCTCTTAAAAGATGCTGACAGTCACACTGTGGAATTTCTTGTTATCATGTTTCATGTATACAAACCGTTGAATGTTAATTAGGTGCAGATGTCAAAATGGTTGGATTTATAGCATCTATAACTAGCATCAGTGAAAATACCGCATTGGAATAAATATAGATTAATTGATTTGACAATTAGCTGAAGCATTTACAACTGTGGCTTAACTGCATCAAAAATAAATACTGACACCTGATTCAGATACTTACAGTGACTTATGATATAATCAAGCAAGTGATAAATTCAACCTATTGATATATTAAATCTGAATTTCTCACCTGGAGCATGAAATAGTGACCTATTTCAGCGGCTCATCCCTACCACGAATACTTGCGCTAAATCGGTAAGTTTAAAAACTTACGAAGCCGTGTTACAAAGTCGGTACGGATATGCATATTTACATTACGGCATTTATCAGATTATCAATTAGCGAAGATTAATATCAGTTGTATATTTTTAAAAATGTTGCTTAAATGAACCTAATTATATAAATAAAGGCTAGACCTTTTACTGGGATAAAAAAGCAAATACAAAACTGTTTGTCAAAGTTTCAATTTCACAAATAAAATCATAACTATTGTATAATGAGAACTGGATTGCGATTGGCATGAACAAATATCTGCATATTTGTTTGAACTGTTTTATATTTGTCATTTTATAGCTGACTATGTGGTATGGGGTTTGCTCAATGTTGAAGGTCGTACGGTGACCTATACTTGCTAGCTTTCACGTCATTAAGTTTCTTGTGGAGAGTTGTCTCGTTGGCAATCATACATGTATCACATCTTCTTATTTTTATACTTAACAAATATTTGAAAAAAAGAGAGAAAAAAAAAAGAAACTTTTATACAAGTTTTCTAAATATAAATCTTACAAGCGGTGATCAAAGACATCATTTGTTGAAGTAGAAAAGGGAGAAATAAAATAATTGTATATCAAAATTTTAGAATAAGGTACAAAATGTATACAATGAGAGAGTTTTTTCATAGATACATATTTCAGTCATACATATGATAGTCCAGATGGTACACTTTCATTTCAGTTATGCAACCAGTATTTATAGAGTACAAGTGGTATATTTTCGTTTAATCAGACAGCCCAACGACACAAATAACCAAAAGACAGTTGGACAGACAGACGTCCATTTTTAACATTATGATTTCGTGATGAAAGAAAATTTATAAATCATTTGTTTTGTCCAGAATAAAACTTGATAAAGCAAAGTATAATATATTGTCATTTCTAAAATACGGATTATAAAAAAAAAAAAGCATAGCACCATACTGATCCATTTTGCGTCTTGTGAAACATCTTCATAGCAATTATCATTCGTAATGTTAGAAAATTTCGACAGATAATTTGTTTTTGTTCAGAGTAATTTTTGACAAAACAAAGTGTATATTGACATACGTTCATAGCTTTCGTCAATATAATGATATATATTCAAAAACGAGGAATTACTGCCATGCCGATTCTTTTTTCCTCTTATGAAACAATGTTGTCATTTTAGAAATGTGGATCATCAAAATTCCTATTTCTAGCATGAACACCACTACATGTATTCAAAGAAGCATAGTTACTGCGAGAATACCTTACTGCGATACCAGTTCCTTTTTATACGCCCGTTTACGGGACGTACTATGGTATACCGTTGTCCGTCTGTCCGTCCGTCCGTCTGTCCGTCGTCAACATGTCGGACATTAACTCAAAAATGCTTTAACCAATTTGCATAAAACTTTGGCGAATTGTTTATATCTATTGACGTGAGCTCCCTTTCGTTTTTTATAAAATTTGGATTTTACGTTTCCGAGTTATGGGGTTTTATTCATTAAAAAAGGGGGATTTTCCAGTTTTCGGACAAAACTCAAAATGCTTTCAGCAATTCTTATGAAACTTTGGTGAATTGTTTGTATGTATTTATGTAAGCTCCCTTTAGAATTTTATAAATTTTACATTTTACATTTCTGAGTTATGGGGTTTTATTCATTGAAAAAAGGGGTGATTTTCCAGTTTTCGGACAATAACTCAAAAATGCTGTCACCAATTCTCATGAAACTTTGGTGAATTGTTTATATCTATTGATGTAAGCTCCCTTTTTATTTTCATAAATTTCTGATATGACATTGAGAATTAATTGAACTTTATTTGTTTAAAGTCTGACAACAGATTTACTAAGTATTGCACAACAGCAAGAAATCTTTAATTGAATATAAATTCAATTCATATAACCAATTTCAAGTTCTTTAACTACATTTATTCAGAAACCTATAATATGTCAAATATTTAATTACAATCCAAATTCAGACCTGAATCAAGCTTGAATATTGTGTCCATTTTTGCCCCAACTGTTCAGGGTTGGACCTCTGCGGGCGTATCTAGCTGCGCTCAGCGAAGCAGTTTATTGCGTCTAGTGAAACAGTTTAATTGTAGCATATCAATTTGAAACATAGTTTGATTGCATCATTTACCAGAAATTAAAATTTATATTATCATACAAATATAAAACTGCTTGTTTAACTTCCAGTGACAAATATTTCAGACATATGCAGAACGAATCCTCTATCCAAATAACAAAATTATGAAGTATTTTTCGCTAACAAATTGCTAGTTAATTGGTATATGTGCGTACCTTGCAAGGTCCTTATGCCTGTCTTACAGTTTTCAATTGACCTCGATCTCATTTCATGGATCAGTGAAAATGCAAGTGTGTTAATTTTGAATAAAGCATGTTATTACTATTTTTCCCTGTTTTATGCTCAATATATATAAATAACCCGAATAATTCAGACCATCTTTTTAATCGATATCTTTTGTTTATCACAACAAGATGTGTTATTTACTAGTTATTTATGATGCATACAATTAAATGTGAACAGACAACACCGTGCTGTAATCAATACTTGTGGGAAGGTCAAATGATTAACGCTTAGTGAAAATGAAATAACAAACAACGCTTAGTGAAAATGAAATAACAAACAACCATCAATTCTGAAATTATCTTGAACACAAAATTCACAGCTGCAGACTCCTTCATCTCTTCTTCTACATTTGCACAAGAGAAATTTTAATAGCAGATACCCGGTTTGATGCCGTACCAACCGTAGCACGAAATGGGAGCCGAGATTGAACGAAAATAATTGATATATACACTGAATATCAACGTACGTTTTATGAATCATAATCAACAGTATTGGAAGTATTTTAGCTGCATCATGGCATTATTTTCACTTGGATATATTACGTATTTATAGCAAACAATAGTGTGTGTACTCGATTATGCTTTCAAGTAACTGTTGCACGAATGGTTTATAAAGAGATTTAGTAAGACACTACTTTATATTATATCTGATTTTGCATGATATAAATATTATGAAAAAAGTATAACATGAATAGGTTGGAATTTTATGGGTATAGGTTTTTAGAAAACATGACAAATTAAGATCAATTTCAACATACACAAGCTAGCAATCTCATTTTTAAGGTATTAATGCCTCGCACACCAGGATCAAGCTAGCAGCCACTACGCTTGCAGCCAGTTTTCAGATATTACTATAAACCCAAAAGTTGCATCAGATTCAAACTTAGTTAACTTGAAACCGTTTTTATTAATATATGACTACTAAATTATCTGTTTTAAGAATACAATTAAGCAGTCAAAGACACGCTGATTAAATGAATATCAAAATTTCATTTCGTGTTCATTAATTTAACGACAATTCATTTAATAGTGTCTTTGACTGCTTAATTTTATATATAAAACAGACGATTTAGTGGTTACTAGTATATTAATAAAAAAAATTAAGTTAGAATGAATCTTTTGCAGTTTTTTTCTAGTTTATAGACATATCTGAAAACTGGCTGCTAGCAGAGTGGCTGGTCGTTCATACGTACATTTAATTCGAATTTGAACGATCTTGGTCGAGCGGGTATTACATACCAAGTGTGCATGCTTAAATAAAGAAGTAAAGCGTAATCAGTATCAAATCTTTGCATTCTTCACTGCAATTCAATACCTTTATAATTCTTATATTTTTTCTATGTTTTCACAGAAATCGTCTTACACATGTATGAGAAATTTTACCAATAATTTAAAGTACGAAGAAAGGATCAAATTATAAGATACGCTAATAAGTTATCTATTATAGAACACGAGTGTTAGCGCAGTTTAGTATAAGATGGTGACGATGGATTGCTGCTTAAAGTCAAGCGGCAAATTTAATTCTTATTTAGGACGGGAACATATGTTAATGTGATATGAATAATAAACCCTGCTTTGTACTAGACCGACTTGCTGGGCTGGATTTACAACTTGCTCGTTCACAAGACAACAGTCCATAGGAAGACATCAGATGCGGATCCGGGATTTTGAAAATGGGGACCGGGGCCCTTATTAGGCAATGTTTGAGTGGAACATGTAAAACATATTTAATTAACCATAAAAGTAGCTCCATAAGGAGGATTCGGGTAAAATCCGCCGCTTCACATGTCACCCTAGTCGGACACCTTATTCTAATTCCGAGCCGACCAGTCTTTTCTCTTACTCCTTAATGTTGCGTGCTCAGCGTAGTCGCAGCAAATGTCACTTTTAAAGTTTTTGTTTTGACCAAGCCAGGTTTCGATCCCATGACCTCCTGCACTCGATGCAAACATGCTACCACGACACTACTGAAAGTTATTCTTGTTATTTTATGCCCCACCTACGATAGTACATGTAGAGGGCATTATGTTTCCTGATCTGTGCGTCCGTTCGTCCGTCCGTCTGTCCCGCTTCAGGTTACATTTTCGGTCAAGGTAGTTTTGATGAAGTTGAAGTCCAATCAACTTGAAACTTCGTACACATGTTCCCTATGATTTGATCTTTCTAATTTAAATGCCAAATTAGATTTTTGACCCCAATTTCACGGTCCACTGAACATAGAAATTAAAGTGCGAGTTTCAGGTTAAAGTTTTTGGTCAAGGTAGTTTTGATGAAGTTGAAGTCCAATCAACTTGAAACTTAGTACACATGTTCCTATGATATGATCTTTATAATTTAAATGCCAAATTAGATTTTTTACCCCGAATTCACGGTCCACTAAACATAGAAAATGATAGTGCAATGGGGCATCCGTGTATCATGGATAAATTCTTGTTAAATATAATTCAATGTTTCTAGATATTGCTTTTTTCATCGGCAACAGACTTATAAAGATTTATTTTCAAATTTTATGCCCCGCCGTAGCGGAGGGGCAATACGTTTTTTATCCTTGTCTGTCTGTACGTCCGTAAGTACGTCCCAAAATTGGTTTCCGTTCTCTAACTTTAGTTTGCCTCAACCAAATGTTATGGAACCTATACACAATGCTTATTATCACAAAACACAGACCAAGTTTGAATATTGGTGGCGTCGCTTTTGCCGTTCTAGAGTTATGCCCTTTACAAATGGAAAAAAGGCTTATTTTTTTGTTTCCGTTCTCTAACTTTAGTTTGCCTCAACTAAATGTTATGAAACTTATACACAATACTTATTACCACAAAACATAGATCAAGGTTGAATTTTGATGGCGTCATTTTAACGTTCTAGAGTTTTGCCCCCATTACAAATGGAAAAATTGCTAATTGTTTTGTTTCCGTTCTCTAACTTTAGTTTCCTCAACCAAACTTTATGGAACTTATACACAATGCTTATTATCACAAAACACAGACTAAGTTTGAATATTGGTGGCGTCACTTTCGCTGTTCTAGAGTTATGCCCTTTACAAATGGAAAAAATGCTTATTTTTTCCGTTCTCTAACTTTAGTTTTCCTCAACCAAATGTTATGAAACTTATACACAATGCTTATTACCACAAAACACATATCAAGTTTGAACTTTGGTGGCGTCATTTTGCCGTTCTAGAGTTATGCCCTTTACAAATGGAAAAAAATTGCTGGATTTTTGTTTCGGTTGTCTAACTTAAGTTTGCCTCAACTAAATGTTATGAAATATATACACAATGCTAATTATCACAAAATTCAGAGCAAGTACAAATTTGGGTAGCGTCACTTTTACAGTTCTTGAGTTGTGTCCCTTTATAACATTATATGCAAGCGGGGGCAGCATCTGTGTCCATCCCCATTTATTTACTTTATTTTTTTTTGAATGCATTTCTTGAAGGTTTGATTTTTAGCGGGAAAAAAATTAATTCGGTGACCTTATTTAATTTCTACTGTAACGTAACCAAAACTTCTATACTCTATAACGCTATTATACCATACAGTGTCGTAACAAAATCGAAAGCGTGAACTATTCCTAACTATTGCCAATTCTCAAGCGTAATCAATTGATGAGGAAATACACTTACTAATTTTAAGGATATTTCTGCTACCAATACAAAATGCACATTGGCAAATATTTAAATATACTGCAATTGAAAGAAAGTTACTGTATAGACTGTAAGTCCATCTTTTCTAAATTAGATAGGGTTTCACATCTGTTTTTTAATGTTTGTATTGTCCTAATTTTTATGAATCAAATATCAAGTTTGAAATTGTCCCGATTAACACAGTGTTGACAGAATGATTCTCATGATACATATTTTAAAACTGAACTTATAGTTTGCGCAAACCTCCTCAAAATTTGTTGTATACTCAGATATTAGAATGTCTGTAAAGGAGCTCGTACTCTTTCTAAATGATATCAAAATTGCCCTATGCAGGTACAATCTTCTCATTTTATAGATATCAACGCCAGAATGACGATAACAGAAAGTATTGAGACATTCAATGCAGTTAACCCTGTAACGATATACATAGCAAGCTTATTTATACGTAAGGAGCTACCATTTGACTTTAATTGGGGGAAAAGGGGGGGCCTAGGATGAAAAATGTTGTCTTGCATTTTTTTTAATTGTAATCTCTGGTCCTGCCTTTTTCTTTTTGTTTTTCACTCTAATCGGTCCAGACGTTTTTTTTTTCAAATTTCATCCTAGCACCCAAACCCCCTAAAAATAAAATGGTACCTTCCTTATAATATTAACGTAACGTCACACTGTCTTGTACATGTAGCAATGTTTTGTATCATCAATTTATCTATTTACAGGAAAGGAAAAGAAGACTTCTACTCAAGGCATGATATATTTACAGGAAAGAAAAAGATTATTTCTACTCAAGGCATGATATATTTACAGGAAAGAAAAAGAAGACTTCTACTCAAGGCATGATATATTTACAGGAAAGGAAAAGAAGACTCCAACTTCAGGCATGATCTATTGCTGCTGTATAAAGACACCAAATAACGGACAGAGCTTATTTTCTTTTTAATCTGTTTGGTTTGAATTATAATATTTGCTGTAAATGTTGAAAAGTTGAAATTAAAACCACATTCTGCAAGATTATAAACTCACTTCAAATGTGTCAATTTTTTTCATGGTCTCCCATAGGGTGTAATTTTTTTCAAACGGGCGGGGAAATTCACCAGATTAAATTGATTGATTGATTGATTTGTTGGTGTTTAACGCCACTTTCAACACTATTGTGCTATTTCGTGGCGGTCATTTTTTATTGATGGAGGAAGCCGGATTGCCCGAAGAAAACCACGAACCTTCGATAGAAAAAATGACAATCATTGGCCTAGTCAATTAAGATTGGAGTCGAGCGCACCTTGCACGAGCGGAATTCGAATTCATAATCTCTGCGTTGACTGGCTAGTGATACAGTAGTTGACCTACTTGGGGCACTCGGCCACCGAGGCCCTGACAGATTAAAACATACGAGTTAATTTATAGCTATACATAAATAAGGGATCGGGTATGATTGTCAATGAGACAACTATTCCACAAAGATCTTTTACAGTGGTTTTTAACAATTAACAGCAACCTTACGGTCTTCAACATGAGAAAAACCATACTGTATAGTCGCCTATTAAAGGCCCCGATATACATGATTACAGTTAAACAAGAGTTTGTGAGGAAATTAGCCCATTTCGTATACTGTACCATCTCTATCTCTGATGTTTGTTGTTTACTTTATCAGTGTGAATGTTCCAAAGCCAATGATTCCTTTCAATTGTGTTGTCTGCTTCTGAAAATGTTTCACCACAGTGTCTCTTTTCTATTCTTACAGTATCTGTTAGACGACATATTTCTCGCTGTTGTAGACAAAGGAAGGTGCAATCATTGTGCAATGCATGAGTATTTTCTTCAAGCCTGTGAACTTATTTTGGTTATCATCTCTTTGGGAATAATTCCCCAGTTTACAGATAACTATTTGGTTATAATCTTTGTGAAGAAATTTCCCCAGTCAAAATATTTTTTTTTGGTTATCAACTGTGTTGGGAAATTTCCCCATTCTATTGATTTCGGTATCGTTGCCAACTTTTTGGGATATTTCCCAGTCTATTGATTTATTTTGGTTATCAAATTTTAGTGATTTCGTTTTCGTTATCATTTTTTGGGAAATTTCCCAGTCTTTTGATTTCTTTTTGTTATCAACTTTGTAGGAAATTTCCCAGTTTTAGTGATTTCGTTCTCGTTATTATCTTTGTGGGAAATTTCCCATTCTATTGTTTTCTTGTTGGTTATCATCTTTTGGGAGATTTCCCATTCTATTGACTTCTTGTTGGTTATCGTCTTTTTGGGAAATTTTTCCATTTTATTGATTTCTTTTAGTTTTCATCATTTTGGAGAGATTTCATCATTCTATTGATTTCTTTTCGTTAACATTTTTTAGGAAATTTCCCATTCTTTTGATTTCTTGTTGGTATCATCTTTTGGGGAAATTTCCCAAATTATTGATATCTGATTGGTTATCAACTTTATGGGAAATTTCCCAATACTTGGTAACAAATAATTTCTACGTTTCTTGTACATATAAAGTAAAACGTGTTCATTTCTTGAGATTGTTCTCCAAGTTTTGTTGTGTAGTGTTGATACCATCATCAAATATATGTGTTACAATCATGCCAGTTAAATGTTTGTTGGAATATTTTGTTCACACAAATAGAAAACATTGAAAAAGAGAATAAAATAGAAATTCTCTTTTCAAATAGATTGCGTTTCTCAAATATATGAGTTAGGTACCTTGTGTTATATTAAAGTATGTAGGTAATTTTTGTTTGGAGACAAGTGCCTGTGTTTATCTATCCTTTTTATACGCTGAAAATTGTGCTTTTTCAAGTCTCCCATCTTCCACCCTTAAGACAGTGTTACTCTTAACGAAAATAAGCCTGATGATGTCTCCTCACACATGGTGACGTAACTGATAAGTTCTGCTCCCGTCGCAAAGTCGTGATACAAAAATTACGGAACCGATAAGCAGAGCGGTAGGCGAAGGGGAGGACGATAGAGAATAAAATAAGACAACTTACGTATTTGTATCAGTAAAATAAGAAACTTAGACAACTTACGTATATGTATCCGTAAGATACGAAACTTAGACAACTTATGTATCTGTATCAATAAAATACGAAACTTATAACAGGGACACATTTAGTCCAATTGGAATACACCTGATCGCTATTTATTCAAATCCTGATAAGTTCTAAAATTACACAACTTTTTCATCCAATTGAAGCTATCTTGGTCCCTGTTTAAACAATGTGTTACGCATTAAACTTTTCAAAGAAAAATGTGTAAACCATCGTAAACACTTCAAACAAAGCATTTTTATTACTTTGATTTGCGTTTTAAAAAAGTGGATCATAATCTATTAAGTTTCAAAATGTTAGTTTTCTAAACGTTTCCTTCCTTAGCTCGTTACTGATGACCTTTGTTTTCGTAAGACTTGACCCAAACAGTCAGTTGTATAAGTGACGGTTTTTCCGGATTGGACTAAACAGCGATAAAGTGTATACTGAATTACTTGACGGTACACCTGGTTTCCAAAATAATCTGAAAGCATCATACAAACAACTTAATGCATCGCCTTATGGTTACAACTAAATTTATCAAAATACAATGTACTTATGCAAATTTGTATTTGATAAGTTTTGCATTTGTAAAGTGTCATATTGGATATATATGGTCACCGGACGCATTGTTATCAATAATATAAAAAAAAAAAAAAAAAAAAAAAAAAACGCTTTAAAACCTTTTAAGCATTCCTTTAATAGATTGGTATTGTTTTGAGCTATTCAAACACACCTACTCTGTTGTTATGAAGACTCATTAAAAAGGTATTTCACTTGATCAATACTCTATTTCTTGGTACTGTGAATTTTTAGTGTTTGGGTGTAATGACATCAACACGTAGCCTAAATATATATATAAAAAAATGGAATCTGTAGCGAAATGATATATCAAATATTTTTGCTTTATACGTTTTCAAAATAAAACAGTCGACCCATTAAAAGGGGAACCCAACTTGCTCTTTTCGATGAGGATATCGCCCGTTTTTATGATCCTTCCGCCCCCCCCCAAAAAAAAAAAACCTGTTGTCGGTGAGCAGAGATAAAAAAAAAATAATGCTTTATGAAGATCAATCTTAATTTTCTATGGACGGTTCACGGCGGAATTTATGCTTATGCACAAAAAAGATCCCACATGTTTTTGCACCTAACATATATAATCGAATGTTTTGTGAAAATGTGTCTTTACTTTAAAAAGTTTTCAATTATCTTGAAGCTCCTTACTACGATTTAAATATTCACACGTATATAAGATGCATAACAAACCCTAAATTATGCCCATATTTAGGATTTTTAATCTTCTCTCTCTGGATTTTTTTAGTACATTTCATCTACATTAAACTGTTAAAGCCCGTAGAAACAAAATGTAAACAATACAAATATACCAACTTGAACTTTTATACCTTCTCTAAGAAAGAGTTCCATTTCTCTTTTTTAATTTCAACAAAATATCAGCCT
The DNA here is from genome assembly GCA_017311375.1 of Mytilus coruscus. NCBI lineage: Eukaryota > Metazoa > Mollusca > Bivalvia > Mytilida > Mytilidae > Mytilus > Mytilus coruscus. Next base: position 25,361,002 of record CM029604.1, on the reverse strand, counting down.
GTTGAGTTCAATCAACGAGGCGTGTTCCTCTACGAATTTTTTTTTGGGAAGAAGTGGTTATTTTCATGAGTGGAACATGATTTTATGATCTTTTATGTGTGAACTCCGTTAAAAATTACCGATTTTCGTTTAGTCATTAGGAATATAGCGCGTACGCAAGAGGTTTTCAATTGTAAAACGTGCACACTATGAAATGCGCTTTCTACACTTTTTTGTTACAAATGTTAGCTGCAAATATTACCAGAATTGTTTCTTCTGAGTTGAAATTATCGGAGTGCATATCGTGTAAAATAAATGATGGCATAGCCGTCTCTGTGTCACGTTGTACATTTAGTTGAAACGTACCCTAAACACGTGTCAACTTCGTACATGTATATTGTTTAAACTCATAAAATAGCTATTGGCATTTTCTAAAAAACAAAATACTTACAAACTGTTCTCTCGAAGCTGGTCTAATCATTACTGGCGAGGACTGCAGTCGCCCCTTAGCTATAGAAGAATGTGGATCTTCGAGAATGAACTTCGTCCAGTTTTCAATCTCGATGGTACAGACAACTTTATAGGGATGAGGTTTTGCCCTCATACTTGCTCCAGATGAAATAACAGCTCCGGCGACTTTAGCAATTGCGCCAATAGTGCCTGGACTCATACCTGCAGAGTGGGATATCAACCCTACACGAAAAACATACAAAGTCGTTAAAAATTGTATAAGGCGTAAAAACAACCAGTGTGTTTCAGTTAACCTTATATTCCGTACCCTTTAGATTTTTTTTTATGTTTGCACAAGAACTTTTAAAGGCAGACTGTTTCTGTTGTGAAAGTAGTACGGCAATATTTTTTTCAAAATGAAATTAATTGCCTACCGACATGTACGTGCCCTAATTTGTCAGCAGGTTTCCGGAAACACTGGTATTAATTTAGGCCTAAAGTTTACAGGAAATATCGATTCTTTAAAAACAACTTTAGAAACGAGTCAGCGCTTAATCTTCGGAAAAAAAATTTCTGTATGCACAATTCGATTTGGGAAACATAAAACATAAAGGTCAACATAATTTGAAAAAGTTGAACTGAAAAACGTCAAGTTGAAAAGCAAATACTTTTGTCTATAATAATTTAGAATTTTATACACTCCAATCATAAAAAAGATATGTTAAGAAAAGTTTACAAATTCCTAACCAAGTTATACGTGTGTGATACCATTATGTGAGGGAGTTCGATGTTTGCTATACCACGGTTCGTTTGAATGAACTTTATGACAATACCACGGAACCAATCAGAATGATTTTTTTTTTGCAGTGTTTTAAGAAATGATTTTACTTTTTATCCATATATTATTTGTGAAACAATACATCTTTTCAAATGGCGAATGTTCTGTATAAAGTCAATAATCATGTAGACTTTTAAAACCCAAACTTTCTATTGCTTTGAATACGTAAATGAAAGATCCGAAAACTATACCAATACAGAACGACATATTCTTGAAATTATAGCAAAACTTTTGGTTGACAAATTTTTTATTTGTAATTGCAAAAAAATGAACTTAAAATATCTGTCATTTTCTCCCGACCCAGTTTACCCCTATTACTTATTATGATGTGGACCGGTTATTGTTATTAACGTAACATCTTAGAACTCGTTCACACTTAAGACTTTTAGATCGATTTAAACTGGATCGGTTCACTTAATTTAGATCGATTTGAGCCCCTATGTGAACGCTTTGAATAGATCTTGAATCGGTCTAAACTAAAACACCAAAAGAGGTAGTTTGGTTTGAATCGATCTAAAATAAACCGATCGAACATTAAAAGTGAACGCAATGATCGATCTAAACTAGTACGATTGAATCGAAAATAATTTGTGCGCATGTATGGCGACAAAATTACGCCTGCAATATTACAAAATGCAAGACCAACATAAAAGGGCTGACAATTAACGAAAACTAAACGAACAGCAGTATCAATATTTGAACTTGTAACTCAAATGAAACATTAACTTCATCATTTATTGTTTTGCAAGCGTGTGTATCAACATATTAGTTTAATTCAATAATTCTATTTATACATAGTGTTTACAACTTCACGGGTAATTAGGTCAGATCGATTGCATTTTTACTGTTAGTGTGAACACAGTGGTTCATATTAGACCGATAGAGATCGTTAGGATTAAAGATAATGTGAACGCTAACTGGTTTTATTTAGATCATTCAAAAAATGCAAGTGTGAACGGGGTCTTACGCACTTTGATTGGATTAAGTTAGCGTTAGTTTACCTTCAAACTGCTTACTTTTTCATACAGTCATGTAATAGTTATACTCTGAGGGAAAACTAGGTGTGTCTGGATAAGAAATCCCGACGGCCGGAGTCCGGAGGGGTCTCTTATTCAGACAGTACGCCGTATCCCGGAGTGTATAACTAACTTACACCCGATGCTAAACACTATATGTGTTTACATTGAATATTAATTGAAAAAGAACGGATAGCATTTTTATTAAAAATATCAAACCATGATTAATAAGAATTTTTTTTTTTAAATGAAACCCCACTTAGACTAGTAACCTTACTTTGACATCTTCATTCAAACTTTGACAAGTGAGTAAATATTAAAAATGCCATTTGCCGTTTTGCATATTCCCGTTAAATCCATGTGCTATTATGGATCAATAGGTCAAGGTTGGCCGTATCTTGCATTCTTATTACAAAAAAATATACATCATGCTCCTTGTATGCAGTTGTCAATATGGGTATAAGACGGACGACATTTTGAGTCAGGCGTTGGATTTGGCAGGAGAGACTGAAGATATTTATAACCCAAAGTACGTAATTACATGTATCCCTTTAATGAAGGTAATCATAAATGTATTTTACATGTTACGGTTTTATTAAAAAAAAAACCTTCTTTTCAACATTAAATAAACATTCATATTCGAACACACTGAGGAATAGGTGTGTCTGGATTAGAAACCCGAACGACCGGAAACGCTTAACATACAAAAATACAGATTGCATATGTAGGAACCCCCTTTTTGCTACTCCAGAATAATAACCCTTTTAAATATATGTAGCCCGGTGAGGTAGAGTGGATTAAGGACTTGGTAGCGTTCATTGTTACGTAATTAAAAAAAAAAAAAAAATAAAAATAAAAACAACAATATCTTGTCCTGCTAATCATTTTGCTGGGCTAAGTTTCTTTCTATTCATTATAATTCTGTCTATAAATGTAAATGGATGACTTCATGTAATATATAACGTTTAACTGTGGATCTTGCATAATTGCTTATCCTTTTTACTGTTCGAAGCTTTGGTCTACCTATTATAGTGTTTAAGCACATGACTCCTTAAAGGAGCCGACTGACTACTTTGATAATGCAAGCTTATCAGTAGATTGTATTGTCTTGGTAGATATAATTTCTGCTAAAGCTCAAAAACAGATAATCATCATCTTTATATGAAGAGTTCCCTGACGATTATACAGTCATATAATTGAGTATCGAAACGGAGAATGTGTCAATGAGACGACAACCCGACCAAAGAGCAGAAAACCGCCCAAGGCCACCAATAGTAGGGTGCCCAGTCAACGAATTTGATTGATTTGGGTTAACGGAATAACACACGGCTGTATTTGAAATCATTGGAAAGAGGAGAACAAGCCTCATCGAAATATTGATGTCGTCGTTGTCTACAGTGGTCACGATATTCTTAAATTGGGTCAAAGGTCAAAGCTAAAATTTCAAGGAAAACGCAGAGTCACGTTTAGACAGCTGGCCGCCCCTACATATGTGCGTTTATAGAAAAATAAATTAGAATAATTCAAAGAATTATAACTATAGTTTCAATATTTAGGACTAATTTGATATTTATGTTGCCAAATATGGTTACAGATTGACATTTGTACTTATAGGGTGCACATTTACAATTTTCATTCAGCTGTTAAATAACAGTGACCTTGACCTATTCAAATTTCCAAATTCGGAATTTTTACATAAGATTCGATACAAGTGATCTCTAGAGATGTTTTTTTTTTTATATATATTAACATTTTAAAGTTGCCCCCCCCAAAAAAAAAAAAGTTATTTTTCCGTCTTTTGATAGGTGTTCGTAATGATTTTCTCGGTAAATATCCAATTCTATTTTGGTGAGTGTGGAAGCACATAAAATTGTACTTAATTCCAAAACTGGTGTAATATTAACGCAGAATGGATTGAATTAGCAGGTCTGAGTATATCTTTGCTTTATAGAAATAAAAAAAGACTGCAAACGGTGAAAAAAGGGGAAGGGTTTCTGTTAAAGAATATATGAAAACAAAATGACAATTAGAAACAAGTTAATCACTACATCTTACACACATATGCCTTATTGAGCATAAATTATTTGGCCTACACTTGACATGAATTCAAAGATTATCTACAAAAAGAGGGTTGTAAACAACAATCTAATTAAAATGTAGATCTGATTTCGTTATCCTCATATGAGCTTATATATATGAGCACGCGAGTTAACATAGGTCGGAATTTTAATCAGATTGAAACGACATAGAAAAATTGCCGAAGCTAGCAGTAGCTATTACGTTTCATTATCTACTGTTAAGTATAGAAAGCCCACCGACCAGGTTTAGGTAAGAGAGCTAATGTCAGTAAAAGTTCTTTTTTTAAATCGCATTCGAAGCAAGTCGCAGAATGCGAGGCATACAGCATACAATCTGATGGTTGCGGCGGCAACACCGTAAAGTATTTGTATATTTTTATATTTCAGAGGGTAGAGGAATCGGATGATTCATACTTTGTATATAGATCCATTGTGTTACAAAGTTCCCGTCTGTCATATAATCATTGTCTTTGACCTCATTTTCATGGTTTTGTGACTGGTAAAAAACTGTATAGCTTTTTTCGTCATGTGAATGTCTCAGTTGTGAGTTTGAACGTCCCTTTGGTATCCTTCGCTTCTAGGATAACTATATTTGGTTACTTATATATGGTATCCTTGCAAGGTCTACATGTCGGTCATACATGGTTCACCTGACCTCGACCCCATTTCATCGATCAGTGAACAAGGTTAAGTTTCAGTGGTCAAGTCCTTATCTCAAATACTATAAGTAGTGGGTCAAATACATTTGGTGAATGGAATGGTAGCAACGTGTACATGTCTTTATGGCAGAGTTCATCTGACCTTACCTCATTTACATGGAACATTGATAAATAAATGTTAATTTTATGTAATACTTGTTAATATAAAAATAAGGAGATGTGGAAGTAAGCAGTTATAGGCAACCGTACGGCCTTCAACAATGAGAAAAATACATACCGTATGGTCGGCTATAAAAGGCCCGGATATAAAAAAAAAATGAAACAATTCATTTGAGAAAACTAACGGCCTAATTTATAACGAAACAATTTACCAAAAAAAAAAAAAAAAAAAAAAAAAAAAAAAAAAACAAGACATGAACCGACAACCACTCAAATACCGGCTCGATTCTGACTTGGGACAGGCATATAAAGAATGTATAATCCTTTTCTCTAAGAATTTCGACATAATTCAGTCAGTTAGTAAAACATGCTGTACCAGTAGAATCCTAGTTTTTACGGTAATTATGCATACACAAGAATTGCGGACAGCTCAGCTGGATGGCTTTATCAGCTACCACACAGAGAACCGTAATCATTGAAAATTTTTAACGTTATTGTCTATGGGGAATTATGACCACTAGCTAAATAAACGAATACTATGTCTATTTTATTATAAATCTCATAAAATTAATAAATTATAGAGATCTCACCAATTTTTTTAGCTTTGAAATGGTGTAATTAAATCCACTTTATCTTGATATTTACTGTTGTCCCTATCATGTTGAACGTCGGGTTATCTTCTGTTTGAGATATGTCAAATTACGAGGTAAACATGTTTTATAAAAAATCATATTAAATTCATTTTTTATTGTAAATAAAATTAACAAATTATACAGTATTGGCAAATAATTTTCCTATCAAATGGTATAAGAATCGTCATTTTAAAATAATGTTTACTGTTGTCCCTAAGCATTTGAAAGTGAAACTTCATTATTTATGAATACGAAGTATATTCATTCAACTAAGATTGACCGTATTCAAAGACAAATTGGTCTTGTTATTTAGTTGAATTCTCATTTTTGTCGAGCCTTCGACTTTAGTCGAAAAAGCGAGACATAGCGATCCTACATTCCGTCGGCGTCGTCGTCGTCGTCGGCGGCGTCCACAAATATTCACTCTGTGGTTAACGTTTTTGAAATTTTAATAACTTTCTTAAACTATCCTGGATTTGTAACAAACTTGGACAGAAGCTTGTTTATGATCATAAGATAGTATCCAGAAGTAAATTTGTTAAAAAAAAATTCATTTTTTCCGTATTTTACTTATAAATGGACTTGGTTTTTCTGCCAGGAAACAATACATTCACTCTGTGGTTAAAGTTTTTTTTAAATTTTAATAACTTTCTTAAACTATCCTGGATTTGTACCAAACTTGGACAGAAGCTTGTTTATGATCAAACGCTAGTATCTAGAAGGAAATTTTGTTAAAATTTTGTACCTGTTTATCCGTATTTTACTTATAAATGGACTTAGTTTTTCTTCCAGTTAACATTAAATACAGTCTGCAGTTAAAGTTTTTAAAACATTTATTAGATTCATAAAACTATCCTGGATTTATACCAAATTTTGATAGAAGCTTCTTACAATCAAAAGATAGTATCTAAAGGAATATTTTTATTGATTTTTTTCCTCATTTTTGTTGAGCCTGCGATTAACAGCAAAAGTAAGCGAGACACTGGGTTCCGCGGAACCCTTACGAATTTTTATGATGTGAACTTCTTTTCTAATTACATCCATCTTTTAAATATCTAGTTATGTTTTAAACAATATATTAATTTCTGTTATACCAAAGAGTTCTTTAAACATCAAAATTTTAAAAGTAGTGTGGTTTTGTTGACATCTTGAAGAATATGCAAAAGTTTTTTTTTTTTTTTTTTTTTTTTTAAGGCTCTGTCTAATTAATCTTATTTTGTTTTGAGTAATTATATTATTATTATCAAATATTTTAATACACAATTGCATGATTGTATTATTGAAAAAAATGTCTACGAAATCTGAAAAGTAAATTAAAATAGAAGAGATGGCAACGTGCAATTTTAATGTTATTCAAAACATACATAATTTTATACAAGTTTTGTATAATGAAAAGGTAGCCAATTTAATTACTTCTAAGGAATATTATTCTTATCATTATAAGAAATGATCGAAGAAGTAAATGCAAGTATTTTGAATGTATACAGTAAGATATCATAGCATCAAAATCATTGTTAGAATATGTTATCTTTATGTTCTCCTTCATACATTAATCTTATTGTTTAGTATATTCATAAAATGTCGTTTAATAATACAAATGACGAAAACATCGAAGTCCTTTTTTAAGAAAAGCTCCATAATTATCGATCTCAGCTAACACGAATTTGTGAATATTTACATAGTATATTGTATAAGCGTCCCATGGTGCCACGGCAAATCCTTTCCGGTGCTTTATCACTATTCAATACCATAGGTTACTATTTTATCTTATCATTGAAAATATAGTAGTCCATGCACAAGGGCTTGTTGGGAGCCCCCCTTTTTTTATTTTTTTGCGGTTAATTTATATTTGAAAATATTCTTTTCACATCAACTTTTTTACCTTGTCTAAAGTGTTCAAACTCTTATCAATGCGATAATACTATACTTATTTATATATGTTGCCCTCTATTTCTTATGTTTAAGAGTATTCTACACATAAGAATATAGGGTAACACATAAACTAATTTTATAAAGTGAAAACAAATGAGATACGGCTGAAATATGAACGAATAGTTTCAAATAAGATTGATTACAACAGGGGAGTTATCTTCTTATCTACTGGTCACCAGATGATGAGAATAAGATGGGAACCAAATAGAAAAGTAACACGAGTTATCTCGCCTTGAAATGTCCGTAATTCTTGTACATGTTTATGATCATACTTTTCTCATACTATTAATTGATGACGTCCTTTCATTAGCTTTCAGTAAGGAGACGACCATTTGATTTCGAAAGGAGGGAATTAATGGAGGGGGGTTTTTAAAATCAATAATTTGGCCTAGTATGAACTGAAAATAAACGACTTTGCACAAGACCGGATGAAAATGAATACTCTGCAACATGAAATACAGGAAAGTTGAGGATATAATGTGTACAAAAGTGAAAATAAATTTTCGCGCAGCAAAGCCACGGAAAAATAAGCATGCGTATCAATAAATGAAAAAAAATATCAATCAGGAAAAAATTCCTGCTGCCAGCTTCGCACAAATAGGTCATTGGCTTCAGCATGTTCAGTGGTTTGCTCGGACAAACCTATTGCCAATTCAGCTTTAAAATTGTTGCAGTTGTGTCATCTGGCGTATAATTTAAAGCACGAACGGTGATACATTTTTGTTGTTCACACCGAGGGGGATTTAGGTCGAAAACATCATGCAAGACCATAACATAGGCTTGATGTGCCATATTCCGGGTGTGAAGCGAAACCGACCGATTTGATTCTTATCTTTATAGTTCAGTACTCCATCAACATACTGATGATAACGTGCCGGGCACTGATGTCACTATGCCGCGCGTGCGTGGGATTTATAATTTCTATTTACAGTTAAATATATACAAATAAAAGTTCAAAGTAATTTTCTTACTACAATTATAACTGTGACGGGATTGCTTCCCTTGAATAACAAATACTTAGTCAGCCGTAAGCGGTTTGTTTGCATACTAACTTTGAAGACAGTTTTAAAAAGTTACCTGCTAGTACAACCAGCAACACAACGTCAAAGCTAAATTTCGCCATTACTAGAAGTTGTTCCTGAAATATAGATAAATGAATGTTTTTGAAATGCAATTGAAATAATTTAACCCACATTTTACAAAATGAACTAATGCACATATTAAGTAAAGATAACATATTTAAAACGTAGTTCAGCGCAATTTCTACCTGAAAGAAATTAGATAGCTATAATTGTACAAAAGGAATTTTGAATATACGAAATGCACCTTCGTTTTTTTTTTTTTTATATATATATACCTACCCCTCCCCCCTTTTTTCCCCGGAGAATATCTTTTAGATAATTCAAAATTTGAAAGAAAAAGTAGCTGAGAGTTTCTTTTCTATAATGTTGCCCAATTTCATAGGATGTAAAGCAATTTTTATTGAAATTGAAGTTGAAAGTATATTTATAAATTTGTAACAGAATTTATCATTAAAGATTCATTAGCTGTCCCACATAGGACCTCGGTCAGCACATTTCTAGTAAAACAGAATAGAAAAAAAATAAGTTAAGGTTCATCATAACCTTTTGGCTAAAATGGCCGTACTTGCATCACAAATTTTACTCTGAGAACAGACAAACCTGTGCACCTGGAAAAGGTTTACGGCATGACAGGAACTAGATAATTAAATTTCAAATGCACTTTATGTTTCAGAAAATTATAAACTCTTTTATATTTTCTAGATTTTGCTTTTCATTTTTTTTTCATTCCTGCAGAAGGTGCCAAAATAAACTAAGTTGTGAAGAGGTTTGAGAAGCTCCCCTCATATAACAAATGTTGTGAGTAGTATTGATTAAAATGGACAATAGATGGACAATACAGTCAGGATTCTACTTCGTTTAATTATTTCCCCATTACGCCAGTTAATTTTTACAATCGTAAAAATGGAAGCCATTGTAGGGATGACGCGCTATGAATTTAGCTTTTGAAAACCGATAAATTTGTCCACATAGCATTACGATCCTTATATGCCAGTTGTATTTTGAATTCTGCATTCAGTCAACTTTAAACTATTGTCTGATCGGTTGTCAGGTGGAATTTTCGAAAGTTCAAAAACATTTGATAAAATTCTAATTAAATATTTCGCAGACTAAAACTTTTCAGTGGTTGAAGACCATGAAACCTTGATATCACACACAAAAAATGAAGTTTTTCTTTTAAGTTATGCATTTTTAAGATCCGGTTGAAAAGTCTGTCGTCAAGTACATTTAGTAAAAATTTGCTATTCGAACACACCTACTCTGTTGTTGTGACTCATTAGAAAGGCATTTCAATTGACCCATATATTTCCTTTTTTTAGTACTGTGAATTTTTGATGTTATAAAATCAACCTGTAGCCTTAATATATTAAATAATAGAATCTGAAGCGAGATGATGTATTAAATATTTTTGCTTTATTCGTTTTCAAGATAGAATATTCAACTCAAACACGACCTTACATCAAAAGGTGCACTTGACTTTCTCTTTTCGATGCAGTTGTTGCCCATTTTTTTTCTTTTGTTTAATTTTAACTGGGTTTCCGACTGATAGACATCTGCAAACAATAGGTGATTTAACTGTGTACCTGAGTGGACCGTATCAAATGAAACTCATGTGTTTGTTTATTTTGCTATCTTCTGCAGACTGGAAAAAAAGCAGTTTGTATTGGTGGAGAAAGCCGGAGTGCTTGTAGATTAACGAATGCTGTCCCCTGGCTACCTGGATACCTACGCTCACGGTCGATCAGATTTGAGACATGTTTATCAGTCTAGAGTGCTTGTTGAGAACTACCGACCTTCGGCAGGAAACTAGCAATCCTACGAGTGGGGGTTCAAACTAACCTCAGTGTTGCCAGGCTAGAGATGAACAATTCAGACCACTCGGGCACCGAGGCCCCTTAGTCACATAAGAGCACGCACAATAAAGAAATAAGGAAGCGAAATATTTTTTGATGAAAAACACGTGGATCGCACAAACTCATCTTCGCTTGCCAAGGGTTACGATCCAGTCCCCTCTCCACCCTTGGCGGATTAAGGTAGAATTTCTAATCCACGAGGTAATGATTTCCATTGGTCGCAGTTGTAACTGGTTACATCAAAAAAAAAAGCGCCTTTAACGTGATCACGTGTAATTGTAGAAAATGTAAATAAACAATTGCCACGTGTTGATTGTGCAACAAGTATTTAACCCCAAAACATCGGACGATATTTAGTGACAATTCTAAAGTTCAAAATCAACTAATTGAAGTTCCTGGGTATGTTTCTTGAGCAAATGTTGGAATGTCAACGTATTTTTTAGTTCCTGCTTCAGGAAATTTGTGAACACTAGACACAACCATTTTACACCTTCACACTGAAGAGAGTTTTAGTGCTGCCATTGGTCAAGAATGATGTAGTCGGAATAGGAGTGACTTATCTATCGGCAGATGACGCAGCATTGTAATCACATTTGTTGGCTTCATCTGCCAAGGGTAGAGAGGATGGAACTGGATCGTAACCCCTGGCTAGCAAAGATGGCACAAACTATAAAGAGGGTGCAAGGACAGCAAAACGATATTTCATACCGGAGAAATTGTTTCCACATTATTTTCAGGATGATCTTTTTCTAGTATTTGCTAAAATAACATACATTTGTATAATGATAATTGTCTATCCATTTAAGCCGATTTTGACATGGAATAATTTATAAAATCGAGATTTTGAACATAATGTGTATTGATGCCCCGGATCTGAGGAACTGTCAAATATTTTGGCATAAATATACAAAAGTTTGGATTTTTTTAATCATTGCTATATTCAAAAAATTTGACCGAACAAACAGTGCGTTTAGGTTTCCCCAATAAAACGGTTAGGTAGGACTTTTTAAAGGTTTATGACCCCTTTTGTAGCCATGTGTATTACGAAATTTTCAAAGCGCTTTAATATCAAAACAGTAAAGATAATGAATAATAGAGATATGCCATTTTGTACATACAATGTATACCAAAAAGGAAACTTTGTTCAAAGCAATATTATTTATTGTTTTATTGCATTTAATAGGAAATGGGGATTTTCAGGCAAATAAAGCCAAGATTTTTGCAGAAAATCCAAAGACTTCAATACAGAGATTTTCGTTATACAATCTTAAACATAGATTACTCACTTGTTTGTCCATGATGTGCTAGTGTTTATTGCTTACAAAAAGTCGTAAACAACATTTACATTCCAAAAAACCTCATGCTGAGTCACTAAGGTCGAGCGCACCCTAGAAGGTGTACTTGAATTGGTCCATATTTATATATTTGTTTTAACTATCTTAATTTATGAACTTGTTTTAAGGAAATCGATGCTAGCACTGCATGCAATAATCCTCTATCTTTCTATCAAGCACCGAATTGTCAAATATTAGAGTACGACGGAAAAGGCTGTGGATTTTCTATAAAATTTCCATATGTTAAGCATTAAAACAACAAAAGGGTACATAATCCTTAATTTTCTTTTATTCTTTTACCTTTGGTATATGGTAGGACCTGTAATTATGTCATGATTCATTACCATGCAAAAGTGCCAGTAATATTTATTTACTTTAGCGTGGGAAATTTGAGACTTACACATAGAACCGTAGGGCAACCCTTCACAAAAGGCATTTTTAAACATCTTACTAGGACAAGATATTATTCTAGACCTGTGCAATATGAAATTGAAATCAACCCTTTTACAACTGTTTTGATTCGAGCGCCACTGATGAGTCATATTATGACGACACGCACCTGTGGCATACCAAATTATAAATATGGTATGGTTGATGAATTTCTACTATAATATAATCTTATTGTATAATTATTTTGGAACTAATAAACAGGTTGGGGAGGATTCTCATAAATGGGTAATATCCTCATTTATGGGTAGTATACCCCATTACGGGTATCAATTTTCAGTGATGAAAATATAAACTTTGGATTTAAAGATATTTTCTGTCATGGCGCAAACATTCGGGAGTTATCCTGATGATAAAAGACAACATTTTGCTTAATTTTACACCTCGAAAACTACTCTGAGTACAGACTAACCTGTGCAGTTGGAAGAGTTTTAAGGCCTGGCATCCACTAGATATATAAGAGTAAAATGCATTTTGTGTTTCAGAAGAAAAATCTTTTTTGGATTTTGGTGGGCAATTTTTTCTGTTCCTGTAGAAGGTGTAAAAATAAACTAAGTTGGGTTAAATCTTTGAGATGTTCCCTCTCAGGTAACAACTGTATTAATTGTATTGTATTGATTGTACTTGATTGGCATGGACAATATAGGACATTGTACGACTTTGCCCCCAGTAGAGCTAAAGAAAAACAGTACATTAAAGGGGCACTATCTACGAGATATATAAAAAAATATAAAATATGATTTTTTTATTCAATCATTAATGAAAGTGATATAGTGAAATAATATATCGCTTTTAGCAGCCAGTATGGTTCAATTTTATAAATAAGATAAGAAACATTGATGATGAATTATTCACTTGCAAGTGAGTAATTCGACCTCATTGAATCCGTATTCATGTGAACTTCAATTTAACCCCTCATGCATTGTGCGTGTTCAATTATTTAAAGGAAATGAATGTCAACATTGAAAGTGAAACAAAGGTAAATCATTTGATCCACAGAAAATCATTCTTATACAGGTAAAAACGATGATTAACATATATTTTTAATCTATGATATGAAATTAAACAGACCTAGAAAAATCCAAATGCACGAGTCTGCTATCTATTTATATCTTTATTTATGTTTATATCGCTTATATATATATGGCAATCGGAGTTTTTCGGAGGTCAACTCGACAGTTAATAAGATGGCGTCTAGACTAAAATACACACGAAACGAAGCTACATATTATCGAGCACATGCCCGGTATATTGTTTATTTTAGACTTTTTAAAATTTGGATGAATGTTTTACATTGGTATAAATCAAATGAGAATTTGAGTCAAATCGGTGAACATGAATTTGACAGCTAGTGCCCTTTATATGTAAGAGAATGATAATCCCTTTCTTTTTTGATTAAGTACGAGCGTTAGCGAGTACTTATCATGAAGTAAGGGATTATCATTCTCTTACAAACTTAGAATATTGTAAAGTGCTCAAGACTCAAATGATCTCTTGATTGGTTGTATTCAAGAATTTGTTTCATTGTCAGTGTAATGTTTATAATTGATGCACGACTTCAATTTTCGGCATTTCATTTATGGATTAGTTTTAGTGATGTAATTTGAGAAACATTAGAAAAATATGTTATAGACATTAGGTGACACCAGAGTACAAAGAGAAGGTAGGAATTGCATATGTTTCCTGATAGTGAGTTTGAATGTAAATCATGTAATATTTTAGTGAGGAATTATCCTTCTTTCTATACAGTTTAAATTAATGCATACATTTGAGTTACAACTAATTTTATTTCACAGCCAATATTTTGATCCGGCTTTTTAAATTAAAAACTATTTCATTATGTCAGGAAAATGTTCAAATAAAATGCCTTTAAAAGTTTTAAATATATTCAAAACTTAAAATCAAATTCCTGGTTTTTTTTTCTATTTTATCGTAATATTGGAAATAACTATTCTTCCCTGCTGCTGGTCCAGTAATCAGAGTTTTGGAAAGCGAAAGATTTAAGTTATTTTCTATTTTAAAACTTTTTTTCTTTTTTTTTTCTTCATTGCTTTGATATAGTTTAATTTTTTAGTAATTTAAAGTTATTAATATTTTCAAAATAACATTAAAGATACTAATTTTACTGCACCAGTAAACTTTAAGGTTTATGACCCCTTCTGTGGCCTGTGAATTATGAACTTTTCAAATTGCAATAGCATCAAAACAGCAAATATAATGAATAATAAAGATGGGTCATTTTGTACATAGTTAACTCACTTGTTTTTCTATGATCAGCGGGCGTTTATTGTTTACAAAAAGTCCTAAACAACCTTTAAATTCCAAAACACCTCGTGCTGAGTCACTAAAGTCGAGCGCACCCTAGAAGGTGTACTTGAATTGGTCCATATTTTTTATTTATTTTAACCAATATCTAAATTTCTAAACTTGTTTTAAGGAAATCATTGCTAGCACTGCATGCAATAATCCTCTATCAAGTATTGAATTGCCAAATATGAGAGTACAAGGGGAAAAGCTGTGGATTTTCTATAAAATTTCCATATGTTTTGCATTGAAGCAACACAAGGGTACAATGTACATAATCCTTAACCTATTTTGATTTTTTTTGTTTGTTTCACAATTCAACCTTTAGTCAGTTCAATCACTGTTATAAATCCTTTCAATCTGATAAATTTGCTTCGGGGCAGTTGTAACTCATTTATGGAACTCTTTGTTTTGAACTGTTAATAGACCCAAATAATAGGATAGTCCTTTACCAAGAACATGATTTACATTCATTCATACAAGGACACTTTTATGAATAGAATCACTCGTGCATGATCAGTGAGTTCATGGGCACTTTAAATTTCAATAAGATTTGAACTTTTTGTTTCACCGATATATTTCCTGTCTTTTTTATTAGAATATTTACGTTAGCATCAATAACTATATTTTTTTCAAACAATTCCAGTATATTACTATTCATTTCAGTACACTAAGGGATTGACCATTTAACTTCAAAAGGGGGGGTTATGGTTTTTTCCTAAAAAAATTCTGATCCTCATTTATATGAGAAAAAATATATTGTGGTCAAGCATATGACGAAATAATGTTCTGATTCCTGATTTTCCGAATACCGTATATAATAGTGTTAATTTCGAAAAAAAAAACATATTTGGGTGATAGCGTTGAAAAACTAAATAATTTTCTTACTCAGAAAAAAAAAAAAAAAAATACCCCTTTTGAAGCTAAATGGTCGGTCCGTAAATGTATTTTTTTCAATATATGGACATGAATAGTATTCTGAAAGTAAAGAAATGCTGGTACCGACGTTTATAGTTCAATAAAAAAAAAAAAAACAGGAAATATATATAAAAAAATCAATTTTAATCAAAAGATAAAATCCCTATCAACTCACCAATGCACGATTGATCCTATAAATAAAGTGTCCGTAAAATACATGTTCAAAGAGGCAGCAAATCTTGAAGAAAATCATTCAACTTATGTCACCAATTTTGGACGGTAAGGTGCGATTGGATCATATTGTCACACGTGTTTAATCCTGATCAACACTATTAGAGACGTACAAAAACCTATAAGCATGAAATTTCTTTTTTAAAAATCCAAAATATATGCCTATATATATCTAATAACAAGACAAAATCCATTTTTTCATATCATTTCATTCACTAATGAAATAGGAAATTCATTCTTTTTATACATTTATATTGTTATTGAATTCATATACATGTTACAGTATATTGAGTTCATATATTTTGAACTCATATATTTGGGAGCAAACGTACGATTTTTATTATTTTTTAAGGGGGAATGGGGAAATGGAATGGCACATCCTGCATTTTTTTTTCAACAAAAAAGGATCAAACTTGTTTATTTTTAGATTTATTTTAACCCCCCCTCTTTTTTTCAGTTTTCCCCAAATAAAAATCAAATGTTAGCTTGCTCACCTCTGAAATCTTTTTCATACATTACTTACTTGCGAAGTTGCATTTTGAAAAGGCTCAAATGTGTACGACATTCAACTTTTTTGACATGGTTCTTTTTTATAAATTTGAATTATTAGATTCTTGAATTCTTGAGAAAAAACTCTCAGCTGAAGGGAAGTGAAAAAAAGTTTGTATAAACTGTAACTTACATTAACTGGTATATGTCCATTTAAGTTTCTAATATGTTTAGTTTTGCTACTTCTTCTAAATGCAAAATGTACTACTTCTTTCTTGAATCGCCGTACAAGTCAGATACAAAACAAAGGTAACAAAAAAAAAAAAAAAAAACAGGCCGGAAACAAACTGCCGTATAGTTCTTCTGCACTTGTAGTCAGGTCAAGGTCCTCGGCTATCGCCTCGGACCTTCATCTGACTACTCGTGCAGAAAAACTATCCGGCAACGGTTGTTACCGGCCTGTTTCTTTGTTACCTTTGTATAGTATCTAATACATAGATATCTACACAAAAATAGGCGAGTTAAAGGGTTTAACTGAGTGGATAGTATCAAATGTAATTCAGGGGTTTGTTTATTTTTACACCAACAACGGAAACGAAAAAAATGCCCATCAAAATCCAAAAGATTTTAACTTTCTGAAACACAAAATGTAATATGTTCAAAAACCTCGCCCGTAATTATAAATTATGTAATTCATTGACCGCTCCCGACATGTGTAACTTCAAGGCATATTTTAGCGGCGATCGATGTCTTTCAAAATTACTTTATTTTTATCAATAGTACCGCTTAAGTCGACGTTAGGGGCGTCTTGACCTTGTTGTAGGGTATGAATGATTTGTTCATTGTTGAAGACCCTACATCAACTGTCAAGATGAAGAACAGGAATAAAAGCCCTGTTCATTGATAATTTTCTATGTTTTCTATGTATTGTGTGCGATTTTGTCCCATGTACATTTACTCCATATCCTTTCATTTTCTATTAAATTTTATATATCTAGCGGATGTCAGGCCTTAAAACTTTTCCAACTGCACAGGTTAATCTGTACTCAGAGTAGTTTGAGGTGTAAATCAGAGGCGGATTTAGAGGGTTTTCCAGGGGACCCCCCCCCCCCCTTTTGTGGGAAAAATTTGGTTTATTATATAGGGAATCACTGAAGCATGACTGGAGCGGGCCCCCTCTTAGGCGGTCAGTGCCCCCTCCCCTTTATGAAAATTTCTGGATCCGCCACTGTAAATACCTTATCGTTATCCCTTTACTTCGCGTTTCTAAATGCAAATGCAAAGAAAACAAAACATTGCTTATGAAAGATAAATTTTGCATGACAAATAAAGTCCAATTCCGAGACAATCACATGACGTTATGATTTGGTTCTTTCAATTTACGGAAGATATAAGAACCCCCCTTTTTTTCCCCTTTCCTACAAATAAGAACAATAGTTGCAGGCTTGATATCATTCTTTGTATACTTTTTGTTTAAAATTGGGTTTTAAAAGTATACCTATCATTGTTAGACCTTATAATTTAGAACACCTTACCTGTATGTTGTCAAATCCGTTGTCCTGCAAGTCAGCGAGATCTTTTTATTAAATAGTAACACACTACCTCAGGATGCATGCTTCGCACGGATATATTAACGGTGTTGTAGACCTGGAGATATAAAGGAGCCTAACTAGTTGAGTTAGGGAAGATCTTCTTTGGCTCAATTGGTTAGAGCGCTGCCTTTAGATCCCGAGATTGAGGGTTCGAATCCCGCTGGTACCATCCATGGATTTTCACATCATTGGCGCTGCGAGCAATAACTACTTGTACAAACAAGTGTATATAGGTGCCTGGCAGTTTGATATGGTCATGTGTGGATGACCGTGACATATCTAGGTGGAACTGGCCAGAGGATTTCCAGTAGATGTCTCGGGGTTGTACAGTAGTGGACCTGCGAGTTGCTCGGATGGATGGTACGCAGCCCGAAAAAAAAAAGAAAAGGGGAAGAGTGTTGTAGACCTGGAGATATAAAGGGAGCCTAACTAGTTGAGTTAGGAAGATCTTCTTTGGCTCAATTGGTTAGAGCGCTGCCTTTAGATCCCGACAATGAGGGTTCGAATCCCGCTGGTACCATCCATGGATTTTCACATCATTGGCGCTGCGAGCAATAACTACTTGTACAAACAAGTGTATATAGGTGCCTGGCAGTTTGATATGGTCATGTGGATGACCGTGACATATCTAGGTGGAACTGGCCAGAGGATTTCCGAGAAGATGTCTCGGGGTTGTACAGTAGTGGACCTGCGAGTTGCTCGGATGGATGGTACGCAGCCCGAAAAAAGAAAAGGGGGAAGAGTGTTGTAGACCTGGAGATATAAAGGGAGCCTAACTAGTTGAGTTAGGGAAGATCTTCTTTGGCTCAATTGGTTAGAGCGCTGCCTTTAGATCCCGACATTGAGGGTTCGAATCCGCTGGTACCATCCATGGATTTTCACATCATTGGCGCTGCGAGCAATTACTACTTGTACAAACAAGTGTATATAGGTGCCTGGCAGTTTGATATGGTCATGTGTGGATGACCGTGACATATCTAGGTGGAACTGGCCAGAGGATTTCCGAGTAGATGTCTCGGGGTTGTACAGTAGTGGACCTGCGAGTTGCTCGGATGGATGGTACGCAGCCCGAAAAAAGAAAAGGGGGAAGAGTGTTGTAGACCTGGAGATATAAAGGGAGCCTAACTAGTTGAGTTAGGGAAGATCTTCTTTGGCTCAATTGGTTAGAGCGCTGCCTTTAGATCCCGAGATTGAGGGTTCGAATCCCGCTGGTACCATCCATGGATTTTCACATCATTGGCGCTGCGAGCAATTACTACTTGTACAAACAAGTGTATATAGGTGCCTGGCAGTTTGATATGGTCATGTGTGGATGACCGTGACATATCTAGGTGGAACTGGCCAGAGGAGTTCCGAGTAGATGTCTCGGGGTTGTACAGTAGTGGACCTGCGAGTTGCTCGGATGGATGGTACGCAGCCCGAAAAAAGAAAAGGGGGAAGAGTGTTGTAGACCTGGAGATATAAAGGTAGCCTAACTAGTTGAGTTAGGGAAGATCTTCTTTGGCTCAATTGGTTAGAGCGCTGCCTTTAGATCCCGAGATTGAGGGTTCGAATCCCGCTGGTACCATCCATGGATTTTCACATCATTAAGAGTGTTGTAGACCTGGAGATATAAAGGGAGCCTAACTAGTTGAGTTAGGGAAGATCTTCTTTGGCTCAATTGGTTAGAGCGCTGCCTTTAGATCCCGAGATTGAGGGTTCGAATCCCGCTGGTACCATCCATGGATTTTCACATCATTGAAGTGTTGTAGACCTGGAGATATAAAGGAGCCTAACTAGTTGAGTTAGGGAAGATCTTCTTTGGCTCAATTGGTTAGAGCGCTGCCTTTAGATCCCGAGATTGAGGGTTCGAATCCCGCTGGTACCATCCATGGATTTTCACATCATTGGCGCTGCGAGCAATAACTACTTGTACAAACAAGTGTATATAGGTGCCTGGCAGTTTGATATGGTCATGTGTGGATGACCGTGACATATCTAGGTAGAACTGGCCAGAGGATTTCCGAGTAGATGTCTCGGGGTTGTACAGTAGTGGACCTGCGAGTTGCTCGGATGGATGGTACGCAGCCCGAAAAAAGAAAAGGGGGAAGAGTGTTGTAGACCTGGAGATATAAAGGAGCCTAACTAGTTGAGTTAGGAAGATCTTCTTTGGCTCAATTGGTTAGAGCGCTGCCTTTAGATCCCGACATTGAGGGTTCGAATCCCGCTGGTACCATCCATGGATTTTCACATCAACGGGTAAGAAATAAATCAACACTAAAATCAATATAATCAAATGTGGCAGACAGCATTATTATGTAATTATTATCTCCTTGTTTAAACTCCAAATTTCATGTTTCTTTATTAAATAATTTACATGAAGTTTATTAAGTATATATTTGTTAAATTGAATAGCTATTGCTATTTTGAATTCATTGGTTAAAGATATTCATTTATATTCATAAGTTTAGTATTTGCATTGTCGCAAAACATTTATTACCTTCTTTCAAAAACTTATATATTTTATATACGTAGTTTGGGATTGTTGGATTGAATTGTCTGAGGACTGAAGTTCAGTCCAACCAAAGCAGAGGAAAGCTGTGCTTTTCCGAAACTTCTATAGGAAGATGTGGTATGAGTGCCAATGAGACAACTCTCCATCCAAGTCATATGCCAACTAATTACGGGTAAATATTCAAGTCATTGAATGCTCCACTGTTCATTTCTTTACTTTTGGATTACATTAATAAAAGTTGTACCTATTGAATAAATTATATATTGTTTTGGTTTTCATTTACTAAGATATTTAGATAGCGCTTTTACATTTGGCATCCATCGTCTCCGTTTAATCAGTTCACAAACTAGAATAAGCTGTGGTCCGCATCCCTATGGTGGCCGGTTAAGGCCATTTCGCGTTTTCGCGTTTTCGCGTTTTCGCCTTTCATATTCTATAGGGCGAAAACGCGAAAACGCGAAGTCGAAAACGCGAAATCGATTTCGCGTTTTCGACTTCGCGTTTTCGCGTTTTCGACTTCGCCTTTTCGCGTTTTCGCGTTTTCGACTTCGCGTTTTCGCGTTTTCGACTTCGCGATTTCGCGTTTTCGCGTTTTCGCCCTATAGAATATGAAAGGCGAAAAGGCGAAAACGCGAAAACGCGAAATGGCCTTAACCGACCACCATACATCCCCGAATATCCAGCAGAATTGTTCCTGCTACACAAGATACAGAGCTCATCATAGTGCGCGATTTGCGATAGATCTGAAATTTTGATCAGACTGCACTTGCATAGAAGGATTTTTTTAACTTGATTTTTTTTTCGTTAATCTTTGTCAATTCGTCTTTTATTATTCGATTTATCATTGTCTTGGGATTAACTTTTTTAATATGTTTCGTGTTTTTTTTTTTTTTTCATGTCTTTTGTTTTGTTATTTTTGTACGATTTTTTCTTCTTGTATGATTTAGTTGTTTTGTTTTTATAGGGGGAGGGGGTTGTAATTTATGTAATTTGTTATGTTTGTGTGTTCCAACTTCCTTTTCTATGGGAGGGGGGAGGGGGGTTAGGATATTCTTAATTATTATTCCCTAATTTTATTGATTAAAGTAAAACAAATGTTTAAATTCTTTAGTGCTGATCTGTGATGTATCTTTTCGTATAAAGCAAAATAAATGCCTAAATCAGTAATAATTTTATTTTTCTGAATTATATGAGCCCATTATTTTCCAAATGACTACAAAATGAAGCTACACGTAATTTTTCGATGGACAAAACCAAGCAACAACAATTTTTAGAAAGTAAAAAAATGTATCTTCCAGGCGTTTCATAAGTATGATTTTATCATAAATCAATACCACACAGGGTATCCCGATCCGAAATCCACGGAGGGATCCGACTCCCGAGGACCAATTAAAACGAAAAATACATACAATGGGTTGGTAAAATCTTGATCCGTTTCCCACGGAGCATAACCCTCCGCGGGAATCGGATTAATATTTTACTTACCCACCGTTTGTATTTTTCTTGCAATTGATTCTCGGGATTTAGATCTACTATCTGATTTCCAATTGCAACCTGAATTTCTTTCCCTTCAATGTAAAGTTACATTTGTCTCGTCATGAATGTATGTATTTAGGCTTACTCGAGTCAACTGCCTTGTCATGGAAACGTATAAAACAAACTATATACATTTATCGTCTCGCTCCTTTTTTCCTTTTTTATTATATCTATAGGCATTTGTTTTTTATAAGAATAATATTCTATATTCACATTACTAGAAAACCAGAGAAATATCTGTGAAACGCGTCATAACAACAGAGTACATGTATTATTGTATAGGTGTGTTTGAATGACAAACTAACCCTGTGTTGCTATAAAAAGAGAAGTCACGGGCACACAGTTATCTGCCCCTTTAAATTTCTACCTAAAAGTATACTGTTCTTTTTTATCTTGAACATCCATACATGATGGGGCGGTGGTTATGGATTTATTGTAAACAAATTATTAATACTTATTTTAGTTAAAAGAATATAACTAATTTAGTGCAAACCAAAAGTATCTAAAGATTCAATATCCCTTCAGTTATTGCTCTGAATATTCCGTATCTCTGGAAAAGAAACTTGTGATATCCAATGCTGACAAGATATGGAATCATTGAGTGAACTTCCTTCAACTATGGAACGCCACAGGTTTCTTATGTGATACTCTGATATTACGTTATGTTGTTTTATTATTACTTGATGGCATTTTGTTTTTACATAATATGGTTTTGACATTATGTATTATTATACTTCATGTCAAAATGCCAGGTTTTGATTGGTTAATATGCGGGAGACAATTTACTCTATCCCATGGCAAATACTCTATTACCCTTCACGAAGACGCTTGTTCAAGTGTGCGCTTTAATAAATACGGATGATTGTTATGTACAAGACGACATAATTCATTACTTTGAATTTGAAATTTAATAGACAGTAATAACAGAACATTCAGTATAATAAATCAAATAACACATATCTGAGAGGGTGAAAGAGCAGATTGTTACCCATCGAAAAGACATTGTCAACCTTGGCTTCGCCTGAGTTGACAATGTTTTCTCAGGGTAATAATCTGCTCTATCACCCTCTCAGCTATGTGTTATTTA
Organism: Mytilus coruscus; assembly: GCA_017311375.1. Taxonomy (NCBI): domain Eukaryota; kingdom Metazoa; phylum Mollusca; class Bivalvia; order Mytilida; family Mytilidae; genus Mytilus; species Mytilus coruscus. Next base: position 25,337,892 of record CM029604.1, on the reverse strand, counting down.
TATAATGATGGTTTGATATAACTCAATATGGAATAGTAATTACTTAATAATATTTCGATATTACATGATATGGTTTCGTATTGACTTGATATAGTTTTGTCATTAAATAGGGTTTTGACATTACTCGATGTGGTTTCACCATTATGTAATTTGGTTGTGTCATTAGGCAATGTGGTTTTTACATTACTTGATGTGTATGTGGCTTAACGTAATGTAGTTATTTCATTACATGATGTGGTTTTGATATTTCGTAATGATGCTTTGCCAATTCTTTATATGGTTTCAACATTACATAATGATGTTTCAAAGTTTGACGATTTGACACTACATGATGTGTTCGCTTCAGTAATTGATGTGGTTCTGTCATTCTTTGATGTAGTTATCACATTACTTGATGAGGTAAAACCACGTGACCAATTGGGAAAAAAATAGTTCTATTTTTAAAACCAATTTCCGTGTTTTATGTGCCTCAGATGAGTGAGTTCTAATTAAAGTTCAGGTTACTTTTCGAGTTAAACTTCGAGTTAGTCTTCGATTTTGAATTAAATTGGAGCCATAATTAGAATTAAAGTTCGAGTAAGCATTTAGAGTTTGAGTCACATTTAAAGGTACAGTTCGAGTTACAATTCAACTTCAACTTTGAATTTGAGTCACCTTTTGAGTTCGAGTTATACTTCGAATTTGAGTCTTATTTAGATTAAGATTTCGAGTTGAAATTCGAGTTATCTAATACGAGTTCGTATTTAAATTTTCTATCGCGGACCAAGGGCTTTTGCTCGGGCTTCCGAAAAAAGGCTTATGGGTATGCGCACAATAGATAAATAATGTATCAGTATACAAAACACAGCATTGAAATCTCAATAAAGTTAGGAGATTTTGTGGATTGCCAATGAGACAGCTATCCACGAGAGTTTAATGCAGTGGATGTAAGCAACTATAGGCAACCGTACGGCCTTCAACACTTGTATTGTCGGCTATAAAAGGCCACCCCGTGAAAATGTGAAACAATTCAAACGAGAAAACTAACGGCCTAATTTATTACAAAACAATTTACGAAAAACAAATACGACACACATGAATCAAAGACAACCATTGAACTACAGGCTCCTGACTTGGGACAGGCACATAAAGAATGTGGCGGAGTTAAACATGTCTATGAGCGATCAACCCTAACCTTGGACAGTAGTGTAACAGCACAACATACGAAAAAACTGTAAAAAATCAGTTGCAATTGGCTTAACTCAATAGATCGGTTGACTTGGTAATATAAATCCACCAAAATCCGGGAGTGATGTCGGGTGCTCCAGAAGGGTAAGCAGATCCTGCACAACGTGTGGCACTCGTTGTGTTATTCGTGAAAGTACAAACCCAGTGATTTGGTCTAATTCGGTAAGTCACTTTCGAGGAAAAGTGGACGGTATTGTGGTTACGACAATTGGAACATATCCGTCGTCACCTGTGAAACAGATATTCCAAAACGTTTTTTTTCAAGTTTTGTGCGAGGTGTATCAGAGAATTCAACTTATAAAAATAAAAGATTGATATTCGTATATGTTTAAATGATCATACACGCTAAAAAAAATCGGAGAATTCTTATTTTATAGAAGTGATGCTTTGTCGCTTAGTCCGATCCCCCATTTCCTGTAACTTTAGTGTGAGTTGATTTAAAGTGTCTCATTTGTTGACAATAAAGTACAAGTCTTTTGATTTGTGTCGAGCCTGCGACATTAATGTAGCGGCCGTGAGACACAGCAAACCTATATTCCGTCGTCGGTAGTGGCGTCGGCGTCTTCATCATTTAGATCATTAGGTTTCTCGTTTGAATTTGTTTACATTTGTCATTTCGGGATCTTTTATAGCTTACTATAGGGTATGGGTTTTGCTCATTGTTGAAGACCATACAATGACATATAGTTGTTAACTCTACGTCATTTGGTATAATACGGTCCATTCAGTTACAGAGTTTAAATCACCTATTGTTTGCAGATGTCTATGTCTAGGTTAGTCTATGTAAAGGTATATACTATGAAATCGCTTGCCCCGAGCTCTTAATTTTATAGTATATACCTTTTCATAGACTATCCAATTTAGCACATATCTACAACTCGAGTAATCTTTTAATTTGTTTATTGATAGCTTATTTTGGCTGACTACTTGTATCCCAGGTGTTTGTAAAACGGAGCTCATTAACGAAGTTTTGTAAATCTACTCACTAGTATCATTGTAAAATATGTGATTTCAAAAGGCCCTTGACTCCAGAATGAAAAGATGGTTGCTGCTGGTGTAAGTATGTATATTGATATAAATTGGTATTTTACTATACATGTTCTTCTTACATGGTAAGATGACCTAATAAAGTGACAAAAAGCAGGCAATAATTAAATTGCAGTGGAAGCTTTACATGTTTTGAAAACATTTTTTAATTTCACAGTAAAACTAAAGCTATAACAAATTTGAAACATATAGATAGTTTGTCCCCATAGATATAGTCTGGCAGATAGGCATTATAAAGCAACTACCAATAGCTCAGAGATTATAGGTTTTGTGTGTTTTTTTTTTTTATTATTATTTCAAAGTAAAAACTAAAATATTTATTTCAATATGTTTATATATATACAAGTCTAAATTGAAAACAACGTTTAAACCTATGATTGCGTTGGATAAAAACCGCAATTTTTATACGTGTGCATGCAAAACAAATGTCTTGGTAGAGGGGTCTAAATACAGCACAAACAACATTTTCCAAAAGACCAAAAAAGTGAAAAAGTATATTTAAAAAAAAACGCATTTGACTAACAGGTCGAACAACAAATGTTCTTAAACCCTGCTGACTGCCATTGGCGATTGCCAAATAAAATGATCACCGATGTAATAAATGGATCTTAATTATAAATTTAATACTAAACAGAAAACAATAAACTTGCGGAAAAGATGATATACCGCAAACAAAAGGTGCAATGGTTTTGTACACCATATCCGGATTTCGACAATTAATGTCTCTTCAGTGATGTTAGGAATCGAAACGGTATTTGAAAAGCCATACAATTTACCTCAATTAAGAATATAGGTGGCACATTATCTTCAGACATAATCACTGTTTTTCAATTCATGACATCGTCCTGAACATGCATGAAATATTTGCCACTGGACATTAAGCAACCAATAATCAATAAATCAATCAATTCATTACGAAATAGATCAGCTTCCTTATGAAAGTTTAAAAAATTATCACCAAATTGCTTTAATTTCCCTTCACAAGGTTGTATAGTACAAACTTTTTTGTGTACAAAGTAATTGCATGGATGATACATTATCATAATTTTAAGATATCGTTGTACTCTAATCAAGGTATAAAGAACCATATGTATTACCCTTTATTTAAATGAAAAAAAATTGTAATTGCCAAAAACATTTTTTAGATTCAAAGGTTTTAATAGCAGGATATTTAAAAATCAACGTAAAACTAATTACAAACTATTTAATTTAATTTGGCACACAGCATCTTATTTCAAAATAGCCAGTGGCAATTTTTGTTTTAAATATCTTGATTACGATACAATGAAATCTTACCCTTGTGGTCATTCATGCGTAGTTACTTAGTACACGGGAAAAGTATGTACAATGAAAATTAGAAGGCAAATTCAAGCAATTTGATTGGACGAGAAGTTGTAAGTATGTGCTAATGTCCATCTATGGTCCATTTAAATCAATACTACTCACAACATTTATTATATGAGGGGAGCTTCTCAAACCTCTTTCCCAACTTAGTATATTTTAGAGAATGATAATCCCTTTCTTCATGATTAAGTACGAGCGTTAGCAAGAATGTTAATCCCTTTCCTCATGATTAAGTACGAGCGTTAGCGGGTACTTATCACGAAGAAAGGGATTATCATTCTCTTACACACTTAGAATATTGTAAAGTGCTCAAGGCTCAAATGAACTCTTTATTGGTTGTATCAGGCATGGGGCGAATTACATTGCAATGTAATACATTATATTACAATTACTTTGACAAAACCATGCATTAAATTACAATTACAATTACATGCATTTATCAAAGTAATGCATTACATTACAATAACTTTTGCAAAGTAATGCATTGACTTACACATTACATTTGTAAATTTTGTTATCAAGTGAAAAGAAAAATCAAACATTTTGAAAACAACATGAAGTCACAAAAGATTCTAGTATATGCAGTAACTGTTCCATGCATTGAATTTAAGTATACATGTAAAAAGTCTATTCAATACGACTATTACATTTTAACATCATAAGGGATTCGCAGGTTTTATCCTCCATGCGCATTCTGAGGGGTTCACGCTTATATATTGGCGAGTTTTGGATGTGTCTATGGGCCACTCGATATCTCTCGGTCGGAAGTCGGAATAAAATTCTCGGAACTTCTCGAAAGTTTTCGATCATTCATACAGGTAGTTATCTACGTCTTTGATACAGTCCCTCTATGGCTATGATATTAACAATCAAAGTAAATTGGAAAGTAAAACAATAAAGACTAAGTTGCAGTCAAAAAATCATTTAACTATTAGAACCTATTTGCCCTTTCACAAAACATATGTGTTTTTGTTTTTAATAATGTAAGTGATTATTAAATATCAAGTATAATGATAACGCAATTGTATAATGATAACGCAATTATATAATTCATGCTTTGAGATGGTCCCTCTTCTCGTTGTGTGTGTAGTATTAATAAACCTGGGAATAGTTTATTGACATAAAATGACCCAGAATAATCTGATTATTTCTGAACGTTTAACATTTGAGGTTTAGTATTTCAATCAAAGCATGAGAAAATGTCGGAAAGCATGAAGAAAATTAGGAAAACGATATTTCTTTAAAAATATTGTTCTAAGTGATCGGAGAGCAGAAAGATAATCAAACAAAAGGATTTTTCTGTAAAAAAAATTATCTAATTTCAATAATAAATGCTACCAGACTAAGAGAATATTCATTGTTAAGGTTAAACTGAGACTGAATTTATTCCTAATAATTATAGAATATAATCAAAATTGTAATTGTATACGTGCATTATGTCTTACATATTTGATCAGTCATTACATTTATGAAAATTATTTGTAACGTATGAGCACCAATGAACAGGGATGCGTACTCAAAATTAGCTATAAATATCTAAATTTTAAAAGGTCGTGAATGAAAAAATACTTGCGTGGTTTCAATTCACAAGGATTTTTAATCATTGCATCTTACTAAAAACATAATTAATGTTTACAATAATCATAACAAAATTAATTACTATCATAATGTCAATTATTTGATACTGTTTTAGTAGGGATTTACTAGTCACTGCTTATATTTTGTATAGCAATATATTCATAATCTTCAAAAAATATTCATTTGATAAATAAAATGTCCATCCGTAAATACTTGACATTTGTGTTTATTGATATAATATTCAAGCTGTTTTCGGGAAAAAAGTTCACAAACAGGAATGTATGTTTATCATAGAATTTCATTTTTTTTTCTTTTTCTTTCTTTTATTAGTTCAACCTTATAGCATCTTAATATTTGTACTATGATTTGTATTCATTGTGTTGAACAGCTATACTACACGTCTTGATTCATTCACATTATACACCCTCTTCATACGCACACTATCGATTTCCGTTCACAAAAATTCCGGATAAAGTGTCAATGAATCCGGAGTCAAAACACTAGAGGTAGGTAGTTTGACATCCGAATTCAACTATTAGATTAATGTATGTAATGACGCAAATGCGTATTCTTATCCAGAGTATCTATGCAAATGCTTTCTATTTACTATTTCTTGCGCAAAAAATACCACGTCCAGGCATAAATGTTAATTTCACTCGCGAATGCGAATTTTCGCTTTTCTGATCTAAATTCAGGACGCGGTAGTAAGAGCTTGACATGTGATTTTCAAGCACGATCATCATTGCTAAAAAACGATATTCTGACCTCTAGCTGTTTCTCTTTTGCTTTCTTTTTTGAGTAATTGTCCGTTTATAAATTTTGACATTTTCGAAATGCCAAGGATTTTCTACCTAATAGGAATAGATTACTTAACTTCGTACTATGTTTGGCTTTTTTTTACACATTTTTCATTCGAGCGTCACTGATGACCCTTTGAAGACTTAACTCGCGTCTGGCGTACAACATGTTAATCCTGGTATCTTTTCATATCTACATGTCTTTTTATATAAATTGGTTCTTTTTTGAGAGTATGTTTATGTATTCATAAAACTTCTGAAAATAAGATATTCTTCAAAACCAAGTTTCTCTGTAGAATATTTGGATTGATTTAAGAAAATCAGAATATGATCCTTGAAATTTAAGATGTTTTATGAGACCAAAATAAGTCTCTATATAAGAGGTCCAAATGAAGCTGGTGTGCTACTCTCAAGAAATATATACGAAACATTCTTAAAAGTTGCATGCCACAGGGTTTCATTTCACATGGAAAATTTATCTATACAATATCTACCATGAGTACAGACAAATTCAATAACGAGTTGATAATATAAAGGAAACTCAATAAAAAGATATGATAGATAAAATAAATGCATCCAGATTATAAAGCTAACTGAGTGCTTAAATTTATATTGTAATTGGTTTTTGCAATTTGCATTATACATCCGGTTTGTACAAACTGGGATTTGCAATAGGTTTATGAAAAAATGATGTACAATCCCAAGCAACAAATGAAATAGTCGATCTTTAAAATGTATATTCAAATAGTAGCTGTATATATACACATTTCTATTCACAACTATCCAACAGTACTTTCAACTGAGATGTGCAAGAATGTACACACTATTACATAGTTTTAATAAAGGTTGTTTAACTTCATCATTATCTTCTTCTTTTCACAGTCAATTATTTCAATTCAAATGGAAACTAAAATTTAGCAACAATCTTTTGGTGACCAGTCAGCGGTCTTAGGTTCACGTATTGCTTTTCTTTTTTTAAAGAAAGCAACTTGTTTTAATTTCAATCAAAATATTTACGGAGAATTTCTTTCCTAATTATATAATAAACATAGAGCTTAATTTCTGACCAAGTGTCAAAATGGTGAAAATATTGATTGTAAAACAAACTTATTAGTGCTTTATGACAATGTTCAATTATCTGTTATGCAATCATGACAAGGTATTCATTAATATTTTGACAACGATACAGTAATGTTTTTCAAATATCAATCTTTTATGAAGGAAAATGTATAAAATGTATGAAATAGAATGAAATATAAAAAAAAAAAAACTCAATCTGATATACAGTGATGTGTTATTCATTTAGAATATTATTGTAATTTGGTTATTCAAGTATTTATACCAATGTTTTTCAAGTTCTACCTGGGGCAAGGCTTAATCTCCAAATTCCCTCTAGTGATTTATGTAAAGGGTGAAAAATAAATAGAAAATAGAAAATCAATATTCAATTGATTATGTACTTAGCTAATCAAGAAATCTTATATTCTGCTTTAATTAAATCTCCAACAATATGTTAAAGATATATAGTATGTGGAAAAAAATAATGCCATGTAATGCAATGTAATGCATGAAATTACACAACTTTTTGCTGAAGTAATGCATTAAATTACAACTACATGTAATGCAAAAATTGCTGCATTACACATTGCAGCCAATTACTTGGAAAAATGTAATGCATTACCATGCATTACAATTACAAATTAACATTACCCCATGCCTGGGTTGTATTCAAGAATTGGTTTCATTGTCAGTGCAATGTTTGTAATTAATGCATGACTTCCTTTTTAGGCATTTCATTTATGGATTAGTTTTCGTGATGTAAGGACTTTCTTATAATTTTGGACATATAATAAATTGTGTTTTAGACATTAGATGACACAGTACAATGAAATGGTAAGAAATGTTTCTCGATTGTGAGTATGAATGTAAATCATGTAATATTTTAGAGAGGAATTATCTTTTGGTTTATGTAGAGTTCAAATCAAAAATTCAAAATTTGAGTTACAAATACATTTTATTTTACAGCCAATATTTAAGTCCAGCCCTTTACATCAAAATTACTTCATTATGTTAGGGAAATGTTCAAATACAATGCCTATAAAAGTTTAAAATATATTCAAAAGTTAAACTAAATTCCTTTCTTTTTTTAAAATTTTATCAGAATATTGGAAATTACTATTCTCACCAATCGCGGATCTAGTAATCTGAGTTTTAAAAAGAGTATTAGCTAAAGATTTAGGTTATATTCAATTTTAAAACTTTTTTTTTTTATTTTTTCTGCATTGCTTTGATATTGTTTATCATTTTAGTATTTTGAAGATACTGGTATTCTCATAATAACGTTAACGGTACCAAGGTTATTGCACCAGTAAACTTCATCATTCTTATTTTGATTTTTTTTGTTTGTTTCAAAATTCAACTTTTAGTCAGTATCAATCACAAATTCTTTCAAGCTGATAAATTTGCTTCAGGGTAATTGTAACTCATTCACAGAAACTCTTTTTTTTTTACTGTAAGTAGGCCTAAACAAAAGATTATCGCTTATTAATAACATGATTTCATTCATTCTTCACAATTAAGAAACACCAAATCCTACAACTTTATTGGTCGAGAGCACTTTGCTATATTCTAAGTTTATTTTGGCACCTTCTGCAGGAATGAAAAAAAATGAATAGCAAAGTCCAGAAAACGTTTATAATTTTCTTTAATATAAAATGCATTTAAAATTTAATTATCTAGTTCCTGCCATGCCTTAAAACTTTTCCAGATGCACAGGTTTGTCTGTACTCAGAGTAACATGTGTGGAGTAAATACTGCCATATTAGCCAAAAGGTTATGATGAATCTTAAATTATGCGGGTCGTGTATTTCAATATTTTAAGCCGATATTAATTGCAGACGTATTTAATAATATGAAATGTTTTACTGTTCTGTTCATCATAAGGGATAATCATTTGATTTTCTAAGGGAGGGCGGAATAAAAAATGAGCGTATTTAACAACAGATGAAAATGAATATTCAAATCCGGAAAATCCTCCTATACCCCCTCCCCCTATTATCAAGGCTGAGTTTCCGACAATCAATTTGTTCTGAGTACAGACAAACATGTGCATCTGGAAAAGTTTTTAAGTCGTGGCTGGACCTAGATAAAGTTATATTCATTTTGTTTTTCTCAATAATGAAAACTTTTAAGGACTTTGCGTGTCATTATTTTATAAACCCTGCTGAAGCTAGTAACAAAAACAAATCCCTGAATAAATTTTTAATTACATGAATTGTTCAATCAGGTACACTATACAAATAGCCTTTAATTGTTGTGCAGATATCTTTTCGTCGCTGGGCTTCCAAAATGTTGTATATGAATTTTTTTTGGCAAAACTATTTTTTCATACGAACGGGCTTTGCGGGAGGAAATCCCTTATTCAAAACATTTGAAAAAAAAAAAACATGTGACAAAATTGCCAATCCCAATTGTTTGTAAAGTTTGCTTCCAAAACAGTGTATGTAAACTTGAAAATTGTTGTTTAACGGCTTTGGGAATCAACAACGTGTTCATTTCTTTATTTCTGTGAAAATAATATTAGTTTTTGTGTTTCTATTTCACAGCCATATGCAAAAATGTTAGTGTTCACATACGACATTTTGGAGGCAATCATTTCAACCAAATTTTCGAAGCCGGATTGTGAGATTTTTTTGTTGTTGAAAATTTGTAATTTACTACATTTTGGAAGCCAATCCACGTATTGTCCCTCTATTGTCAATATTCAATATCAATTTTATATATCTAGATCAGGCGCAGATTGTCTGTGTTCGGACTTTAATTTGTGGCATAAAACGGCCATGATATTTCACAAAAGGTTGAGCCTTAAACAAAATAGCTCATGAAATCAATAATTTATGAATATTATTCCGTAGTAAGTTGCCTCGTAATTATATATATGAGTAAGATTTAGATGAGTAAAAGGAGATGTGTGGAATACGTAAATAAGACACAAATCAATTGTGGATCCAGGATTTAGAAAATAGGGGAAGGGGTCGGTATGGTGGATGAGTGTTTTGGCCACTAAGGCAACGTTAGATGAGGGACTTCTAAACCATATATGTAGCACTATGAAGGGGGTAAAATGGGGTCTTAATCCGTCTCTGCAAATACCAAAACCCTGCTCTATAAATCAACATACAGTAATCAACAATAGATCGGAGTCCATTCAATATGTCAAGCTCTATTCAATTGTCTGTAGTCCAAAAAATGTAAATTAATTATTAACAAAGATATGACACGAGTACAACCATTGACAAGGTACCTGACTGTGTATAAGGACTGGTTTGGGGTCCCTCATTTTTGTATTTTGTATTTTGTTTTAACCGTTTTTCTCTATTCTTTATATTTTTTGCCTCTTTTTCTCTATTCTTTATATTGTTTGCCCATTATATCCAATTCTATATATTTTAACACCCCATTATTATCTATTTTTTATATTTTAACAACCCATTGTTATCTATTCTTTATATTTTAACACCCCATTATTCTCAATTCTTTATATTTTAACACCCCATTGTTATCTATTTTTATTTGGTTGGTCAATTATTCTGTAATATTACATATGGTTTGATTTTTGTCGAGCCTGCGACTTCTGTCGCAGAAAACTCGACTTAGGGATAGTGATCCGGCGTTAACTAACATCTTAAAAGCTTAATATTTCAGAAGGTAGAAGACATGGATGCTTCATCCTTTGTATATAGATGCCTTATGATATGAAGTTTTCGCCTGTCATATGTCCATTGTCCTTGACCTCATTATCATGGTTCAGCGACTACTTGAAAAAAAGTTAACATTTTTTGTAATGTTAATTTCTGTCTTATTATGAGTAATAGGATAACTTATTTGGTATGTGCGTACCTTGCAAGGTCCTCATGCCTGTCAGACAGTTTTCACTTGACCTCGACCTTATTTCATGGATCAGTGAACAAGGTTAAGTTTTCGTGGTCAAGTCCATATCTCAGATACTATAACCAATAGGTCAACTATATTTGGTGTATGTAATGATTGTAAGGTGTACATGTCCAACTGGCAGGTGTCATCTGACCTTGATCTCATTTTCATGGTTGAGTGGTCAAAGTTAAGTTTTTGTGTTTTGGTCTGTTTTTCTAATACTGAATGCAATAGGTCAACTATATTTGGTGTATGGAAATATTTTACGATGTACATGTCAGTCTGGTATGTTTTATTTGACCTTGACCTCATTTTTTTCATGGTTCATTGCTCAATGTTTAGTTTTTGTGTGTTGGTCTGTTTTTTTAATTCTGTATGCAATAGGTCAACTATATTTGGTGTATGGAAACATTTTACGATGTACATGTCAGTCTCGCAGGTTTTATTTGACCTTGGTCTCATTTTCATGATTCATTGCCCAATGTTCAGTTTTTGTGTTTTGGTCTGTTTTTCTTAAACTTTAAGCAACAGGTCAACTATATTTGGTGTATGGAATGATTTTAAGGTGTTTATATCTGTCTGGACGGTATCATCTGATCTTCAACTCATTTTAATGGTTCATTAGTCAATGGTCAGTTTTCCTGGTTAACTTTGTTTCTTAGATACTATACTTGATGCATGGAATGATTTTAAGGTGTACATGTCTGTCTGGTAGGGTTCATCTGACCTTGACCTCATTTTCATGGTTCATTGGTCAATATAAAATGTCCATGGTTTGGTCTGTTTCTTTTATACTATAAGCAATAGGTCATCTATATTCGGTGTATGGAATGATTGTAAGGTGTATATGTCAGTCTGGCAATTACCATCTGACCATGATCTCATTTTCATTGTTCATTGGTCAATCTTAAGTTTTCCTGGTTAAGTTTATATCTTAGATGTGCAAAAGGTCAACTAAGAAATGTATTAAAGGTGTACATGTGTTTCTGGCTTGGTTTATCTGACCTTTTCTTGGAATCATAAATGTTAATGTGATATTTATAGTAAAACTTTATATTTAGGACTATCAACATACACTCAATGGTCAGTATAGTAGGCGAGACATTTCAGCGTTTGCACTTTTGTTCTTGTTTCTCATTGTTTTATTTGGTCACATGTTTCCCAATATATACTTTGTATTTATTCACTATTTTATTTCATATTGACTCAACGTTACTATATCTAGTTGATATCATTTCTAAAAATAGTAACATCGAGTCAATATTATTTTCAAACTAACACTGTTTACATATGCAATATATAAATTAAGGACTCTTAACTCAGTCAATACGTTAAATATAGACCTGTTAAATTATATTAAACCTCGGACTTCGTCCTTGGTTAATATAATTTGAACAGGTCCATATATAACGTATTGACCTCGTCAAAAGTCCATAATTGATAAGTATTGGTCAATCATTATCTATTCTGTAAACCCCATCCAGACCATCTTGTATAGATACATGTTAGATATATAACACAGCTCTTACGAATTAAGATTTTTAATGCATCGAAAACGCGTAGCGTTTGAGTGCATTAAAAATTTTAACGAGTAAGGCGTGGCTATATATGATTTGTAATATGACCAATGAAAATGCTATATCATACAGTGTAAATATGTGAATGATTAAAAGGTGTGGCTAAAGTGACGTTATTTTTTCCCGCTAAAATACTGCACGAGCTGTTGTCTGCCGGAAAATCTTAAAATGTCGGAGGAAATGCTGGAATTTTTAGGTGACGATGAAGAAAATTTTGCCCTCTCACAAATATCCGAAGATGACGTCGATAACTTAGCACTTTCAAAGTTTTGCGGGGAAATGGAGAACGATATGTCACTTTCGCAGATTGCGATGAAAATAGAGAAGGATTATGCAGATTATGCTTTGTGCCAAGGAGGAGACCGCAACATTGAGAATTTTCCCATCCCACTGCAGTTTGAAAGTTTTGTTGCTAAAGAATCCTTTGATGACACAAATTTAGTCGCAGAGAGTGATTTTGATCTTTTTCAAACTGCCATTTTCGACCTTGGACTAAATTTCGGGGAAATGCAGGCTCCCAATGACCGTTTTACTACGGTTGTCACCGATGAAGAAATTTCAAATCTTGTCAATGAAAAAATGAACGCTAACACAAAAAAGAACACGAAATGGGCAGTGGGTGTATTTAACCAATGGAGATCGTTCCGGACGCAGAACGGGGATGCCATCATTGAGTTACATATGATGAACGCGGAATGTATGAACTATTGGCTTGAAAGGTTTGTTATGGAGACGAGGAAACAAAACGGAGACGAGTACCCGCCTAAATCTTTATACTACATTGTGTGTGGTCTCCTAAGACATTGTAGAGACATGAATGTCCACGACAAAAACTTTCTTGATCAGAAAGATGGCCGATTTGCTCATTTCAGACACGTTTTGGATGCTAAAATGAAAGACTTGTTGTCGAAAGGACTAGGCACTAAGGTGCGCAGGGCAGACCCGTATCCGATAACGACGAAGAAAAGTTGTGGGCTAATGGCGTGTTCGGTACGACAAATTCAAGTACTTTGCAATATACTGTATTTTTTTACAACTGCAAACTGTTTGGACTTAGGGGACGGGACGAGCACAGAAACCTGGACCATTCTCAGTTCGAAACTGGACAGGATGCTACTGGAAGATTTGTAAGATTCATTGGTCGAAACAACAAGACTTTCAAAGGTGGTTTAGGCGATTTACGTCTGGATAACAAAGATATCAAACACTATGCAAGTGGTAAGTGTACACTTATTTATAAATATTATAAAAAAAAACATGTTAAAACGGCAATTTGCATAAAGTTTTATGTATTTTTTTCAATAAAAAGAATGACAAGGCCGTGACAAATTTGTTTCAGGCTAAAATCGTATAAACTGTTGAAGAAATTTGAAGGCTCCCATATTAAAAGCACGCGGTTGCCTCTAATTTTCACTTTGCCCGTCTGTCTGTCTGTCCGTCAACAGCTAGTTCTTGTGGGCGCTAAATCTCAAGAACCGCTCGAGCAAAATTGATGAAATTGGACGTGGTTGTTGACTGGCCTATATCATTTTCCGAATCTTCAGAAAAACATGGAAAGTTCATTATTGCCGGCAGGACCCTTTCTAACTAATCAGTTGAGTTTTCTAGTTTTTATATTAATTTGAAACTTGTTAATACCATTTTAAACTTAAAATTATATGTTATTTCTGTCTGTTTCTATACATGCAATAGAAGTTGAGCGGAGGAAAATACATTTCAAAGTTCACAATTTTCTTCTTTTGCAGGACCAAGATGCATAGTTGACTACTATGAAACCTACTTAAAGGCAATTGGATCTGGCGTGTTTTACCGCAAACCACTTATTTCCGATGTCCAAGATAAGCATCGCTACGGAAAGTCCCCGTTAGGAGTGAACAAGTTGAATGGTTTAATGTGGGAAATGTGTGAAAAGGGGGGTTTGGTTGGCAACTTCACCAACCACTCGGGAAAGCGAACATGCGCTACTGCGCTTTACCAAGCAGGAATAGATGAGCAACAAATTATAGAAAGGACTGGGCACCGCTCAACAAAAGGCGTCAGAACGTACAAGATCGCTAACGCTAACACTCAGAAACGGGTCTCGGATGTCTTGAACCCCCGTCCGATCGTAATAATGAGAATTTCAGGAATTTGTTCAAAGTAAAATTAAAAGTGAAAATGCTGTGGCCGAACCGTTTCAAAGGAGTAAAAACATTGTCTGGGTGACATTACAAATACATGTATGAATGGGTCTGGACCAGGGAGTGCCGTTACATTCTCAAATTGTCACTTTAATTTCAATTGAATTAATGTTGCCGTGTTATTAACTTTAAATTTGTTTCATTTAATGTAAAGCTTAAGGGTGGGCTTTTTATATATTTTTCTCTTGTATGAATTACAGTAATTAAAATTTCATTTTATTCAGCTTTCAATTGACTATTTTTCAGAGATGTTCCCTGTGAGGTTCTACACAAGAGTTTAATTTCAGTGCAGATTCTTAAAAAAACACAATTATTTTATTTTCAAGTGAAAGTAGGAATACCGAAGTTTAAAATTGGTGAAATCCTTTGACAAAGAACAAGACTGAGAACATAAAAAAGATGAGGGACAAATAAAAAAAAAAACCTAAAAATACAAACAGAAACAAGTTAAGAAACAGTTGGAAGTTTTTTTATGTAAATAAGAGGTGGAGCTTTACTGTGCATTTTCAGTGTAGTTAATGCACTGCTTTTGGCTCCTCCCACCAATGGTTTTCTTATGTGAGATTGTTGATTAATCCTCAGACAGTGCAATAACGTTCAAATCGGGAAGTTAATGCACTCCTTTCCAAAATATCAGATTTTAAAGCACACGAAAGACCAAAGAAATTAGTAAAAATCATATTACAAGAATATGTGGTAGTGTAAAACTATAGCGTTAAGGATGTACTAGTTCTTAGGTGGGGTTAAGGAATTTGTGTTAGATGTTCGGACTCCTTGCTTATTTTCCTATGATACAGGGTAAACTATTTTGCCCCATAACACTCATTTTTCTTTTCATATAAGACTTCAACAGCTCATAAAAGGTCATTTACCAAAATTTAAGCAGATTCTAGATTTCTTTTCTTTCGATTTGAGACCCAAATAATACCAACGCAAGTACAAGGTAAAAGTCCGAGTCAGTTTTTTCCCGCCATTTTTTAAAATTCAAATATCTCGAAAAGGAGCTTCCTAACCTATCAATATTTTTTGATTATTTTGTTACTTAACTAATGCTCTTTCAACTTAAAGTATCAATTTTAACTTCTAGATTTTTTTAATTTCACCTAAGTACATCCAGTCTTCGTCTGCATTTATATTAAAAAAATAAAAAAATAAAGCAGCTAACGCACAGAACAAAAATTATCCATCTGTATCTCGGCATTTTTTTTTTTTTGGTAACTTTCATTTTTAAGGCGCGCCTGTTTTTCAAGTCCGCAAACAAAAAGGATTAGTAGAAGAGAAACAATGCACTTTGTATATTTGTCTTACTCTGGGTTGCGTTCAATTAGTTAAACAGCCCATTAGTCCAACGCTCAGTGCTGCCACAGTCCGGCAAACAATTGGTCCGTGATAAATATAAAGCCAGACCACTTACTGGTCAAACTGACCATCTCATTGATGAATATGATTAGAAGGTAAAACAACTTAACAAACTTATTTTTAAGATTGTTACGGGTCAAGGGTATTGGACTTATACTCTTAAACAAATGACTGTTCGAATGCAAATAGTTTAAATAATTTGATGAAAGTTCAAAATTCCTTGCAAAAACAGGTAAGAGTAACAGCTAGACATACAGTGGAGACATTTTATTGATGACCCAAATGTGTATGTCTTTCTGAATATGCATGAAATATTTGACACTGGACATTAAACAACCAACAATCAATCATAGCGGATGAACAAGCTTTGTTTTTGGTTGTCTAATGAAATATCTGGATATTGGATATGAACAAACTTTGTCGGTTTATAATTCATTACAAACGCGAGGTAACGAGACCAAATACTTTCATGTTTTAACGTAACTAATTGTTTTTGTTTTAGGGATCGTTTTACTAGACAGAATCAACATGGAAGTGTCTTGTACTTTATTCCTTGTCGTATTGTTCGGTAAGTTTATGCAATAGTTTCAAAAATCAAAAACCTACTTCTTATTAGACATTATAATTGTATTGAAATTATTACCGCTCATCTGAAACAGCTTACCTCGGATTAACCCGGTGTCCCATGTGTATCTTGGTTGGCTTTATTTTAGCCTGTTTGGTTACATAAGCTTTTCAACGTGTGTTTGAGGTTTCGTATTTTCTAATTTAAATGAATGGAATTTGCTACATAACTAGATACTTTGATGTAACCGTCGGTTAGCGAAGAGATTTGAAGCGAGACATTGTCAAAATTTAAAATCGGACTAGAAGCACATTTAAAGAGTACCAAACTCGGTACAGATGTCCTCGTGGTTAATAACTGTGCCAGGCTCCTATATAGTTTTGTTAGTTTTATTGTTAAAGCTACTAGCAGGATACTTTTCCCGATTTAATTGTTTGAAAATGAGATCCCAGAAACATAGATGTTAAGTTAACTTTTTTTGAAATTGAGGAACTTGACATGAAGCAATTTAATCAAAGATTAAAATGTATTAGGGTTTTATTATGGATTTCTAATCAAGATTCGTTTAAAAGAAATTTAATATTGCCAAAAAGTGTCCACGATTGTATTATAAATTCTGATTGCATCATTTGAGGGGATTCTTTTTTGCATTTACACTGCCCGTCCACTTCCTCTATTCATGCAAACAAATATCTGTTATTCTTTTTACGTCTAATTATGAACAGAACATGAAGTTTAAATGTCTGGATGCTTTCGGATCAGTGTTGACATTTATTTCTTGTTTTCCGGTACTTTGAATAGTGAGTGTGGATATGCTTATCACGACAACGTGCATACTCTTTGGGACCTCGGTGGCAGAGTGTTCTAAGTAACCTTTGGGATTGAATAATTGCATTCGCCGCATCTCTGGAGTAGCAACCATTATATTACTTTTTGAACAAATAATTGCCTCTGCGACTCTATATCAATATTTAGGTTTATTATATGAATGTCCGGTAAAAATATTGTATGTTAAGGATTATATTTGTTATACGTATGTTTGCACCCTGGGGACATATTTTGGAAAATAAAATATCTTATCTCCGGTTCTAGAGCCAGAACTTTCAAAGTGTTATATATATATTTTTTTCAATTTGAATATCCTTACTGGTGAATGCAAAGAACAGAATTTCAGTTACTTTATTGAACTTTGTTTACTAGAGTTAAACGTTTGAAATTTAACATGACTGATAACGAAAATTGCATGACCGATCTGTAAACAATCTAGGGAAAATCTAGACATAAATGTATTGTCAATCTGTCACACCTTACTAAATATTTGAAAGATTTTTTAAATTTCTATGTGCAATGTTGGCGATACCTTTGTAAACACGCTTGAATATGACCAAATAAATTTTAATGCCGATTGTACGGTTTTAAGGTAGATCGGGTGTCTTCCGTCATCTATGATTGTAAAATACCAGAAAACAATCGGTCTAGATCTTGAATAAAATGGACAATACACAAGATTAGGTGTCTTAAAATATATATCAGACAATCTATTATTAATTTAACTGATAACCGATTATGCAGAAATATTGTATTAATTAAGGATGTACTTAGGATGAAATTAAAAAAATATAGAATTTAAAATTGATACTATAAGTCAGAAAAGCATAAGATAAGGAACAGAATAAGCTAAAAATATTGATAAATTATAGAGCTCCTTTTCGAGATATTTAATTTATAAAAACTGGCGGGAAAAGGCTGACTCGGGCGTTTACCTTATATTTGCATTGGTATTATTTTGGTTTCAAATCGAAAAGTAAGAAATCTAGAATCTGATTAAATTTTGGCAAATGACCTTTTATGAACTATTGAAGTCCTATATGAAAAGAAAATTTGGTGTTATGAGACAAAATATTTTACCGTGTATCGTAGGAAAAAACCCAAGGAGTCCGAACATCTGACAAAAATTCCTAAACCTGACCCAAGTACATCCTTTATTCTAAACAAGTTGATATTTAATAGAATTATGATCATGTTCGAACTTTTTTAAATAACTTTTGATACTAGTATTCTCTAAATTGACTACAGAAATGACAAACAAATTAAACGTTTGTTTGTGACATCAGGTACCGTCTGCTAAATTTTCATTGTACATATTTGAATACAAATAAAAAATAAAAAAATGAAGTTGAACTTACGTATCACTAGCCTGTCAACACCGAGGATGTGAGTTCTAAATCCTAACGCGGCAGGTGCATTCAACCCCAATCTTAACTGACTAGGATTGTCAGTTTTCCTGTCGCAGACCAGTACGGCTTAATCCACAAATAAAAAACTAACCGCCAAAAAATAGTCAATAGCAACGAAACACTAATCAATTAAACAATCGACCAATCAATGTATATTCATTTTATCAATCGCATTATTAAAGTTGCATTTTTATCGTTGATCAACGATAAAGAGTTAACCCCATAATTTAAGTGCGAGTTCTGATATGTGCAATATCATTCCTGCAGCAGTTTTGGTAATAGAAATAATGCAATACTAACGAACTAACATTAATCATAGATACGCGTGGCACGGGGTTGTGTCCACGGTGGTGTGCCCACGTAGTGCGCCATCATATGTTTACAAAGCCATCGCGGTTTAACTCGAATTTCGGTAAACATCTATTTTATGTTTGTTTCCTTTTTTTGTCTCACCTCGACGAAGTCGAAAAAGTGAGACTCAGAGGTGCTGATTCCAGCGGCGGTAGAGTCAATGTATTAGTTTGTGATAAGGTCAGTTTAAGGAGAACCACTAGTGATGGTCAATGATTTAGTATGCAATTATATAGCACTGGCACTTCTCGTTTCCGTGACGATTATTTGTCTTTGCCCCTGAATCATGGTCTCTGAACTTTTGCTTAGTTTACATGTTTTAGTTTGTGATTAGGTCATTTTAAGAAGAGCGATTAGTGGAAGGTCAACGATATTTGGTATGCGGTTGTACAGACATTGACATATCTCAATTCCATTGAGATTATTTGGTCCCGCCATCTCAGTCATGGTCTATTAACTTTGAAACTTTTAATTTGTCTACATGTTAAATTTTGATGTGGTCAGTTTAAAGTAAACCACTTTTTATAAATCAATGGTATCTGGTATACACTTGTATAAGCATATAGCGGAAACAGGATAATACTGTTTCCATGGAGGTTTGTGGCCGAGCATCATTGGAGATTATTTGGTCGTGCATCTTCAGTCGTGGTTCATTGACTTTGGAAGTTTTTCATTGTTTACATGTCTTAATGTACTGCCATTTTAATTTCAACATTTGCATTAAACTTTCAAAAAAACAAAGGCGAGACATATCTTTGTGTCCACTGCTTATGTGAAGAGACTTCAAAAACAATGAATTTCTAAAAAAAAAATCATTCCGCAGGATCAATGGCGTACTCTTCAGCTGTTAGGATTCCAATTAATTGGGCCGACATGGGGTAACTGCAGCCTCGACTTCAATATAATCTGGAGCTTCTATGATGACAGCTGAGGCTAGTTATCGTGTAGTGTGCGCAATTCAAGTAGAAAATTGGACAAAGTACAACCTTGTGGATCCTCATGCTACCGTAAAGAAAGGCTATGCGAAGGCACCACCAGTTGAAATCAGACCTACTTTAAGAGTGTAATTTGTAAGTATTGTAATCATATGTAATCATTAATAGTCATCAGATGTAATTGGTAATTGTATTTACAGGTAATCAATAACTGTAATCACATGTAATCAATAATAACATGCAGTCACATGTAATCAATAATTGCAATTACATGTTATCAATTGAAATGGTAAACGTATGTAATCGGTTATTGTAATCACATGTTATCAACAATTGTTATCACATATAATATATAATTGCAATCACATGTAATCTATAATTGCAGTCGCATATAGTCAGTATTAATGTTCAACTCTAAGTAGGAATTTCATTTAGGGTCGTCGCCCATAACCGTGTTGAAGGCCTCACTGTGACTTGGAGATGAAGAAACGCGATAAAAGTGTTGTTCCTTTTGGTTTTTTTTTTTTGGTTTTTTGCTGTGCATGTTCTGATTTTGTGTCAAAAATGGAGACCCCGTATCCTTTTTTGTCGTGCCTGCAACTTTTGTCGCAGAAAGCTCGACATAGGGATAGTGATCCGGCGGCGGCGTTAGCTAACTTCATAAAAGCTTTATATTTTAGAAGGTGGAAGACCTGGATGCTTCATACTTTGTATATAGATGCCTTTTGTTATGAAGTTTCCGTCTGTCACATGTCCATTGTCCTTGACCTCATTTTTATGCTTCAGTAACTACTTGAAAAAAAAGTTAATATTTTTTTTAATGTTAATTTCCTCTTATTATGAGTAATAGGATAAGTATATTTGGTATGTGAGTACTTTGCAAGGTCCTCATGCCCGTCGGACACTTTTCACTTTACCTCGACCTCATTTCATGGATCAGTGAACAAGGTTAAGTTTTGGTGGTCAAGTCCATATCTCAGATACTATAAGCAATAGGTCTACTATATTTGGTGTATGGAAGGATTGTAAGTTGTACATGTCCAACTGGCAGGTGTCATCTGACCTTGACCTCATTTTGATAGCTCAGTGGTTATAGTTAAGTTTTTGTGTTTTGGTCTGTTTTTCTTATACTGTATGCAATATGTCAACTATATTTGGTAGATAGATATAAGAAGATGTGGTATGAGTGCCAATGAGACAACTCTCCATCCAAGTCAAAATTTATAAATGTAAACCATTATAGGTCAAAGTACGGTCTTCAACACGGAGTTAAACCTCTTTATAGATCAAAATGAACGTGGGTGTGTCTTTAAACATGTCTTTGGTGTATGGAATGATTGTAAGGTGTATATGTCAGTCTGGCAATTACCATCTGACCATGACCTCATTTTCATTGTTCATTGGTCAATCTTAATTTTTCCTGGTTAAGTTTATATCTTAGATGTGCAAGAGGTCAACTATATATCAAGCATATTTGGTGTAAGGAATGATTGTGAGGTGTATATGTATTTCTAATTTGGTTTATCTGACCTTGACCTCATTTTCTTGGATCATGTTAAGTTTATGTGATAATTGTAGTAAAGCTTTATATTTAGGACTATCAACATAATATCGATGTTTAGTGAAGAAGGCGAGACATTTCAGCGTGTGCACTCTTGTTTCTATTAAGGTTTCAATGTCTTATGAAATGAAACCTACACGATGGGTGTCGAATGTGGAGCAGAATCTGCTCACACTTCCGGAGCACTGGAGATCATCCCCGTTTTTTGATAGGATTCGTGTTGCTTTCTGTAGTGTTTCTATGTTAAGTTATGTCTACTGTCTTTTTGCCGTTTTTCGTGTGTTGACATGGCGTTGTCAGTTTGTATTCGACTTGAGTGTCCCTTCGGTATCTTTCACCTCTCTTCAACATGTACACAGCTGAAAGATATAGAGAAGGAAAAGAAGCCTATCATATTTGGAGTTAATAAGTCAAATTTAGTGTCACTGTTGCTAAACAAAATTACCTTTAAAAAAGTTTAATTGCCTAGAAATGTTAAAAGTAGTTGCCCAAACCGTTTTTTTTTGTGTGTACATATTTGGACTCTGGAGAATGTATTAATTTGTAACAATGTTGGTCCTCATATACATACATATTTATCAGACGTGTTTTACCCTTTGGAGCATAAAGTCCTTGCTTAGTTGTATTGCTTTTGGATGGATTATGAGTATCCCATTATGAATTGTTACACATTGATACAGTTGAAATATTAGCAAAAATAGTAAATGTTTTATTTTGTCCCAAGCATATATAGATATAAGAAGATGTGGTATGAGTGCCAATGAGACAACTCTCCATCCAAGTCAAAATTTATAAAAGTAAACCATTATAGGTCAAAGTACGGTCTTCAACACGGAGCCTTGGCTCACACCGAACAGTAAGCTATAAAGGGCCCCAAAAATTACTAGTGTAAAACCATTCAAACGGGAAAACCAACGGTCTAATCTATATAAAAAACGAGAAACGAGAAACACTTATGAACCACATCAACAAACGACAACTACTGAACATCAGATTCCTGACTTAGGACAGGTGCAAACAAATGCAGCGGGTTTGCATACTTGTTTTTTGAACCTGATTGAGAGATACATGACGGAACATTTATGTTTGGCATTTATTTTTGTTTTCTCGCAATAAATTATAACCTCTGCGACTAGTCGAAGATTGCTCTGAATTTTAAAAATCGTTTTAGGACTTGTTCAGGCCGTTGGGCCACTCAGAGAGTGTATGTGAAGTTAGCGACCAGTTCGTTATGTGAAGTTCAATATCAATCCGGCCGCTTGCAGTCTGTTCGATATTTAAATTTTCTGAGTTGAAAGTAATAACAATTCAGATATCTGATACCAGATATTGGAAATCGTTATGTGACCCCTTCAAAAGTTATTGTAACGTAAATTCTCGTTGACCAATATAAGTTAACGTACCCTTATGTAAATCGCACAATATTTTGTTTTATGATATATAGATTCTTATCAATAAAATGCTATCAAAGGTGTACTTTTTAAACAAAAACTGACACTTAAGTGAATTTTGAAAATATAAAGAGAAACAACTATGGAAAGCCGAAAAGAAAGATTTAAGATTGATTTAAGGATGTACTTAGGTGAAATTCAAAATATTTAAAATTAATACTTTAAGTCGATAGATCATTAGTTAAGGAAAAAAATAAGCTTAAAATATTAATAGGTTATGGAGCTCCTTTTCGAGATATTTGAGTTTTAAAAAATGGCGGGAAAAGTCTGACTCGGACTTGTACCTTATATTTGCATTGGTATTATGTGGGTCTCAAATTGAAAGAAAATAAATTAAGAATCTGCTTAAATTTTGGTAAATGACCTTTTATGAGCTATTGAAGTCTTATATGAAAAGAAAAATGGGTGTTATGGGGCAAAATAGTTTACCCTGTATCATAGGAATAAACTAGGGAGTCCGAATATTTGACACAAATTCCAAAACCTCACCTAAGTACATCCTTAATATCCAAAATACATTAAGGCACAGGGTGTTGGCTAGACCTTCCGGCTCTCTTAATCTTTATAATGTTATGTTATATTATGTAAAAATTGGTTACTATATAGATACAAATGACATCAAAAAGGATTCGGGGAAATGTTTTGTCTTCGAAGTTTACGGAGGGCTCAAAGTGCCAGTTTGATATTCAAAATATATATCTAGGATTACCGGAGACCGCTTAAATGACGATAAGACCCTCCTGGGCTGTCAATGTTCATAACAATTAATTATTCCGTAGATTATGTATATGTTCTGAACCATATGAGTATTTGGACCATACGCGTATGGTCCGGGTAATTGACATGATGAACGTTGAAAAGATGGCCCATAAATAAAAGAGTTTCTAAAATGAAATTTTGATTAATTCAATCATATGGTAACCACTGTTACCATGATTAATGAAATAAAGCGAATTTTATTTACAAGCAAGAATTATAGTAAAATCATTTTTACATGGTCATTATGGACAATAACTCTTAAGAAATATCTAAAAGAGAGGCGAAAGATACCAAAGGGACATTCAGACTCGTAAGTCGAAAATAAACTGACAACGCCATGGATTATGAGTATCCCATTATGAAAAGTGCAATTATGTATCATTTATTATTTTTTTCTGAATGGAGCAAACAAGAGGCAAATTGTCTATAAGTGCCAACAAGAGACAAATTGTCTAAATGAGCAAACAATAGGCAAATTGCTGAACTCAAAGAAACTTTGGTCAGTGAACACTCTTTCTTTTCTTTATCTAAACTAATGTCGGTGTTATTAAAACAAATTCTTAAATATTTTTTATGTGTTCTTGCTCCGATTCATACGATCTTACAATAACAGTTAGATCATGTGAATAGGAGCAAGAATACATTAATTAAATGAAAAAAAAAAAAAAAAAAACAGAAATTAGAAGAAATTGTTTCTAAAATAATGATTAAACGCTAAGCATAAAAGGAAAACAAGTCCCTTCCCCAAACATCGTGGTTTCACTTACGGACGAAAAAGTCAGCAGGATCGAGGCGCTTTAAATTAACTCTAGCGAATGCAAGATAACAGACACACCACGATTCAGACAATATGTAATAGACAAATGAATTCAGTCAGTAACTTGTGCCGTTTGGGTTCGGAGAATGAGCTGTGTGTTCCTTCGAAGGAAATACATATATGGTCTAAATACTCACATGGTCCGGACCGCTAATAACCAAACGAGTATAATATTCTTATGGTCCGACCATGCGCGTATGGTCCGGAACATATTTATACAGATCATATCAAAAGGATTTCCCAGAAACATGCCTTCTCCGATATGTACGGAGGGCTTTAAGTGTCACTTTTCCTTTAAAAATCGTCGAAAATTTAGGTAAAAGGGCACATGACCTTGACTAGACGTTCCTGTTCTATATCAGGGGTATATTTGAGGACAATGATAATTTAAGTAATCTGTAGGAGTCAGAAAAAAGATGTCTATCGTGTTTTTCTTCATATCTCCTTTTTTTAACATGGTAATTATTTTAAGAATTCTTTCAATTATCTAGTTTTTATTTTGTTTCTACTGAAAATTCCGAATATCAAACTAGGTGAAGGCGGTAGGTTGCAAATTGAATAACGAATAACGAACCAGCCGCTAACTTCACATACATCCAAGCAAGTCGTAGAATGGTCGTAAGACGTCACAGCATACGAGTATTACTATGCTCCCGGTATAAATACTATATTTTTCAAATGATGTATTCGTTTGCAATTTTTACACTTTATAACTGGGGACATTTTTGAATTAATAACTTGAGACTTTTTGATTTGAGTCAATTACTTTTAGGTCAATTTTTCTCAGTATGTTTTCTCTCTTCTTTTTTAGATTGGAAGGTCTTGGGTATTTATCCGTGCGTTCAAATAAAAGACTTTAGAATTTTTATTTGCTGATTCTCCGCTAAGCACGTGGCATTAATGAGTAAGAGTAAAGACTGGTTGTCTCGGAGTCAGAATAATGTGTTCGGGAAGGGGCACATGTCTACCTGCGGACTGTTATCTTGTGAACTAGCACGTTACAAATCTGTCTCAGGGTATCTGTCAAGAACAAAGCAGGTTTAATATTCATATTGCATTCGCATCTTCTTACTCTGAATATCCATCTAATCTAACCAGCTATTCATCATAATCATATAAACATATAGTGACAAAAAGCAATCTTTTATAATAATCACAACTATAATTTTTCACTTTCAAATCATCTTTTATCAGGAAAACACTGTTCTCCACCAAAAACATAAAAGTGTAGTTCACAATAATTAGGTTCTACATTTCCCGAAACACGGTACTGAAATATAGGTACATGCATACAAAGTTATTCTTTATTTTTTCCTATTATTCTATTTTCCTCTTATTTTTCTCTAAGAAAGATAACGATGGAGTAGCACGAACCCCACCAAAAGACTTGTTGGTGATAACAGGTGCTTGTGAGTGTAAGCAGATCCCTATCTAAATCATAAAGAGCACTTTTCATCCCAATTTCCCCTTAAGTTATTTCTTGTTTATTCTATATTAATTCATAATACTTACGTAATTGGATATTACATTGGGATTATCTCCCCCTAATTAGTATTCACACCACCGTTTTCGCTTTAATATATTAATATTGCGCTAAGTTGTAACGACTCCTACCACGCATGGGTGATTTCCCAGTCTTCTTCGTCGAAAACTGTTCACAGTCTTTCTATTTTCCTTTCGGGAAAAGTAGATTTTTCGAATTTCATACACGTGTATTTTCATAGTTGTAAGTTTTGAGATATACTCTTTTCATCGTCAACATGACAGAAGTTTTTATTACGTCCTGAAGTCGCAAAAAGTCGACAAGTAAATCTTCTCGTAAAACTTCTACTGCTAGCAGCACGTGTTCTAAAGAAGTGTCAGATGGAACAGAGACAATTTCGACAATATGTTTGGCTTTAAATGTAGAACATGAATTGAGAGCAGAATTGTTATGGACATGTTCTACATCATATCGAAAAGTTCGTTTATCAAACTGTCACGTAAGGTGGACATGACGAAATCGCAACTTCAGGAGGGCAGAATATTCGTCAGGATTCTAGAGATATTGCCACGTCAGATGGTCAGAATTCTCTCAGACATATTAGTGTTACAAATCGTGACAATTACATTGATGATGCAATTTCCCTTCAACCAGATAGGGACGAAACAAGGAGTCTAGATTTAGATATCGATTCTGACAATCATTCACAACATTCTTCTGTGAAGAAAAATATTACAAATAACCGTTTTCAGAGATATTCGGTAGTTCATAGGGACTCTCTTAATACTGAAAATGACAGTAGAGATATTCTATGTGATATGTTTGGTGAAGATGCCAAAACTAAATCAGACAAATCTGAATGTGGTATCATTCTACATCAGAGTCAAATTAATATTTTGAATCAATCTTGGCACTGTAATAATCTTCGTTTGTTGTCAACGTATAAAGAGGAATATGGGGCTAGTTTTCTTGTGAGTGATAAATCTGCTAATATGCTGAATTTAACAAAACTAGATGACATTACACAAGACTTTACTTTGCAAAACGCATTGGCCTAAAGCTGGTAAAACTCGAAAAACTTTTTCTCATCCGGAAAAAAAACTTTTGAAAATATGGATTCCAAAGGTCAGTCAGCAGCTAGAATGGATTTAGTTATAACCGCATACATGCAACAGGTGATGAATCTGAGCCAAACATTGGTTTACTTATTCAAATGGTAAAAGCAATTTGCTATGTCTTTGAAAGCTATGGACAAAACAGTCAGAACTGGGGCGTTTCATCATTTGATTCGTCAGAAAACTACCTTGTTAGAGACAGGTCTAGAGGACATAATGGAGCTAAATGACACTTTTTTATCAACTAAACTGTCAATTGACAATTTTTATCACTTAAACTGTCTAGTGATGGTGGTCTTGGGAAAGATTTTGAAGAGAAACTAAAAAATATTTCAGAGACAAATAAACAAAGTAAAGATTTACTGCCCGAGTTGAACCGTTGATCTACTGCATCAACTTCAGGTTTTAAAAGGAAAAGTCATACATATCAAGACACTAAAGTAATGGTCCAAAACGGCAAAAAATACTTTTCAAATGAACGTATCCCTGAGACTAGATATAAGCCTAGTAAAAAACAAAGGTTGTGTTAGATTTAATTTCAGACGTCAAGGTTTGGTAGACAAAAGGCTGATGGTAGAAAAAACAGATCTTTTCATGGCAATAGTAGATCAATATGACTACAAAGAGCAGGTAAATATTTCATGCCAGAATCTTTAGATATCTGTGTCGTTTAAAACATTTGCATGCTATAATATCTATAATCTATTCCTGGGGACAAAATCCTTAGCATTTCGAAAAATTCAAGTTTTTTTTTATCTACAGTTACATTGTGTAGGCTAAGTAATCAGTCTCAGTGAAGTAGCAGTATGATGCACATGTACGAACGGACGGACGAACAGACTAACTATCAGATGCTGCGGTAATGGACGAAAGAACACCCCATTCTCTAAAAGTTTTCCAAAGCAAAGTATTACGTATTCCAGAAGATGATTTATACGGAGATAATGGAACTGTTTTCAGTGTCTTTCATTGTATTAAATTTTCGATACTGTTCTAAGATAATGAAAGATAATCATAGAGGTACGTTTCGCAGAATTAACGTTGACTAATAACAAAAGAATGACAGCTTTATTTCTTTGCTAAAAATTCTTGATTATTTTCAATTGAATATAAGATCAGTAACAATATGCAGATCAATTTCATTAAAATATCGTTAAATTGTTAATTATGTGAATGGAAGGTTAACATACGTTACATTTTTGCTAAATCACAAGATTCATAAAATTATAATAAAATGAATGCATAATTCAGATGTTTTTAAGACCAGACATATTAAGAAGATAAAGGTCCTATAACTATTTGAATACACATCGGAAACAGAAGCCCCAATCTTACAACGATCCCATACCATGTATACATATTAATCAATACCAGAATTCATGTGAACATACTTTGTTTGGGTTTTTCCTGACAAAAATTACAATTTTGACCCTTAAATGAAATTCCAAATACAAACATATATGTTTCTTCCAAATTTGAGTATATTATACGTTCTGGGTTCTGTTTTGCGGCGTTCAAGACATTAACATTAGAAAAGTGAGAATGGGGATTTGAAAAAAAAATGTTCAATTGTTCAATATAATTCTTAATTAGTTAAAAAATGATAGAATTCATGTCACAAATTTAATTCATAAACCTATTTTTTTCCAAATTATTTATCTGCACTAGTTAAGCTTATAAGATCAGGGCGACTGCTCCCATTGAATCAGAGTATATATACATGATATGTGTGATCTTTTCATTAACAAATGTTATAGTTTGCTGGATTGTACGCGTTTTTGTTTCTGTAGATACAGTCTACAAACAACTTGTCACACCTACACACTCTGTATTTACAGGACCAATAACTATCTGAAAGAAAACACAAAGAAGGATGTGTATAAAAGAGTAGTTTCAAAAAGGCGTACAATTGGAACTTTGATTTTATTATCTTTGTAATCAGGCAAAAAAAAAAAAAAAAAAATGATGAAATATGTAAAGAACTAGTTCATAGATTACTATCAATGCAACCTAACTTCTGTTTAGCACATCATATATGTCATGTATGTAGGATTCTAAAGTTTGATGGGGACATTAAAACGCGATGGTCACGCTAAAATCCGATGGTATACGTTAAAGTGCGATGGTTTGATACGATAAAAGTGCGATAGTCTGGGCTATTCAATGGTATACGCTAAAGTCCGATGCCTCAATACGCTAACGTGCGTTTTTCCGTGAAAGTGTGCTTGATCGCGAATGTATGGACGATAGCAATGTCACAAACCGTTTGTACAAACAAAAATGGACATGCCGGAAAACGAGAATGTTTGTCCAGATTAAGGATTTTTATTAGACAAGAAAAGAAAGGAGAGAAACAAATGATCCAAATCCAGATTATCTGTGGTCGGCGCTGGATGGTTAACTTGATTTATAAAAAGACATTTGATCAAAACAGCTGGAGTTCCCAAAAAAAAAATGAATTTAATTTAGAACATATAGAAACTCCTTCTATATTTGTAATACCATGTCATGTACTTGCATGATTGTAATTGAATTATTCTATAAAACATCTTTTTACAATATGGTTCGTCATTTCTGTTAAAGAGATGGATATTCGTCAACTAGACAGTAAACTAACGACTAGTATCATATGATTGCCAATGAGACAACTCTCCATTCAAGATCAAATGGCATAAATGTAATTGGCTTAAACCGCATATAGTTATAGTATTCTATAACGACCAAATGGCATCAAAGCGACCAGTGTAAATTCAAACGGCATGATTTCTATACAAAACAGTGAACGAAAATCAAATATAGAATAAAGCAACAAACGTCTACCATTAAATAACAGGTTCCTGGCTTGAGACAGGTTCATAAAGTATATACAAGCTACTGCAAGGTAACCATTGCGCTTTTTGAATTACTATCGTAATTTAAATAGAAATAAGAGGATGTGGTATTGTCAATGATACAACTATCCACCCAAGACCAAATGTCGGTGATGTATGAAACTAATAACCGTACGGCCTCTAACGGGGACCCGTGGCCCACGCTGAACAGCATTCTACATATGGCCACACAATGACCAGTGTAAAACAATTCTAAAGATAATAACAACGGTTTGACTTGTAAAGAAAACAATAAACGAAAAACTAATAGGAACACAGCAATAAACTAAAATCATTGCCTGAACCCCAATCCCGTTACACCATCACACTTTAGCATGTTATACCATCGCACTTAAGCGTGTCATATAATCGCACTTAAAAAAATTAAGAAACATTGCACTTTAGCGTAGACCATCGCACTTTAGCGTGACCATCGCACTTTAGAGTACCATCGCACTTTAAAGTCCTACATATATATTTGGCAATTATGACCCCTAAATTGTGCCTTATTTTTTCTATAACGTCAGTTTTGGTTCAATTTTTCCTAATTTTTGGCAGTTTACTTTAACATCTTTTTTTACAATATGGCTCGTGATTTCTGTTAAAGAGATGAATATTCGTCAACTAGACAGTAACCTAACGACTAGTATCATAATATGATTGCCATTGAGACAACTCTCTATCCAAGACCAAAACGTCATAAATGAAAACACATATAGGTTAACTTATGGCCTTTAACGCAGAACATTGGCTTAAACCGCATATAATTATAGTATTCTATAAAGACCAATTGGCCTCAAAACGACCAATGTAAATTCAAACGGCCTGATTTCTATACAAAACAATGAACGAAAATCAAATATGGAATAAAGCAACAAACGACTAACACTGAATTACAGGTTCCTGGCTTTGGACAGGTTCATAAAGTATATACTAGCTACTGCAAGGTAACCATTGCGCTTTTTAAATAACTATTGAAATTTAAATAAAATTAAGGAGATGTAGTATTAGCAATGATACAACTATTCACCGAAGACCAAATGTCGGTGATGTATGAAACTAATTACCGTACGGCCTTTAATGTGGAGCCGTGGCCCAAGCTGCACAGCAAGCTATATATGGCCACACAATGACCTATGTAAAATAATTCAAAAGAGAATAACAACGGCTTGATTTGGAAATAAAACAATAAACGAAAAACTAAAAGGAACACTGCAACAAACTAAAATCATTGCCTGAACCCCAACCCGTTACACCATCACACTTTAGCGTGTTATAACATCGCACTTTAGCGTGTCATATAATCGCACTTAAAAAATAAAGAACTATTACACTTTAGCGTTTGACACCATCGCACTTTAGCGTAGACCATCGCACTTTAGCGTGACCATCGCACTTTAGAGTCCAACATATATATTTGGCAATTATGACCCCTTAATTGTGCATTATGTTTGCTATAACGTCAGTTTTGGTCCATTTTCCCTAATTTTGGCAGTTTATTTAAACATAGTTTAATTTGGCCACAACCCGTCACCTGTTTGTGCTTAGGGGTTCAATATTGTCTTTGCACCTTCTAGTTACAGCACAATTCAAATTATAGGTGGAGGCCAAGGTTTTTCTAAAGCTTTACAGTGCAAAAATGATTAAACCCATTGTATTGTGACAACCCAAACATGTGCTGACGTTGGTATCTATAATGTACTCTTATAAAGAGATTGCTTTTAAATATCACTTAGACCTTTGAAATAGTGAGATCAAAGGTCAAATTGTGGCCTTTTAGATATTTCTTGATACAGTTGAAATTCAAGTCAACTTTTTGCCAAAAGTGAACCCTGTCCTTCGTATGAAGAACCAATTTGTTTGCAGCAAATGACTCCATAAAAAATTTAAAACTGAATAATCAAGAATTACCTTACTAAATTTTTTCATTCGATGTATTGGGTTTTGAGTACGTTAACCCATACAAATAAGATAAAGACTTAAATACATATCTTATTAATAACATCAATAAAATAATGAATAATGGCGCAGTTATTTTCATAGTTTATACATTTTGTTTTAAAAATCTGTAATATAGCAAATGAAAGCCAACTATTTATTACCCTATCTATTAAATAAAGTTTTACAGTGTCACTGAATAGGGCAACTTTGGGAAGTCAATGAGTATTTACCTTTGCAGTAAACTGTCCTCCCATTAATAATTTTGTATTGATATGCCGTCCATTTAGGGTAGCAGCCTGCTTGATAGCCATAGCACTCGTCATGGACTTTACAGCACCTGTAATTCATAAAATATGCTTAAATCAATTTATTTATACCCTTAATCATAATTATCTCAGCATACATTTACAGTGCAAATAGTCACTTCTTTTTTGTTTTTATGAAGTACATTTTGAAATATTCCTGAGGTACAAACAGGATTAGCCTATGTTTAAGCCACCAGCATAACGATGTTGTATCTGCGATCAATACATTAATGTAAATACATAACAATAGTTTAGAAAGCGCTTAACAAAACAATTATGTTTTCGTTGTCCAGAAACAGTCATATTCTATACATTAAAGTGCTAATACCAAAGCCTGAGGTTTAGAGGTCTATCGTCCTTAGCTTCTATCCTTTTCTTAGATTGGTCCATTTCTTTCGATTACACAGTTTCCTCTTTTTCGCAATTATCATAAGATTGATATTGAGTGCTATTTGAACCTAAATAACATTAACGGTAAGAGTGTCTTCTGCGCGTTACGACAATAAATGTCTTTTTAGTGATGCTCGAGGCCATATTTGGAAATCCAATTTTTATCAAAACATTGAAAAGCTTATAAAATGGAAGTACAAAAAGCATAGTCAAGTCCGGTTAAGAAACTAGTGCTTTCATGGGGTTGATATATTCCTTTATCTAAAATTACCGAAGTACTGGTTCCTGGGTTTGGGGTATTTCCGGGGACTTACAATCCACCAGAAGAAGTATCTACGCATTGATAGTAATAACATTTAAAGTACGAGTATATGTTACTATCAGAATATTTGGTTTGCTTATTAAAATGTACGTTAAACAATCTATTCAAAAATACTAACGTTTTTATCATAAAAGAAAATGTTAAATATGAGGTAAATACTCACTCTACCTATAGCATTGAACAATGTGTATTATTTTACTTCATGTCAAAATTCCAGATTTTGATTGGTTAATACGAAGGAGACAATTTACTCTATTCCATGACAAATACTCTATTATCCTTCACGGAGACGCCTGCTCCAGTGTGCGCTTTAATAAATACGGATGATTTTTATGTACAAGA
This sequence comes from Mytilus coruscus, assembly GCA_017311375.1. Classification (NCBI taxonomy): domain Eukaryota; kingdom Metazoa; phylum Mollusca; class Bivalvia; order Mytilida; family Mytilidae; genus Mytilus; species Mytilus coruscus. The sequence goes on along the minus strand of CM029604.1, from coordinate 25,304,407 downwards.
CGACATAGTTTATTACTCCGCCTCAGTTGACAATGTTTTCTCGGGATAGCAGTCTGCTCTATCACCCACTCAGCTATGTGTTATTTATATAGTGTTATTCAAAAAATGTATTAAGACAAATCCGTTAACTTACCGATCTAAACCATCTACTGGTGTACCTCCACCACCAACTCCACAATAACAACCATAGTCCGCAAGTGAAGAAGCCATGCTGGGTCCAAAAATTGCGATCATCTGGTATGAAAAATTCCATAATGCCTTCTTACTCATGTTACTATGTTCATTTTGTGCATCTAAAGCAGAAAATTATAATAATAAGCAAGATTGTTTCTGCCAATTTCTGATGCACATTTTTAAAAATAAATATCGTCTTAATTATTGTTTTGTAAATTGATAGTTTTAAATACAGGGTGACCGACCCATTCAATAATAACTAAGGAAGAAGGTACGGTACAATTTGGGGCCACATTGACCGTTAAGTGAATTGCATTACAATTTTCTCAAATTTGAAGATTTGAGTGTTTAATCTAAGAATTTAAAACATTCTCCATTCACTGGTTATACACCTATGAATAGATGCCAGGACACGTAAAATGGCAAATTTGCCAACCATTGTGACAATTTGACTCACAGAAGATGAGAAGTTATAAAGAGCACAAAACCCTTCCGAAAAGATATTAACACAAGATGTGAGTTTCTTGTTAATAAATTGTATGTTCTTCCTGACACAAAATTAGCTTAGGCGACGCTTGTACTATTTACTTTTTTAGTTGAAACGGTCATGAAATAAGCCTTGTTTTTACTAGAATTGTGCAAATCCCTACAATGACGTCATTTCAAATGGCATTACCATCAAATGCGTCTTCAAGCCTTTTATTTTTTTTTTTTCATTTTCATACAGGCCTACATTTAGCAGATTAAAGATGTATCCCAATAGTGGTATCATTTGATTGTTTTGTCGGTTAATTTACTAGACCAAAAAAATCCCAAATTCTACTTGTCCTTAACATATGAATATATGAATTCAGAAGGGTTTTCTGTTTCTGATTTTGAACAGCGGTATAATACTGATGCCTTTATTTGTTGATGTGTTTGTTATATATTTTGATAAGGGAAAAAGGGGTGGGTCGTTTGTGTTTTTTAAATATTCCTTTCAAACCATTAAAACCAACCAGTAGGTGGATGCAAAGCGATGCAAAGTTAAACAGTTTAAACTTTGTCAACAAATTGTAAAGCGATTTTTACCAAGCGTTTCACCTATTCCGTAGCAAGTACACATATATTAGATATTTTCCGACCTTATAAGTGATTATTTTTAAAGCCATCAAATATATCGAGTTTATAATTGTGTACTCTTGTCGCACATTGAACTCGACAACTGGCACTTGAATAGAATAATTGGAAAAAAAAATAAAAGTACAAAGTTGAAGAACATTGAGAGCCAACGCGGTGATAGGGACAATTTTATTCAAAACTTATTTTTGTTTTGGTTAATGTCAAGTAACATCGAGAAATTGATGCGTAAATCAGCGCCCTAAACAGCAACCATGCTGGTTTAAATGATTCAAAACATTTCAGTATGGTTCGTGTTTTTTCGACACATCTTCACTATTTAAGCTACTTTAAAGTAATGTTATTATTATATACAGTCATCCAGAAAATTTCCAATACAAAAGTAAAATATATTCTAATTCAACAGTACCAGTTTGATCCTTCAGTGCGTTCAAATCATCAAAATTTGATCTTTCAATATAATGCTTCACATCATTCAAAATACTTTTGGAATAACCTGAAATATTTATGATACTTTTATTCCAAAAAACAATTTAAGCTTATAAGATATATAGAATATTTTGCCAATTAATTATACATGCACCACATAACATACACAGACATGACAGACGTGCATTTTATATACTGAAAGTTTAGATATTTTTCTTTAAGAGTAAATCACTCTTACACATAGTACAATAATAAGTATAACGCAGAGTATGACATACATAAATATTTTCAAAACTAACAGCAATATTTGAATCACGAGGCTTTTCAGCTAATTTCAAGCATTTACCAAGATTGCTCAGTTCTTTACTATTTTGTTCAGATAACATTTGTATCAATTTGTAAGTAGAGGGTTGTCTCTATATACTGTTTGATATAATTTCCCCTTATCTCAATATATTTACAATATTCTAATAAAAATTGAAATTCCTCTCCAACATGTCCAATGGATCTTTTATTACAAGAAGTACATAATCTACCTTTACTGTCAATATTGTAATATCGTCCTGTCTCTATATTTAAATGATGTGCACAAACACGGTATTTACAATTATATGGTTTATAAATATAATTCACTTGTTTATTTACGTAAAATTGTAAAGTGTGTGTACACAAATATATTCATTTAAATTGACATTTATATAAACTAATGTTCACGTTAATAAAGAAACCTCTATAAATGAATGCACGATCCAAATTGTATGTGTTAATGCTAACAAATTATCAACATTTAAAATATTCGTCAATAAAAATAAATTGATTGATTGTTTGCCTATTTAACGTATATATATTGTATCAAATATTTCATCCATGTTTAAAAACAAAGTGCGAATAAACATGTAGTTAAATATGAAGAGTGTGCTATTTTGTAATACAGGAAGAAGAGCAAGAATGTCGACACCAACTGGAAAATGAAGGTATACAGGATAGGAACAGAGATAGTGCCTCGCAGCAACCTAAAACATAATTTCACCATCCACTGTTTGTTTGTTCCGTTTCAACTAATTGATATGTTACTTTAACGTGCATTTTTGTTATCAATCTATATCAAACACCTAATCAATCGTAGCTATCGTCGCATAGGTCATCTATAGAAATTGAAATATACCATATATGCTCTTGTCTTCTCCATAAGGATAATGATTTTTGACCCCAAAATCACACAAATACTCTATTGTATCTTCCAATTTAAATAGCCAAAACGTATAACAAAAATACCGATCTACAAGTTAAATTCGAAAAGCGGAAGTCCCTAAAAACTCACAAAATCAAATGTTATCAACCAAAGGAACGAGTGAAAAAAGTGCATGTGGTTCGGTATTTCTCTACTCGAGACAGTTAAATTTTGATATTTGAAGCTCGAGGCTTGCCGAGCTTTTTAAATAATTAAAATTTAACTGTTGAGAGTGGAGAATTATCATGAATATTATAATACACGAGTTATTGTGGTGGAATCTGTTTCTCTAATGATTTTTAGACGATATATAAACAACATGAACAAAGTTTCTCCTTCCTTTTCAACTATTTGCAGAAAGTTGTATTGTGAAGTCAGCATGCATGGTCGCCTTTTTTAAGACGTCACTATAAGAAATTCAGAAGACACCAAGAAAATGTGACGTCATAATTGAATTTCGACCAATCATTTGTCCAGAACAAAGTTTTCTTTAGAGATGAAAAATATTTTTTCTCACACCGATCAAGAAATATGAAAAAAGCATGAAAGTTAGAGAAACAACTGACTTGGTACATGCATTTTCCGATAAAGATGTTGGGTTGAATCTTGTTTAACAGCTACTGGTATACGGTTATCTCTTCACTTAAAATGATAGTTCTATTTTCTATTAAATTGCGGATATGACTATATTCTTATTGTACGACATATTTCGTAAGTAAATAATGCTTTAAATGGTATATTGTACGCAGTAGTTACTTTTAATGTTCATTAACAATAAGAATGTTCTAGATGATCTAATATGACCGATTTTCTTACAGCAAAATGAAATGCAATATTCACATTTAAAAGTAACATGAGTAAACGGCAACAAAAACTCAATTTATTGTATAAATACTTAAATAAAGTGGTCTGTTTTTTTTTAAAACTACCAAATGGTTTCAAGTTTTAAATAACATGTACCAATGTACATGTACCAGTACGTTTACGTTTTGAGTTGAGATATCATCTAAAGCGTGATCGTTGAAAGCTGTAAAGGTCATTCTGTTATTGTTTGTGTATGTATATTAGTCGTAAAATGTCTGAACAAATTTTTGAAAACAAAAAATGTAAAATAACAAAAATACCGAACTCCAAAGGAAATTCAAAACGGAAAGTCCTTTATAAATTGCAAAATCAAAAGCTCAAACACATCTAACGAATGGAAACCAACTGTCATATTCTTGACTTGGTACAGGCATTTCCTTATGTAGAAAATGGTGGATTAAACCTGGTTTTATAGTTAGCTTAACCGCTCACTTGTATGACATTGGCATAGAATTCCATTACATTGACAACAATGTGTGAGCAAAACAAACAGATATAATAGGTAAAAACGTCAAAAATTGGGGTACAGCAGTCAACTTTGTAATATAATCTTAATCACTATAAAAACAAATAAATGTTTCAACGAAGAAACACAAAATGGCATTTTCTATACAGCTTCTATTTCAAGTGTCGCCAGATCTATTTGAAGTATTATACACATAATTTGTCACATTTAAACAAATACATTATAATACAATTTTTAATTTACAAAGTTTACCTGGTGGACTGGAGTGCACTATGATACACAGAACACAAGCAGTAATATACTGAAATATTTAAACAAAAAAATTATGTATAAAGTAGCTTGATATCGACTAACAACAGTTCTCACAATTTAAAGATGTTATGTCAAAGTTAACCACTATTAAGAGAGGGTACATCGACTAAGTAAATAAAAACAAATCTTGAATTTGCAACATAATGTTTAGAGGGAAAAAAAACAATTTTTTTTTTGTTTGCAATTGATGGGGTTCGTGTTGCTCAGTTTTTACTACAAAAAGACAAACAACGTTTTCCAAACGCTACATCGAAAACTTCAGACTGAGCAACAGGAATCCCATATAAACTAGAGATAAACTGACGTTGTTCCGAATGATAAGCAGTTCATGCTCCACATGTGGCGCAGTCATGATGCTCATGCAATTACACATCCAGGAAAAAAGTCTCTTTCGGTGATGTTATAATCAATCGAAAGAGGGAATGATTGTGGTTACGACAATTGGAACATATTCATGTCAATAATATACAACATGACAATAGGTAATGAATGTATTTGCTGTCAATAAAAGTATTCAAAATTACTGTAGAACCCATTTGATAGATTATTTTTTAATTGGTTTGGTTTTTTTTTTAAATTTTTTTCTTGTTTGATTTTTTGATTTTTTGTTGTTTTTGTTTTAGTAATTTTATAAATTGATATACTTACGTGTAATGTCAACATATTTCTAGATGAGAAAGAAAGAAAAACAAAGTCAACAAATCTAATTTAAAAAGTGACGATTGACTTGAAAAGTGATCATACAAAAGTGATAAATGATACAAAACAGGAACTATTAACGAAAGAAAATACCTAACTAACATTTACAGTATCATATATTGATTTGTGTACTTTGAGTTTCAAATAACATTATGTCGTGTTTAAGAACATGTAACCGACGTTTAAATGCTCAAAGATATCTCACAACTAAAATCTTTTACAAGTTGAAAACAAAAACTTATCAACCAAACCCAAATTATATCAGAAATGAAGTATGCATTTTATGTCAGATATTCATTAGTTAATTTAGTTCTTTTATTCCCTTTGGTGCCAATATGACAACACATTGCATGAACATAGTCTTTAAACGCAATGTAGTGGGCTTAACGACATGTTAATTTTCTTTTTAAAGTGGTCGAAACATCTTTGAGGCTCATTATTAGTACTGTCATCCGAAACCGAAAATTTAAAAATTTTATTCATTTACACATTTTTTTGAGAAGTTCATACAACGATGAAAAAAAATTCTAAATTTTCGTTGTTACAAACGGAATGAAGAAACATTATTTCATTAAACTTATCATAAATGGTTAAGTTTAACATAGATTGAAGTGAAATATGTGTTTTTACTTTCATCTTGTACTGTAATCTAAGTATCAGACCTTAGCTCACATGTGTACGAACAATTTGTAAAGCAAGGAACATTTATACATTTTATCAAAACAATTCGTTTGAATAACATTATTTTAAACGAATTCGATGACAACTGCGTTTCTTAATATAGTCTGCATTTACACATTTTGAACCGAATGGTTTTCGGAATTTGGTAAAAAATAGAGCTTCTCTTACCAATGAAATTTCCATTTAACGGTGATCAAATATGGTTTTCATAATGATGATTTAACTTATTTAATCGTTTTTTATTGCCGTATTATTAAAAATGCAATATAAATATCATGTTTCAAAACTTTTATTATATTTTCTTTTCTTGACCACATTTTTGTGGAGAACGAATCGAGGACACCCTTTGCTTTTCCTTGTTAATTAGTTAAGAATAATTGTCATCGGTGTATTGAGTAACTGAAGAACATACTTATTTCCAAATGATTTAAATCTCCAGTTGTATACAACCTGTTTATATGGTCTCTAGTTGCACGCAATAATCTTACAATAGTGCAGTAAAATTTTAACTACTTTGTTAGTAAATAATATCATAACAATAAGAAACGTCAAGTCGATAAAGCTGGCTGACACTTTTTCATACTATTTGCACTTAAAACCCACTACAGTAAAATAACCTCATCTGATAAACGACAACCGTCATGTGGTGTTGTTACCCAAATCATTCATTTAAAGCAAAGTGAATACTGTCTATCCCCGTCAATTGAATTGTAAATATATTTATTTCATAAGTGCATGATAAAGTGTCTTTAAGTCTGAACTTGAGAAAAAAAATATACATATCTCAGGTCACCCAGAGGAGTCAACGGATAACAAATGACACTGATTTAAATGCACAATTGGATACCACAACTTTCTGTATCATTTTTCATTTTAAAACTATGGACAATACATTACAAAACCAGCACATTCAATGATTACGTCATCAACTTTGAGGCGGTTGTTTTTGTTCAATCTTCAATTTCAGTTATTATAATACGTGTTTTGTGGGAAATAATTTGTTTGTTTGTCTTTTAATAGTGTTTTTTTCGGATTGATTTCTGTCGACTTGGCGAGATTAATTTTTAGGATATTTAAAGACCAATATAAACAGATTACAAGGAGTTCGTTGAGTTTCATAAATTACATTCATTCATCAGTAAAATAGCCTTCAGTAGTTATTTTGAAAGTGTGTTCCTCCTTTAAAAATGTGTTGAATCAAACAAAAATCCATAAAAAAAGCGATTCAATTGCAGATTATATTAGACACAAAATCATATGTGTGTCGAATTTATAGCTGCCCAGTAGACATTTGTCATCCGTTTTCCTAATAAGAAAAACATTGGAATATATCAAACTCCAATGTTGAACCCATTTTTTGCAGCAGACATTTTCATTTTGTTTAATATTGCATCAAAAAAGAAAGGGTTTATACGATGTAGAAAAACAAATTGATGAAACAATCTATATTTGTTATCAAAATATATAAGTTATCAAACAAATCAAGCCGGTTTTTATACTTGTTTTGATCTTAAGAATTATATTCATTTAACTTATTTACAGGTAATGTATCAAGCAACTGAATTCTATATGAAAACAATCTGGTAATTCAAGGCTGTATGAATAAATCTGTGTTTTGAAATAACATATTATTATTATATTTGTCATTAATTTGGTGTTATTTACAGATCGTCTTCATTTTGTTTTTATATTTCCTCCTTATGATTGGACAAAGGAGGAACATTCTAATTACATCAGAATCTGCGTTTTGGAATGAAGCCTTGTTTTGTAAATTGCCAGTAATAATTGATTGCACGAAATATAAAAGGATCTAGAATTATGAAATTTGCAAACTTAACAACATGAAAAACGTTTATACATAATTGGAAACGTGTTTGCATCAAGGTACATAATAGGATTTTTTTTTACCTCAACCATTGTAGAAAATAAACTCACCATAGATACCAGGATTGACATTATGTACACTCGTTTCGTTTAAAAAGACTTATCAGTGACGCTCAAATAAAAGTGTTAAAAAAACAAAGGCCAAACAAAGTGCGGTGTTAAAGAGCATTGAGGACCCAACATTCATATTCATAAGTGTTGGCAAATAAAGCCAAAGTAATATATTCCTACTTTAGAAAATCCATAGTATTTTGAAAAATTTCAAATGTTATAAACAGTTGATATATATTTATAGAATTTTCAATTGTTGGGAGAATTTGAATTCAAAATTTGCATTTACAAATTAAAAAGAAGAAAGCGTTTGCTTTTAAGAGCTTATATGCTTATGCGAGAATAACATTCACAAGCATCACAAAATCTCACGTCCATTTAAAATCACGAGGTGTCCTGAAAATCCGGCAAGTTTTGTCTTCAGTATTATAGATAAGTAATTCTTTCGATCTTGTATAACAATAGATAATAGTTTTCCAGAATATAATAATAAGTCAAGCACTGCAGTTGAAAATTCCATTGAAATTTTATACTCTGAGTTTATAGAAACTTTATTGAATATACGTTTAGCTAGTAATTGTCACTTTATTAATTGGACAAGTTACTTTTAACATCATTTCCCATCTAATCGAAATCTATGTAGCATCTGTTTTATTTACGTAATAAAAATATATTGTAGAAAAAGTAGCATAATTTTGAAACAAAATTGTTGATTAGAAATCAGAAAAAAAGTTTCAACTGTATATTTAATTTTAAAACAGTGTAAATTGCGTTTATTCTGGTGTCATTTTTCTACTGGCAACGCTTCATATTTTGTTAATATTTGCGGTAGATGCTTTAAAAAGAAGCGTATTAAACATGTTAAAACGCTAAATGTTCAACTTATCAATCTCAAGCTACAATAAAGTGAGTATTGTTAGTGATACTTTGCTTTTCTTTAATTCTTCAAACATGTTACAAGAATGAAGCGGATCATCGAAACAAATTACTTATGATCTAAAAAAAAATATTACATAAAAAACTATGGTATAAAAAAAAGTTTCGAAACATTTGCATTCTAAGGAGGCTTGATATTGAATGTACTACGCCATGTAATGCTAAAAAATGTGAATCTTTTGTCAGAACAAGTTGTTTACCTATATACATTTGGTGTTGTACTCGAAAATGTACTTTAAACAGTTTCCGGTGTGATATGCATATTTTATTTGCGCTTAAAGTACTTCGCTATTATCAATTTTTTTTAAATATAAAAATGAATAGATACGTCTATAAATGTTTTTAATCTTGGCAATTCACGTTTATCAACTGATATGCAAAATGTATTTACCTGAAATTGTACGTACGATGACCAGCAACCTATGTTTCAGTCAAGAGTGGTTTTAACAGAATAAGTTTTCTTTTTTATCCTTCCCCATTGTGATGTCACTGCGGTTTAAATGAAAAATAAACAACATTTAACTGCTGCATCATGTTTTTTTCCATTCAAATGACGTGCTACGGTTTTATTCACATGCATTATTTGATATTCAACTCTTTGAACGACGGTTTCAATAAGAAATTAATTGGTTATTTTTACAAAATAAAAAGATTTTCACAATAGTGAAATTTTTAGCACGTCATTTAAAAAAAAAAAAACACTGTAAGGACATAGAGTTACATAGATAAACGCATACAGGTAGAACTTCTACACAACTTTTTGGCAATATTGTACAGGTTTATATTCATTAAAGATTGATTTATAGGTGATTTATCAAGCACGATTTTTCCTGGCTTTATACACTTTATGTGTATCATTTCTGTTGAACCAAATATATCAAATATATATATCGTCATTTAAAAAGCAGATATCTCATAACTATCAACAAGCTCGTAATGGCATCCGTGACATTTTCTAAGGGGAGGCTTGATACTAAATGTACTACGCCATGTAATGCTAAAAAAAATGTCAATCTTTTGTCAGAACAAGTTGTTTATCTGTATACATTTGGTCTTGTACTCGAAAATGTACTTTAAACAGTTTCCGGTGTGATTTGCATATTTTATTTGCGCTTAAAGTACTTCGCTATTATCACTTTTTTTTAAATATAGAATTCCAAAAGGGAAACCCCTTACCGTATTTCTTCTGATTATTATTCTTTTTCCGCCAAACTTTGACGAAGTTAGCAGCCTTAACCGTAAGACATGTCGCTTTTGAGGTTCACATTTTATATCGGTGTCACAAATACCTATCCGGAACTCACCCTGTGAGTCGTAAAATTTATTTGTAGTTATTTGCCCGTAACCTAAAAACCTTGTTATTATTGAAATACCGTAACCGTAATAGGAAGACCAAAAACCAAAGGATGGGATTTGTTTAGGACCAGACCCTGGTTCTTCGTTACTTTTGGATCGAAAAGATTCGAAGACTCATTGGTAGGGTTATGCCCCTTTGAAAATTAACCGATGTCGGTTGACCACTAAAACTCAAAACCGTAAGTCGTAGTCACCTAGGACCTTCACCAATGATAATCGATTCTTGTTAAAAGAAATGCCTCAAGGTCAAATGTTTATGTTGACCTTGACCTTTGAGCTTACACTTTGTTAAGGGATAATCTCAGAAACCATTATACTTAGAGAAGTCTTAAATAGTGGGAAATGGTTGGGTCATTAAGGCGAAACTTTGATACATTTGACCGAAGATATTTGACCTTGTCGTAAGGAGCATAACCGTCGTTAACGGTTTCTGAAAAGACACAATTAGCTTTAACTATTAAACCCACGGTCCTACATTTGTAGACTCATGAGGTCTTCAGCAATTACATTGGGATCTAATGACCTTGATAAAGGCTAAAAGGTCAAAGGTAAAGGTCATCTCCCAGATAGCGAATTATGTGTGTTTACCTATTTAAAGGCTTTTAAGTGTGTTTTAAAGCTTTTGTTTACGTTGACCTTGACATTTTACCCTACTTCATGTTTTGAAATATCTCAAAAACCCTTATACGTACAGAAATAGTCAATAGTGAAAAATGTTTTAGTCATCAAGGTGCAACTTTGACCGAAGAAATTTGACCTATCTGTAAGGAGCATAACCCCTATTAACGGATTCCGAAAGACAGAATTAGCTCTAACTCCTAAACATAAGTTCCTAGACCCATAGTGTATTCGCATGGACATAAGAGACCAATGACCTTAACAAAGGTCATCAGGTCAAAGGTCAAGGTAATGACTAAGATCACACATTTTATGTTCTTGACCATATTTTTAGGGTTTCTATGCGTGTTTTGTGCTTTTCAATGCATTTTACATCTACATAAACATATACTTTACACTACGAAAAGGAAAGACCTCTCAATTGTTTACGATCAATTGACATTTGAATTGTTTTCTCTCTTTGTGATCAGTAAGCTGGAGTTTCTTATTGACAACATATTTGTTGAATTTGGAGGTAGACTTTTTCAACAAATTGTCGGAATTCCTATGAGAACGAACTGTGAACCTCTCCTTGCCGACCTCTTCTTATTTCATATGAATCGGAGTTCCTTCAGACACTTGTCAAAAACAAGAAGATCAAAGAAGCCAGGTTATTTAATTTCACTTTCAGATACTTTGATGATGTTCTTTCCATTAACAATCCGAACTTTTCTGATTGGGTTCCATTAATATATCCACCAGAACTAAAAATTAAAGAAGCAACAGACACCGCTTCCTCAACCTCATTTTTAGATTTATACCTCGAATTTGACATACACAGTCATCTCAGTACCAGAATCTATGACAAACGAGACGATTTTAATTTTGAAATTATCAATTTCCCCACCTTAGTAGCAATATACCAACTTCACCTGCATATGGGATATACATTTCCCAACTTATTCGGTATACAAGAGCTTGCAGCTCCTACTCAAATTTTGTAAAACGTCACTATTGTCTGAGCAGAAAGTTGATGAACCAGGGGTATGTCAAAGAACGTCTCGTCCTTTTTCTAAAAAAGTTCATCGGAAGGTACCAAGACCTTGTTGATAAATATTCCGTATCAACTTCACAAATAATACACGATGGTCTTGAAGTATAGATTCTGCGCACTGACGTTGTTTATCATCTTAATAACGTCTTATAGTATTCTTTTATTTGTCTTTATTAATATACTTTTACTGTTAAGTCTGATTTTTGAGTTATCCATTTGACGTGACTATGTATTTATGCATCCCGTCATACTTGAACGACAAAATTATTTTATTTATTAATATTACTTTTATTGTTAAGTCTGTTTTTGTGATATACATTTGATGTGACTCTGTACTTATGTTTCCCGTCATACTTTGAACGACATAATTATTTTATATTTTTATATTACTTTTACTTTTAAGTCTGTTTTTTGTGATATCCATTTGACGTGACTCTGTACTTATGTATCCCGTCATACTTTGAACAACACAATTATTTTATGTCTACCTGTGCGAATTTCAAACGCGCAATTTTACGCCAGTACTTAAAACCTTCCATCCTTTATAGGTGGATTTCACATAGGTAAATAAAATCGTATAATAAAAAAGCAAAATGCGGATGTTAAATTTGATGTATGCCTTCTTCGTTACATTTGTTTATTTTTATAGTGATTAAAATGATAACACAATGTTGACTGCTGTACCCCTATTTTTGACATTTTTACCTAATGTGTCTGTTTGTTTTGTTCACGCATCGTTGTCAATATAATGGAATTTGATGCGACTGTTATACACGTGAGAGGTTTTGCTAGCTATAAAACCAGGTTCAGTCCACCATTTTCTACATAAGAAAATGCCTGTACCAAGTCAGAAATATGACAGTTGTTATCCATTCGTTTGATGTGTTTGAGCTTTTTAATTTGCCATTTATTAGGGACTTTCCTTTTTGAATTTTCCTTGGGGTTCGGTGTTTTTGTGATTTTACTTTTGTCTGGCAATACATGTTTTTTCTTAAAAAATTGAGAATCAAGTTGAAATATTAAAGCATCCTCCCCCCTTTTGTTTTAAAGAAAATGGCTGTTCCCCTGTAGAAAATAGGCATATGTTGTTATTTAATAGAGTAAAAGGTATTTATTTCAGCCTAATACATGGAGGAAAGAATTATATCTGCCTAAATGTTTTTGAAAGTGTTAATGATTAAAAATTGTACAATAAACCCAGAGTGGCATAAGCACACGGATTAAATGTTTTAGTAATCTGTAATTTTGCATTTTTATCGGGGAAAATAATGACCTGACACAAGTAATTATTTTGTGCCTTGAAGCACATTTCATTGAAACTTGGTATCGTCCAGGTTGTTTCTTCAAAAGAATGACCTGTCGATCTGAAAGGAAATAACTCCATATAGGTATAAAAGTCAAGTTAACAAATATGTTAATCTTGATCTTACGGTCAGCTGAATGTGTATACATTTACAAAAGAAACACACATATATTTGAACAATAAAGTAATTTTAGTCGAGAAAGGTTTGCGTGTTGTGTACAATCACAACTGTATCATCTGAGAGAAGATTTCTTTGTTAGATTGAATAATTGTGTAACATGACACGTCTTTATACAATTTACAATATACATACACATTGCAAACTAAGCATTTATTCACACAAATTTTAAAGTTCGAATAAAATCAAATCGTGCAGGATACCTTAATTACAATGGTCCGTAACGAAATAATTAAACTCATTATCAATAGATTATATAAATATATCAATGGACCTGTGTCAACTTCGTTGTGAGAATATTAAATAGATAGAAAAAATTGCATTCCTCAAGTGGTTATAAAGAAAACCGTTCTCGAGTTGAATCAGTAAATTTGAAAAGTGTATTTGGTTTTTCCAGTGCACAGAGTGTTATAAAACGTAAATGTAAAATCCAGCCAAATAATGTGTATCAGTCTTTTATCATGATTATAGACATATAAAAACAAAGCTTGTCTTGAAGGTCCATCCATCGTAAACTAACTTTGACATTAATGTAGAATAAAGTTTTCGAATCTAAATTTATTACAACTCTATTTGGCAAGTTCTTGAAGATGTTGTCATCAATAAGTACGAGCTATTATCGATATTTCTTAAATTATTGCATATTACGGTATTTGAATGATATGGGTTTTCTCAGTCGAGTAGAAAGAAAATGTATGACGTCACGAGGCAATGTCATTCATATTACATTGAAAAAGTTGAAAACAGCGATAAACAGATTACCAATGGTCTTTCAAACTCGATAATCATGATGATGTTTTACCTACAGATATGAATCACGTACATGTTTAGATAGTCTTCATCTTATACTTTGTATGCCAAAGCCTCGAAATATAAGATAGCTTACCGCTTTCATGAAAATGCTTGAGATTTTTTTATACATGTTTTCAAATGAATAGTTTGTTTTCTGATGTTCCTTGACTCTTTCGTGTGTTCATATTATTATTTGTTTTTCTTTGTTGACATATTTGTTTGTTTTTATAGTGATAAGGATTATAACACAATCTGTACCCCTATTTTTTACCTATTATGTCTGTTTGTTTTGTTCTCACATTGTTGTCAATATAATGGAATTGTATGCGACTATCATACAAGTGAGAGGTTTAGCTTGCTATAAAACCAGGTTTTATCTTCCATTTTCTACACGAGGAAATGCCTGTACCAAGTCAGGAATACGACGGTTGTATTCCATTCGTTTCATGTGTTGGAGATTTTGATTTTGCCAATTGATTAGGGACTTTCCGTTTTGAATTTTCCTTGGAGTTAGGTATTTTTATTATTTTACTTTTTGCAAACAATACTAAAATGTGTCTGTCTAAATACACCGAATCACTGTAGGAACGGATAAGGTTACTATTCGATTTAATTCTTTCTTCCTTTTCTATTAAACATTAGCGCACACATGATCAAGCTTCTCCGTGAAGGGTTGAACATGCTGAAAGCTTTTGGCCAATACGTACCATAGCGGAGAATAAAACATTTGCACAATCCTTGAGCATATACCACGATGGCAGTGAAATGTGAACTACATTCGCCATATTAAAGAAAATACATGGAATATACACTGGCTATCAAAATGCAGCATACTTATGTCACGTTCAATTTAAATATCAATATCACTTGGTACTTGTGTTTAATGTTTTATGATCTATCTTCAGATATAATGTGCACCTTCAGTGATTCTTCTTTACTGCGTGTACAGTGTCAGAGTTCATATTACTTAAGAGCAAGATAATAGTGTTGTATCTGCTTTCTGAAATGCAAAGTTTTCATAATTTGCTAAATAACTGATAATAATGTTTCGTTTCTTCTTTTGTTTGCATGTCACTCTAGTCAGTGTACCAGTACCAAATGAAAATCATTGTGTAGCATGATGTTTGGAATATTTGCAGTGTCATTTTATTCGGAATTCTTGTTGTAGATAAATTAAGTTATTCAGATAAATAAAGGCAACAGTAGTATACCGCTGTTCGAAACTCATAAATCGATAGAGATGAAAACAAATTCGGGTTACAAACTAAAACTGAGGGAAACGCATCAAATATAAGAGGAGAACAACGACACAACAAAACACAACATTAAAGTGTAACACACACAGAAACGAACTATAATATAACAATGGCCATTTTCCTGACTTGGTACAGGACATTTTAAGGAAAAATGGTGGGTTGAACCTGGTTTTATGGCATGCCAAACCTCCCGCTTTTATGGCAACGTCAAATACAACACCAAAATAACAACATTACATGACAGGACTACAATACAAATAAATGGGAGAACATATAGTACAAAGAAACACACGAATAATAGCTAACTAAAGGTACTAGGTTTTAAATTTAATACGCCAGACGTGCGTCTCGTCCACACAAGACTAACCAATATAAAAGTTTTTATCATTAAGTATTTGATTTATACATATCTTTGAGAAATTAATACCAAATACACAAGTATTTTTTTAAACTTCGTTGTTACAGGCTAAGTGACGAAACTTGGAGGCACTTGTTTTAGTATTACACCAAACTAATCATAAGAGTTATAATGTTTTATTGAACTCTGATCTGTCATGGTTATGATGTGGATAACGTTTTCTATTAAAATTTTGATTTCTACTATTATATTTATTTTATATAAACAATGATGTTCAGTAGTTTTCATTACCATACAACATGTACATGATGTATAATATCAAATGCAGTATAAATAGCACGTTTTAAAGCTTTCATATGTTGTGCTTTTTAACCCTTCATTTCAGAAAATCAAACAGATTACATTTTGTTCTCTTTGTTTACTCGACTGGAATAATTTGCATCAAAGGATTGAATAACAAACTTTCTTTATAATGTTTTAAATTTCAAGTTTGATAAAACCGTTTGTATGGTCTTTCATAGCACGTAATAATTTTACAAATATGCTATATGATCATGTTAAGTAAAAACATCATGATTATAGAGGAACTTCAAATCGAGAAATCTGACACCGTTTTATAGTATTTGTTTTAAAAACCACTACTGTACTGAAATTTATCTGATAAATGATCACCTTCGTGTGGTGTTGTGACCTTGTAATTCAAAGTGAATACTGTCTATAGTCGTCAATAGAATTGTAGATACATTTCATAATTTCTTGATAAAGTGTTTTAAATCTGACCGTGTGAAAAAGTATACATATCTCAAGTCACCCAGAGCAGTTAACTATTTTACAAATGACACTGATTTAAATGCATAACTGCATACAATGTTTTCTTTAACACTTTTCTTTATAACGCTATCGACAATATATTACAAAACCAGAACATGCAATGATTACATTAACAATTTTGATGCAGTTCTTTTGATCGATCTTTAATTTCTGTAATTATAATACATGTTTTGTAGAAAAATAAACCTTGTGTGTTAGTCTTTTACAAGTTTTTGTTTGAAATGACTTCTGTCGACTTGATTTTCATGATCAATATAAACAGATGACAAGGAAAGCATTATGAATTACCTTCATTCATCCTAAAATAGCCTTAAGTATCTTTTTCAATGTGAGCCTCTACTTTTAAAAATGTGTTGAATCAACAAAATCGAGTATGAAAAAGAAAATCAAACACAGATTATCATAGTCACAATTATAGCGTTTGTTTGTCGAAATTGTAGAAGCCCAGTAGAAATTTGTTATTTCTTCCCAAGAAGGAAAACATTGTAACATTTTCAACTCTTATATAGAACCCATATTTTACTGCAGGAAATCTCATTTTTCATCTTTCTCTAAGTAGGAAGGGTTTATACGAGGTAGCAAACTGAAACAATCAATAAGTGTTATTCTATAATATACATACATGGAAATGGGGAATATGTCAAAGAGACAACAACCCGACCAAAGAGTAAAAAAAAGCCGAAGGCCCTCAATGGGTCTTCAACACAGCAAGTAAATCCCGAACCCGGAGGCGGACTTCAGCTGGTCCCTAAACAAAATGTGTACTAGTTCAGTTTTACAGAAGTCCGAGTCCGATGTCAGTATAGGTAATAAAATAAACTAAGCAAAATGACAATAATACATACATTAACAAAGAAGGGCTACTAGCAGTTACTGACATGCCAGCTCGACATCTCAATTAAACTGATTGAAAGATTATGTCTTCGTCATATGAAAATCAAGCACCACCCTCCCGTTAGGAGTTTAGTATCATACCATGATAAAATATATGAAAAAAACATAACTCGTATCATTACAACAACTAGATTAAGAAAAATTTGTTTATTTCCGATGCAAAGACTCTATGAGTGAATCAATATTAATTACAAAGTATGCCATCTTTAATGAAATGCCAACAGTATCGTAACTATGTCCCTTCTTAAAAGTCTGTTTAAAGGTTTGGTTAGCTTTTGAGGTGAATGCCGACATTTTTAACTTTGTAAAGAATATTAACATAAAAGATTGGATGTTAAATACCTGAACGTATAAGATGTCTAAATGTTGAATTATATTTACGAATTATGTCCTTGCACCGATGATAAAATTTAGTAAATGTTTTGACCAGTTTGTTATATCGAAAACCCTGGTGTAATAATTTTCAGTAATACAGAGATTTCTTGCGTTACATACACGAGCGAATCGAACAAATTGAGATACATATATATATATATATATGTATCTCAATTTGTTCGATTCGCTCGTGTATGTAACGCAAGAATATATATATATATAACACCATAAGATGGTGACAAGTGAACCTCACCATCTAAAATGAATAATTAACAATAGGAAATGAAAAATTATCTCTTTTATCATAAATTTTGGTATTAAGCTTCCTGTTAAAGATAAAGATATCAAGATCCAGGAAAGGGCAGTGTTCATTGTTAGTATTAGCTTTATTTAAATTACTTCAGCCGAATAAATCTCTTTAGTATACATAACTTTGACCTTGTTGAATGGTATGAATGATTCGTTCATTGTTGAAGACCCTTTATCAACTGTCATGATGAAGAACAGGAATAAAAGCCCTGTTCATTGATATTTTTAAAATTTTTTCTATGTATTTTGTGCAATTTTGTCCCATGTACATTAATTCAATAGCCTTTTATTTTTCTATACGTTCATTTGACTTATTTATTGGTAATACACTAAGCATTGAACTCTTTATAAAAACAATTTGTGTCTGTTTTGTTCACGCATCGTTGTCAATATAATGGAATTTGATGCGACTGTCATACAAGTGAGAGGTTTGGCTAGCCATAAAACCAGGTTCAATCCACCATTTTCTACATAAGAAAATGCCTGTTCCAGGTCAGGAATATGACAGTTGTTATCCATTCGTTTGATGTGTTTGAGCTTTTGATTTTGCCATTTGATTATGACTTATATCTAGAACAAAACTTTACGACAAAGAGACGATTTCAGCTTCCCAATTGTGGATTTTCATTTTTAAACCAAGAGTTCCAAATGGTGAAGTTGAAATTATCACTTTGTAAATTTTACGGACGCCATCACGAGTTGGTTGACCGTTATGGAATATCTGTTTCACAGATGATATCGGATATGTTCCTTATGTCGTAACTACAATCCCGTTCCCTTTTCACGAATGTGACCTACCGAATTGGACTATTTACCCTATTTGTGACATGTTTACCTATTGTGTTTGTTTGTTTTGTTCACACATCGTTGTCAATATAATGGAATTTGATGCGACTGTCATACAAATGAGAGGTTTGGCTAGCTATAAAACCAGGTTCAATCCACCATTTTCTACATAAGAAAATGCCTGTACCAAGTCAGGAATATGACAGTTGTTATCCATTCGTTTGATGTGTTTGAACTTTTGATTTTGCCATTTGATTGAGGACTTTCCTTTTGAATTTTCCTCGGAGTTCAGTATTTTGTAATTTTACTTTTGATAATTCAAGGCATCCGATATTAATTTGTTCTGTGTTTGGAAATAACATATCATTATTATATTAGCCATCTACAACAAATCGTTCTATATCTTTTTTTTATTTCCCATTGAAAACAAACAAAGAGGAATATCCGTATCATATCTGAATCCGCGTATTAGAATGAAGCCTTGTTTAGTTGATAGTCAGTAATTGTTGATAGCACGTAATACGACAGGAACTATCTAGAATGATAAAATTTTCAGACGAAACAACGTTTATACGCGATTGAATTTAGGTGCATAATATGAATATTGTTGACGTCAACCGTTCTAGAATTTTCAATTGTTAGAAGAAATTAAATTATTAAAGTGCATCTAAAAATCAAAAAGTAGAAAAAGGTTTGCCTTAAAAAGCTTAAGTGCTGATGCTATGAATAACATACACGAGCATAACAACACATCTTTGTCGTTTTAAATCTTACCTTTTCCCGTTTCCTAAAAATGCAAAAAAAAAAATTCTTCAGTATTATAGAAAAGTCGGTATTGTGTTCTTGTCTTACAGTAAATAAAAATGTTCGAGATCATAATAATAAATAAATCAAGAAAAACACGACAGCTGATTGATTGATTGAATGTGTTGTTTCGTGGTAGTCCGTTTTTATTGATAAATGAAGCTGGAGTGACCGAATAGAACAACCGATCTTCGGTAGGAAAACTAACAATCCAGGTCAATTGTGATCGGCGGACCTGCCTAAATATTGAAGGGAGTGTTCATTGTTATTATTAGCTTTATTTAAATTAGGTCTAAGAAGACGAACTACTGAAACAGTAGTTCATCTTCTTAGACCACTCGTCAACCGATGCTCACACAACATTTCATAATAATTTAATTTTGGATGTAAAGCGTCTTCTGATTGGCTGACAGTGTTTTGTCTATCAGTTCATAGACATAGTTTTGTCATGTGATCGTGACGTCATCAACGTTTTTTCATGATTTACTCCGGCTTAAAATGGAATTTGCCATCAGAGTACTAAATTTGAATGTCATGTAAGGAAAGACTTTTGGAATTAAATTATAAGGAACGACTGTAATATTTTTTCTGTCTAGTCGAAATAACATCAAAAATGTAGTGCACACTGAATAACCCGCGTAGCGGGTTATTCTAAAGTGTGCATCATATTTTTTTATGTTATTTCGAATAGACAGAAAAAATATTACAGTCGTTCCTTATAATTTAATTCCAAAAACTATGACAAAAGTCTAATTTTAATTCCAAAAGTCTTTCCTTACATGACATTCAAATTTAGTACTCTGATGGCTACTTATGAATAAACTTACATGTATCAGTGTAAGTTATGTTTATTCTGATGTAATGTCAATACTGAAAATGTCTTATATTTTGTAACTAGTGGTGGTTGGTGATTTAGAAAAAAAAGAAACTCGGTCAGCATGACTAAAATAATACAAAATTTAAATTTTTTCAATATAAGCAACAATAAAGTGACTATTGTCAATGATCCAACGCTTTTTGTTTAAATTTTAAAAGATATTAAAAAATGTCACGAATGTAGTGGGTCATCGAAAAATAACTAAAAATAGCATCCAAGTGTTTCCAACTTATAATGTATAAAACAAATTACATGCCAAGGTTAAAATAAATAAATTGCGATAAAACATAAAAAGTTTGAAAATAAATAAAATACGCATATGAATGTTTTTTATTTATTTATTTTTTTTTTGATCATATCACTACACTTCTATCAAGTAATAAGCACAACTATGTCTGATAATGTCTTTACATGAAATCGTAGGTACGGAAGTGAGCAGCGATCTATTTTTCTGTTTTAAAGGGTTTGAACAAAATATATTTTCGTATGTATCATTCCATTTTATGATTTGACTAATTCTTACATTAAATGACACCATTTGGCTCCTCTTTTTTAACTGCTATGTCATGTTTTTCCATTCAAAGGGCGTTGTGATTTTTATTCACATGTGCTATTTAATGATGCAATGGATATATCATGCTATGGTGTAACGGTACAATTAGTCTAAAATTACGAAGAAGTACGCAAAACCTTTCTTAATTTTGGGTCCTTAGAGCTATTCAATTTCGTATTTTATTTGGCATTTTAAACTTTTTCATTTGGGCATCAATGATGAGTCGTTTGGGGGAAAAACGCGCGACAGGTTTACAAAATGTCAATCCTTGTATCTATGATTAGTTTATTTACAACCACAGAGTCGATGTCACTGCTGGTGGAGATTTTCTCTCTGAGGATATCACCAGCCCAGTAGTCAGCACTTCTTTTTGAACATGAATCATCATTAAACTGGTCTTAATTATAAATCAACTCGTTACCAAACTTTAAATTTTCGAAATACTAAGGATTGTGTACCGCAGGAATAAAATACATTGGCTGTATTTGGTAAAACATTTCAGAATTTTGGGTCCCTAATGCTCTACAACTTCGTAATCTATTTAGCATTGTAAACTTTTATTGATTTGAACGTCAACGTGCGTCACGCGTACACAATTTTAATTCTGGCATCAATGATCAGTTTATTGTGTTGAACAAACTCATTAGTAATATATTGACGACATCGTTGCTCCAAAAATAAACAAGAACGACACAACAATACATTGTCCTAAAGTTTACTCAGAACAAATTGTTTTTAACTGTTGTTGTTGGCAACTTTTGTGTTCCAAGTAGTTTTTACCAAAAAAAATTAGACAAATTTGATAAATCAAGTATGTATATCTATCATTGCGTCATGAGACTGTCGTTTTGCAATTATATACTTTTTTTGTGTTTATGTTTTTTCGAAAAAAGTCTTTAAAACATTATTAGTGGTAACTATGACGTACACATGATGTAAGTTTATTAACTTCCCCATTATTAATCTAATGGTGCCCCCAGCTTAGCACAGTTCACCAACTTGTGACAACAAACGTTATATCGATATTAAGTAATTTCTTCCCAGGTAATAGTTACTGACACTCTTCCTACATATGTTTTTTTACTACCTGTAACGGCTATGTAATATAGGCACATACGTTTTAATATTGTACATTTAATTTAATTGTGTCATAGATCAAACTTGTTCGTTCAGTGTATGTTTTCTTGTTTTTGTTTCAATGTCATTTTGAGCGAGTAAACTCATTTTAATTGATATTTTATAGTGTGTCTTTTTGTGTTGTAATGCTACACTACTGTCTAAGGTTAAGGTGAAGGTTGACCCCTGCTGAAACGTTTAACCCGCTGCATTTTTATGCAACTGTCCTGTTGTTCAGTGGTTGTCGTTTGTTGGTATGTATTTCTCGTTTCTTGTTTTTATATAGATTAGATCGTTGGTTTTACTGTTTTAATTGTTCTACACTAGTCATGTTGGGGCCCTTGATAGCTAACTGCTTGTTGTGGTACCTCCTACATATTCATGACATTATTATGTATGTATAGATATATTTGTAAAAATGACAAATGTCATACTTTTCCTGCTTAACCTTTTTGAATGTCAGGATTTGGCAAATTAATTTTTATCTTACAAGGTTATGCAAAGAAAAGAACCAGTATTCATCGTTATTTATGTTAACAATGTTTTGTGTTTGAATGATCTTTTTTTCCTTTTTTTGACTGTACTTTATTTTCGTATAAACGGCTCAGAATGTGTTCATAGTATATAATAATAATTCTTTATTGCTGTATAACATGTATAAGAAAAATAATGATATTTATGACATAACACAAAAAATAACAACAACAACAAATAAATCGATTTGAATATACATGTACACTTAAGCAAAAATAACTAGGAGTCTCTGTACTCAGCTCTAAAGATTGTTTTAGAAAGGAGTCTGTGTTTTACTTTGTTTTTATGTGAAGGATATGATAGATATGCAACAAGAAGTAATGGTTTGAGAATACATTAATAATGGTTTTAGGAGTACCATACTGCAGTTATCATCAGATATGAGATGTTACTGCTACTGTTATTAGTAGTTTATTTATTTCTTAAAACTACCATTTAGTTGGTGTTGTACATGTTGTAAACAATTGATAAAAATATATCTCTAACGATTTTAAAAAACCTTGATTACATATTAACAAATTGTATCTAAGATATATACTTATTTAACGTTATATTTACCTATGAATCAGTTTCAAAATAAGTGACGTAGTTACAACGTATTACTATGTAGTTGTCTAAATAGAAAACTGAATCATGGTCATAATACAACAAACTTTATCATAGAACAATCATCGACCTTTGCAGGTTTTTTTTTTTTTCGTTCTAAAATTGTTTTTGGAGTACGAATCAATTTATATGTTGTTTATCGTTCGAGAAGCGAAATTTTTTCCTGACAATAATAATTAAATTTGATGGAAAAGCTCTCAGATATATGTTTCCTTTCTGATTAATCTAAATAATGTATTTTTCAAGTTTGGAATTCGAAAATTTTGGTTAGAAAAAACCAGAACCTCTTCTTTAGAATAAAGGGGTCGTTCTCTAATTTACACAATATTCAGTAACCTGTATACCAGCTAGCTTTATTTATCAAACAAACCCCAATCACCACAACCAACTAGTGGTTATTTGGAGCATAGATTACTCTCATGATGTAAAACACGTTAGAATTAAAAAAAAAAAAAAAACACTACTTTAACAGCTGATAAACCTGTTATCTCTTCCAAGAAAGAAAAATTTGAACCTTAACACCAGGATGAAATAAAAATGTTTTTATCATAGAATAAACATTATTTGTAGTTGTTCTGCGTTTAGCCTCCCAAAACACAATATTTTATCCCTCCACAGACACCACTGCAACCTACTTAACCAACGCAACCTCCACAGGCTCCACATGCTGCACCACCACTACCCCCACCACCTCCGCCTTCACCTCCGCCACCACCTCCACCACCACCACATCCTCCACAACCGCTACCGCCACCACCTCCGCCTCTTCCACCACACCCTCCACAACCTCCACTACCTCCACCACACCACATCCTCCACAACCACTACCACCACCACCTCCATCGCATCCACCACCACAACCACTTCCACCACCACCGCATCCACCATCTCCTCCGTCGTATCCACATCCTCTCCCTCTATCGCCATCACCTACATCACCAACACCTCCACCAACATCTCCACCACCATCTCCACCATTACCACCTCCATCCCTCCACCTCCGCCTCCGCCACCATTACCACCTCCATCACCTCGACCACCTCCTCAGCCACCATCATTACCCCCGCATCCACCACCACCGCCACCAATACTACCTCCTCCTCTAAAAGTCCCGCATCCTCCTATTCCACCTTCCACACATCCTCCCCTCTCCATCCTTCCCCACCACAACCATCCCAATTTTCTCCATTTCCACCACTTTTAACCAAGCAACCGCTATTCCCATGACGAAAATTCCCTTCTCCATTTGCACAATCATCATGACCCAACATATAATCACAACCATTTTCATAACCATCTAAATCAGTATCCAATTTTGTCATCTATATAGAGAACTGTGGCTCCACCCATATAACATGGATAATATCTCCTTCCATATGTTTTCCTAATATGATGGTTAGATGGTGTAACAACACCTATTCCTGTTGCTCTTAAAATTGCATCTTTGTGAACATTCAATGTCTTGATTGTTACTTTGCTTTCCTGGTTCACTATCATTTTGCGGGGTTGACAAACCACGTGTAACAGAGAAACACTGAATAATACTGTAATATGCTCAGGAATGGTCTTACTATCTGACTTGGTCGTAACTGTATCATTACATAGGTCAACCTTTGTATCATCAATCTTAAACGTGTGCAAGATTTTTTTAAAGTGTAAGTCTGTCCATGATTTGTTGTTCATCTTGTACAATTTAACCTCCGAATGACCGGAATCATAGGAAATACCACTACTCCCTGAAATCCAATAATATTCCTACATTTACTCTGAAATATCTTAAAACTCTGTTAAACTTCGACAAATTTGGAAGGTGTGCACACCTAAAGAGCTTAGTCGTATTTAATTTATTTCGTTTTATCCTACAATCGACCAACTATTTTACAAATAACAGGTACAAAAAACAAGTTTAGCTTTACTAATAGGTGTAATACCACCAAATCATAGTACGTCACATCCGGATGCATACGATAAAGGGTCGAAAAAAATATTCTCTTGAATTTGACAGTTGTAGGTAATTAATCCTACATTTCATGGCAATAGAAAATTTCTGGTATATCTTGGTTGTTTCAAAGCACCATTATTTTTTTTTATTTGGGTGTTTCTATATAATATTTTAGAAATTTGAGGTTAATTGGTTACTAAAGCTTGTACACAGGTGGAAAAGAGGTAAACATTTGATTGGTTAACTTCCAGTGGTGGTTATTTTCTTATATGCAATAAAATGTTATGTGAAATTTTGCCTATAGTACTGGACAGGATAAAACATTTATCATCTCAAATACTTCTAAATTTGAAACAAAGATAAATTCTGCAATTTTTTTAAAAGTGCAAATTTAACAAAGACTAATCTAATAAAAGGGGAATATCAATGGTGGTATTACACATAATATACAAATAAAGTCTCATAAACCCCGCTTCTATATTGAGCAAGCGTTAATGTGGATATTTTTCAAAGTTACATATTTTTTTGGTGTTCTCTTCTCGGTCCGCGTTAAAACTTTGTCAATTCCTTTGAAAAATCAGAGACATTGATTTGGATTTCAACAACTGTAGCTTGAAGGGCCGGATGTACATTGCAGAATAAAAACAATGTATGTGCATCGTTGGAAATGTTAAATGTATTTGTTCTCGCCACGAAACTGGAAAAAAAAAAAAAAAAACACAACAAGCCTCGCTATTCGTCCTGTTTCTGAAGGTAATACAAATACATCTTATATTTTCGGACAATGTACAGATTTTGTTAAGTGATAATTTTACTCGTGAGAAAATTATTGGTTAATAAGAATTGTTTTTGTATTGTCGTCAGTGATTTGGTATTACATAAGTGAACACTCATTTAAGTCATGTGGTTTCAGGTACTCATTGACATTTATACTATTTCTCCTTATTTTTATACTAGATTTTATACAAATTAGGCAGTTCAACATTTACATTTAAAACTGAAAAAAAAAATATGGTGAAAAAATACATGTAACAAGTTGTAAAACTGAAACGATTCAGTATTATTCAGAAGTTGAAATCCTAAAATGTCAAATAGTATGTGCTGTGTGCTACCAAATAGGTCATATTATATTGTCAATAGTTTACATTATGCACTTACAAATTGTAAACAAACACATCATCAAGTATGCTAGCAAATATAAATTTAAATATGTAAAAGTATGTATGTTTAGAAATAGTCAGAAACTATTTTGTCCAAAGAGCAGATAATAAAAACCAATAACATTTGAAAAGTAGTTTTAGTTATTTTTTTCACAAAGGTCCATATACAAATTGCATCTTTATACTTGTTATATAAAAAGCAATAAATTGTAACTTGATTTAATAATGTCGAGCACTGGAAGTACCGGACGGGTAAAAAATTAATGTTAAAGTTAAATGCACATTTGAAAGGAGTTTTATCTCATTTTTGATACTTTTGACAAATTTCTCTAAACAGTACATTTGAATTATCAGGATTCAGTATAATACTGAAGTCTTTGGTGATTTTGTCCATGTGTAATTTAACATAAAGCCTTTAATTAACAGCAGCATGCTCATAGAAACATATTCATATTCAAGGATGTCCACCCCTCGTGTTTTATAAATTCACCTTAATATCTACACACCTCTCTGCCAAATCTGATGATGTAAACTTAATCAAAATTCATCTATAATATATGGTAACAATTTCACCTAAACCTTCACTCACTTAGTGACCAAATTTGACAATGCTCATTTGGTATAAAGCAAAATTAAAAAAAATATCACCAAACAGGAACCAACTGCTTGATCATGAAAAGCTTTACAAAGTAGATATCAACACTATAAAGTTTGGAACCAAACATAAAATCATTTCCTTCCCTAACGCAAAGGCTGACATACTGGATATAAAATTAACATAAAGGCACATTAATTCAAGGACAAACGAAGTGATTACAGTACACATAAAAGTAAAATCACAAAAGTACCGAACTCCGAGGAAAATTCAAAACGAAAAGTTTCTAATTAAATGGCAAAATCAAAAGCTCAAACACATCAAACGAATGGATAACGACTGTCTTATTCCTGACTTGTTACAGGCATCTTCTTATGTAGAAAATAGTTAGTTAAACCTGGTTTAATAGCTAGCTAAACCTCTAACTTGTATGAATGGGTTACAACAATATGTTGCTCTGTGTTTTCAATATTCAATATAACTTAGCTCTTCGCCCAAATCCGGACCATTTTTCAATTACAATGCCCCAGTCCCCATCATTGTTCCTTATCAAAAAGGCTCTTTCAAATTTTACAGGGTCAAGGGTCACACATTTCTTATGGTCTGCTACCTACATAATCAACTAAAACGTTAACACAGATTGAACACCAACTTGTGCAATGTAAATGTGGGATGCAGTTTTACTTTATGTTTATTTCTTTAAATATACTACTGTAAATTCAGAAATTATTGCGTGCATTTATTATTGCGATTTTTCAAAAATGAACAAGAATGCGAGTTCAATTATTGCGATTTAAGAAAAATCTACATACAGATCTATGGTTTAGTCATCAAAATGCGAGTTCTTATTATTGCGATACTCATCGAGGCGCATTATTCGCATTTATAAAAACCTCCCTATAATTTCTGAATTTACAGTAAATACTTTTTATAACCTTACATATGACTTTAAATGTTTATTAGCTTTAAATATTAAACCAGCCTATTGTTGCAGAAAATGATTTTAAATAAAAGAAAATGAAAGAAGTTCTAAATTTTCTGAAATCTCTTGAAAACGAGAATGAACAGTGTACCAGGAACATGCTTTTCTGTTAATATGAATTCATTTTAGATCATGAATGATGTGTGAATCAAAATAATGTTTCACCTGTGGACAAACTGGCAGTTGTTCTAATCCAATCAGCTGGCAAACAACACTAATCTTGTCATTACAGAAAATATTCAGGAATGACATCATTAATGGAGTATTGTGTACGACATGTAAAGGTGACATCTTGTGTCGTGCTAATAATTCTGTAAATATGTGTTACATTACTGTTAATCAAACATATTAAGTTATGAATTACAAAAGAGCATTGAATAGTGAGAGCTGTAACACATGTGTAAGTGTAATAAATAGTCTTTAAGACATTTTATGGTTATGTGTGATAAACTATATCTCAAGATATTTTTTAAATAAAAAGTACTCAGTAGAATATATTTTAGAAAGCGTATCTTCATAGTTATTATGGAAACCACAAGGTCATTTCTACTTGTACCTACTACACTTATGGAAGATATAAGAAATTGGGTCATGTTATTTGCATTCATGGACTTTTGAAGAGGTCAATACGTTATATATGGATTATATTGACCGAAGACGAATTCCGAATTTCAGTATAATCTAACAGGTCCATATACAACATATTGACTGAGTGAAAGTCCTTAATTTATGAATTACATAATTATGTAAATCATAGTGTTAATTTAAAATGATATTGACTCGATGTTACTATATTTGGAAATGACATTGACTCTACGTTACTTTTTAGTAACATGTCGTCAACATCATTTCTAAATATAGAAACGTTGTGTCAATATGTCAAAATAGTAAAAAAAATACAAAACATATATTAGAAATCACGTGACCAAAAAAACCAATGAGAAACAAGAAAAATCAAACCATATGCAATATTTGCATTTATGGCAAAGTACACTGGATACCTGCGCATTATACAGTCTCTGGCAAACTTTACACAACTACTGTGATTCATAAATTCATACTTGTGAAATGCATACACGTTGAATGCAGGCATCCAACAGGAAATCCCCAATGTGTAATGAAAACTCACAGGAGGGACTAAGTGTTGTAACTGTTATACCCAAACACATCCCCAGCGATGAACCATCTAAAAGATTGACAATAATGACTTCTTTGATTCTCTCATTCATGGTCATGCATTTTGCAAATAATACTTTCACGTTCAAATAACCCGTGACCTGTTTTATAATTTCCTTAAAGATTCCACTTTTTACAGATTGCTTTATTCTAATCGCGATCATATCACAAAATCTGGAATCAACATCAAAAACTGCAATATCAAGGGTATTGTTCGTCCATTTGTTTACTTTTTTTGGTTTCTTTAACTTTAGCAGATCAATTTTAATCTCATCATTTCTAACAGAAGTTAGTTCAATACCGCATAGTTTGTTCTTCTTTGCATTTGCCGATTCTCGTTCAAGATCTATACTTAGTATTTCAATGTAGGCCAGTTTGGTTCGACTTTGAAAAACAACATTTTTTGTATTGTTAAATTTGGAGGTACTCCCCTGTACATAGAGGCTATATTAGTAAATTTTTCTTTGTACAGTTCCTCCCTCATAATTTGAGTTTCGTTCATGGACCGGCATAGTTTAGATCCATGCGACCTATCATTTACGGAATCGTCATGGTTGAGGTGTTCTCCAAGAATTAATATTGTATCTGATTTGTTTAACAATGGATTAAGCAGATGGGTATGCCAAATCAAGTCAATGTCAAAACAAGGCACAATGAAACACAATGAAACTGTCAGGATAGGACCTTTTCATGAGCAAAAACTTTTTATATCGGATAAGACTGTTTTCCAGAAATGTGTTATCAGTATAATGTGATAGGGATACTTGATCATAAAAAAAACATCTGCCTGTAGACAGCAGCTTCAAAGTCATAAGTCAGACATGACACAAAATCTGATGGAATGTCAAAAGACTTTGGATCATTGTTACAAAATGGTGCATACGAGTACATCTGTTTCCAAAGTTGTTCAGTAAATATTCTTTCTTCTATTCTCTCCTGTCCAACCTTAATCTTGTGGTACAAAATTTTTCCAAATTTTGTGTTGCAGTTTCTGGCATAAGACAACGGTGATAGCATATGACAATCCCATATCCAACATATATCTAACGGTGCGGCTACACGTCGGTGGTCATTGTTATTGGCAGCTAGCAAAGGAAGCCAACATTTCTTATATCTGTAAAATAAGGATTAAATAAACGAATACCTTTAAAGTGTAGTCGAAACCACTCATATCTGTAAAATACAGATTAGAAAAATGATAACTGACAGGAAGAGTCAAATCAATCCACATCCTTCATATTCAAACATCAAATAAGAGTTAATGGAAAATATCTAAATACATATAAACACAATAGCAGATATAAGCCAACGTTTGGTTTAAATAATCAAATTCAATACCATGATTGGTTATAAAATGCTTAAACTTGACAAAATATGAAAAACAATCCAATCGAGAAATCCAATTATCGCTATTTTATGAAATTTTCCTTTGATCTTACTGACTGATAATTTCCTTTCTCAGCACAGTAGAGTGATATAAAAAAAAATTATCTCTAGAAACTAAGGGTGCACGTGCCCGTTGTCAATGAAATTAACAACGTCGTTAGCGATAAACAGATTATAATTGGTCATCTCAACTCGATTGCCCTTTTTTTTCGCCGTACCGGCTCAAGCGAGAAAATCAATCTTTTTGAGATGATCAACGATAATCTATAAGTATAGAATGATTACTTATTACAGCATCATCACATCATTCACCATATCAGCAAATGATGATTTAAGAAAGGAATTGGGTTAAGGTAAAGATCATGATTGTATAGATAACCTAACCTATAATTTAGAATTGGTGTCAGTAATAAATAAGGTGTCAAACATCTAGAGTCAACTGACTAACTTTACTCTTCCTTGCATCTGACATTTTAATACGAATTTGCAACTAGAGAACTTTGATGTGTAGGATTCAAAATTATTTTGTTCAGTTCAAAGCCAACCAAGTCTGTCTTCTTTATCAATACTTTTTTCTAAGATTGTTAGACTTTATTTTCGACCTTATTCTACACAGATCACGATATAGTACTTTACTAGTTACTATCTCTTGTGTTATGCTGTGATGTATATATGCAAAATTGTGGCTGCTAGATCCCAATTATTATCACAATAACTTATGATGTCTGTTTAGGTTGCTCATCCAATTCTGTGAATAAAGCGAAGCTATAAACAACTGCCATACATGGAACATGTCTGTACCAAGTCAGGAATATAACAGTTGATTCCATTTATTCCGTTGGTTGATAAAATCTAACATTTTGTTTTGTTAATTTTCCCTCTTTTCAAAATTAGCTTACAGATCGGTATTTTTGTTTTACTGTTTGGTGTAGCTTTCTCATCATGTGTCTTAAACTAAAACATGTCCGATCGTGTTGGACATTTGACGTCAGCATGAAGAGACTATAAGATGTATTCAAATGTTTTTGTTAACAATTAACCATATTTCCATAAACTCAAAACATTATTCAGTTCTAGAAAATTGCATCAAATGACGTCACTTACCACAATGAATTACAGATGATAGCAAATATTTTCCAATTGTCGTAACTACAATCACCAGTCCCTTTCCCCGAATGTGACCTACCGAATTATATATATCACCGCGTGTTTACTAACATGAGCAACAAGACCTGTGCCTAGTGTGTAACAGGATCTGCTTACCCTTCCGGAGAACCTGACATTTCCCAAATTTTTAATGGGGTTCATGTTGCCCAGTATTTAGTTTTCTATGTTATGTTTTCTGTACTGTTGTTTTTCTGTTCGTCTTTTTCTTTTTTTTATCTATGGCGTTATCAGTTTATTTTTGACTTTTGAGTTTGAATGTCCCTTTGGTATCTTCAGACTCTCTTATGTATCAGCAATACACTAGTTAACTTTACAACCTTTAAACTGTATTTCTCAGTTCAAAATCATCACTACAACAGAATAATTTCAAATATATACAAATGGCAATTTAATCAAATCTCGTTGTATACTTATATACAACTAGATAGTTCAATTATCTGACAACGTATGGGTACACGTTGTCAGATAATTGAACTATATGCTTTGATTAAATACTTATGCTTACAGAGTACTATGCCTACATTTGTATACATTTGTAAGACCATTTGAACAACTATATAACTAAAGTTGTTTTAATCAAAATGTGCTTTTATGTTCAGTGGGTGCTTTTTAAAAAGCATAAAAACGTTAACAATGTGTTCCTACATATATATATTTATGTAAGTTTTAACATATATTGGACTCCCAAAGCCAAACAGCATAATTGCAGAATGCTCAGAACAAATTAAGGCAACAGTAGTATACCGCTGTTCGAAATTCATAAATCGATTGACAAAAAAACAAATCCGGGTTACAAACTAAAACTGAGGGAAACACAATAAATATAAGAGGAGAACTACGACACAACAGAAACACAACATTAAAATGTAACACACACAGAAACGAACTATAATATAAAAATGGCCATTTTTCTGACTTGGTACAGGACATTTTAAGAAAAAAATGGTGGGTTGAACCTGGTTTTGTGGCTAGCCAAACCTCCAGCTTTTATTGCAATGTTAAATATAACATTAAAATGACAACATTACATGACAGAACTACAATACAAATAAATGGGAGAACATATAGGACAGAGAAACATACGAATAATAGTTAGCAAAAGGTA
Organism: Mytilus coruscus; assembly: GCA_017311375.1. Classification (NCBI taxonomy): domain Eukaryota; kingdom Metazoa; phylum Mollusca; class Bivalvia; order Mytilida; family Mytilidae; genus Mytilus; species Mytilus coruscus. The sequence goes on along the minus strand of CM029604.1, from coordinate 25,271,469 downwards.
CCGGGTTAAAAATTTAAGACGCGCGATTCGTCCACACAAGACTAACCAGTGAAGCTCAGATAAAAATAGCTTCTCGCATGCGTGCTGCATAGAAATATCATAATTGTGTTAATGCAAGATGTTCGCTTCATGCCAGTATATGATTTCGGCACTTTGTGCAGACAAACTGCATGCCTGCAAGACTAATATTATTTTCGTTACAAGCTTTCATTGAGCATACTGAAAAGAAAAAAAAGAACATTTTTGATCGCAAGATGCTTGCTGGGAGCTTGTGGATGATGACGTAATTTTCTTATTTCTTGCACACAAGCAAACGATTGCAGAAAGGTAGTATATGAATTGCCTAATTTAATATGACTTATATGCATTCGGATTAAACTTTCGTGATTTTCCTGGTAATGTAATTCGTTTGAAATGTATGATCTTTTGATTTTGCCATTTGCTTAGGGACTTTCCGTTTTAAATTTTTTCCGGGCGTTCTGTTTGATATTATTGTTATTTTACTTTTTTTGGCAGATATATTTGATCAGAAAAGAAATAGCAGTCATAAAGGAGATGATTTTGGTCCTACTTGAAAAACAAACATGTACGCTAATATAAATATTACAAGAGGTCATTAGAAAGCAAAGTTCTACAGCAATAAGATATATTCTAGATTCTGCAATCTGCATTTGGCTCCTTTCTCATGTTTCTTAAAATAAATGCTTTCGATTTTGGTTTTGGAATTAATTAATTACAAAATAATTGTCTTCATTATATGAACACGATTTAAAAAAAAAGCTTTGTAATGCAAGTTTAACATTTCAAAACCAACAATGATTGCAATCTTGAAAAGTTTTCCGATTGAAGTGTTTGTCATCGCCATCACTGTTAAAAAATCATTGGTATCACTGAAACACTTAACGATACATTTTAGAAAATGGTTTTATCGTCGGTTATTTCTTCGAATACATTTTTGTGGTAATTGGAAAAGGTAAATAAGGAATACATGTATGATACAGATGGGTGCAGTCCTACCTGTAGAAAAGGTAACTTGGAGCAGACTTGTTGACTGCTTTCCAAGTTTAGTTGAGAAATTTCGAGAAGACAAGCAAGTTAACTTCGTCGTTGGTAGACCAGACCTGAGGTCTGCCTTTTAGGACTGCTGCAGACCTATTGACATGTCTGCTCCAGACCAGACCTGTGGACAAGTCTGCTTTTGACCAGTCCTGAGGACAGGTCTGCTACTGACCAGTCCTGAGGACAGGTCTGCTTATGACCGATTAACGTAATTAAGACTATTTATATTAGACCTGACCTTTTATTATGCAGACAATAATCGTATTGTTCTTTTTTCCCAGTATAGCAAATGACTTTACTCGTTAGACTCTATATATAGATATTATTCTCATTAAACAATTCTTTTTTTTTTTTTATTTCATATTCTCATATACATTAAACAATGGCTATACAATTACACACTTGTGATCACATGCAGCTATCATAAACGAAAGGAAAGTTTTGTTTTTAACTAGAAGGCGGATAGAAAGGTTATCTAACGCATCGGAACAATATTTTTATATCAACATCATTGTTGACGTTGTTTCGTTCCCCATTTTTACAGTCTCTTCCTAACTCTATGTATTACATCGATATTTCATCGTAATAGCAAAGATCGGTAGATACGTCATTAATTAGTAATGAATATTCATTTATCAGTCACATAACTGCACCTCATGCAAACAAATCGGTAATAAAATGGCATCCACTCAGGATTTTATGAAAATAAATTTAACTGATGAAGATATTCATCGAGCAAAAATACATGTAAATGATTTTGAAACTGTGAAAATATCCAACTAAAGAGATGGATTTAGTGCCGTGGTATTAAATCTTCTGGAAAACGACCAGAACTTCTATACAAAGGAGAGTGACCCGTTACAATACGCCTAATTCTTTTGTTGACATGTTTTACCTGAGCTACAAATAGTCGATCCTTTAAATATCGGAAGGTGAACTTTGTCACCAGGCTTTGATTGGCAATTGGCATTAAATGACACATTGACAATTATGGAAATTATATGCAAGCACACACACAATTCTGTGTTTACATTTACGCACGTGTGTGGTGTTTATAATAACTTAAATTTCTCGATTGATAAAATAAAAGAAATATTCATTCATCTAAAATAAATAAAAATATAATATAAAACTACAAACATTAGGAAAGAAACTACTATTTTATTGTTAGAAAAACCAAAGACATATATATATATATAGAAAGAGAAATACGAAGATGTGGTATGATAGTGTGCCAATGAGACAACTCTTCATCCAAGTCATATTGTGAAAAAAGTAAACAATTATAGGTCAAAGTACGGCCTTCAACACGGAGCCTTAGCTCACACTGAACAGTAAGCTATAAAGTGCCCATAATTGATTTTTTACTTGTATTTATGTCTCTTGAGAAACCTTAGGCATATTAAATACTCCTATTTACTTGTATTACAGATGTAAACTGCATTATCCCCCGTTTTAGCCTAGAAACAATTTCCTAACAATTTGATTCCACAAAATTGGAACTAAGGTCAAATATAACATATAAAGGATTACCTTCTAGAAATTCACAGTAGTCCTGATAAATCATATGGGACATAAGAGGACACTGATTTGTCACATATGACTTCAAAACCTTAAAACGTTAAAAGTGGCAGTGTCTCCCATACCATGAACACAGTTGAACATGTTTTTACTTTTGAAAGCTAAAATTGATTCATTAATAAAAAAGGAACAAAGGACTGTACATCTATTTTTACTATTTTTATATTATACCATTTTCTGTGTATATGTATTTAGAGTTATCTAGAATTGGTACATGTCAGGGTCTTTATAGCCGACTATACGGTATGGGTTTTTCTCATTGTTAAAGGCTGTACAGTTGCCTTTAATTGCGTACATCCACTTCATTTGAACTCTGGTGGATAGTTGTCTGATTGGCAATCATACCACATCTTCTTTTTTCTATATTACTCAATGCAAAACATGTTTTTGTAAAAAAATTAATACTTTTGTCAGTATTTTTTTTTTTTTAACTTTTAAAAGTAACCCACATGTGCTTGTTATTCAAATAGTGTGCGTATTCTTAGAAAAAACACAGTGCTGAGTCTGTGTTCCTTATAATATGAAAGGAGTTTCAATTTAGGTTGTATGGACCTAGACCTACCCTCATCAGGTATCCGGGCCATAAGTTTTCGTTTTTGTAATATTAATAGAAATGATTATGGAAACTGGGAATGTGTCAAAGAAACAACAACCCGACCAAAGAGCCCTGGACCACCAAAGGGTTTTCAATGGGTTTTCAACGCAACGAGAAGATCCCGCACCCGGAGCCGGGCTTCAGCTGATCCTTTAACACAAATGTATACTAGTTCAATGAAATGGACTCAACCTTAACTCCGAAACATATAAATGAAACAAAATTAAAAATCATACGAATGGTTCAAATTTGATGTTTACGTATGGGAACAACTTTGTTGAAAAAGGTAATCGGACCAGAACTTTTTGAAATGAGAGTTATACTGGTTCAGTACCAGTTACCGTCAATAATTCTTTGTTTTCTTTTCGAATATATTTTTACTGGGACACTCTTTGAAAATATTTTTTTTAACATCAAAAGGGTTACCAAAAGTTATGTCAAATACCACCGTACTCCGACTTTTAATCATCTTGTAGACAATGAAAAGTGGTTTGCACGTGTGCCGAATGTTGTCAGAAATGTTATGGTTACGAGGACAAATTACCGTCACTTGATTATCTGACCACTTAAATTAATCAAAGTTAATATAAATATTCATGTCATTTATGCCATTAGATACTTAGAAGAGGAGTAGATCTGAGAGCTTGTGACACTGTCAGCAGCTGTTACTTGTTCATTGTACAGCCTCTCTCACGTAACGTAAATGTGACATTGTTTATATTTTTCTGAAATGCCTAATATTGTTGCCTAACACGATTTTATTTAGAATTTTGTAATGAATTCACTGTGACATATTTTTTTTTCAATAAATTCAAACAATTTATATGCATAGAAAATAAATACAGAAAAGACAATAAGTTGGAACAATCTAACTGAAATGTGTCATTTTATTAACGTGGTATAAAACATACGCATTCCATCTCCTCACGCTAACGATATATCTTGAATCAATGTTACATGTGCCATAACAACAATGTTTACTACCTTCCAATATACTTTTTTCTGTTGAATTATCCATGGTTTTGTTTCAAAATATGATATTGATAACCTCATGCACGTTATTGTTTACAACGGAAAACGATATTCGCTTGCATGACATACGGGCATTTTTATCAATGATGTAATTCTAAAAATAACTTTAAATTTATTTAAAGTACGATCGATCTTTGCCATTCACCTTTTATGCCTTTTCTGTTTTCGACAAAATGTTCAAAAGAAAATTGAACAGTGTTTTTGTACATAAGGTGTTGTATAATTGTGAACAATCTCGTCAAATTTGTCAGATTTGTCTTTACGGATTATTAATGATATCTGGGACAATGTGGGACGTCCGAAAAAATGTACTCGTTGTGAACATGAATGAAATATTTGCCACTTGATGTTAAGCCACCAACAAAATCAATCAACCGACATAATATACTAACAGTTTACTTTTCCCAGAAGAGAACTTCTCATATTTTTTCATTATAATTAAAGCACAAATGAAATCATTGCCAGTGTTGGATGATGCGGTCGAATAGTTTTATTATACAAACCATCCTGAACTACAAACTTTAGTTACAGTTGAATATTACAAATACAGAGATGAAATGCTGGCACTCTAAATTGATGCGGACACGATTTTGAATTCATTGTTTTCTAATATTGCTTTCATTGTATTATACAATCCATCCTGAAATTAAAAAAACTTCTGATTTTTAATGCAACTATATAGATTTACATACTAAAGTGCAAATATGGTTAGTTTTGGTTGATGCTGTCAAATAATTTTGCTATACGAGTCAGTCTTAGGTGTCAAAACTACTGAAATGTTGTTACGTATCAATATATTGAAAAAAGGAGGACATGCTGGCACTCTAAATTTATGGGGACAAAATTTTGTAGTTATTGTGTTCCAATATTGCTGTCATTAGTATTATACATTCAATCCTGACATTAAAATATTACTGAATTACTATGCGGCTACATTGATTTACATAATAAAGTCAAATATGGTCCGTTTTAGTTGATGCGGTCTTTTTGTTACAAGAGTCAGCCTGCGGTAACAAAACTACTGAAATATTGTTGGGAGACAATATTTTGATTAAAAAGAGGACATGCTTGCAATCTAAATTGATGCGAACAAAATTTTGTAGTCATTGTTTTCCAATATTGCTGTCATTTGTTTGTATTATACAATACATCTTGACATAACAATATTACTGAACTATTATGCGGCTATATAAATTTACATAATAAAGTGCAAATATGGTCAGTTGTGGTTGATGCTGTCAAATAATGTTGTTGTAGAAGTCAGCCTGAGGTATCACAACTACTGAAATTGGGTTACGTATCAATATATTGAATGAAAAAAGGACATGCTGGCACTCTGGATTTATGCGGACAAAATATTGTAGTCATTGTGTTCCAATATTGCTGTCATTTGTATTATACAGTCCATCTTAACATCAAAATATTGCTAATTTAATATGCGGTTATATACATTCACATAAAAAAGTGCAAATATGGTCAGTTTTGGTTGATGCGGTCAAATAATTTTGTTGTATGAGTCAGCATGAGGTATTAAACTACCTAGATTTGGTTATGTATCAATATATTGAATAAAAAAGGACATGATTGCGCTCTGAATTGATGCGGAAAAAAGTTGTAGTCATTGTGTTCCAATATTGCTGTCATTTGTATTATACAATTCTTCCTGACATAAAAATATTTCTGATTTTTTTATGCGGCTATATGAATAACCATAATAAAGTGCAAATATGGTAAGTTTTTGTTGATGCGATCAGATAATTTTGTTGTGCTAGTCAGCCTGAGGAATCACAAAACTACTGAAATTTTGTTGAGAGACAATATTTCAACAAAAATAGGACATGCTAGCACTGTTATTTGATGGAAACAACATTTTGTAGTCATTGTATTCCAATATTTTAGTCATTTGTATTATACAAGCCATCCTGACATAAAAAATATTACTGGACTATTATGCGGCTTTATACATGTTATAGATTTACATAATAAAGTGCAAATATGGTCAGGTGTGGTTGATGCTGTCAAATAATGTTGTTGTACAAGTCAGCCTGAGGTATCACAACTACTGAAATTGGGTTAAGTATCAATATATTGAATGAAAAAAAAGGACATGCTGGCACTCTGGATTTATGCGGACAAAATATTGTAGTCATTGTGTTCCAATATTGCTGTCATTTGTATTATACAGTCCATCTTAACATCAAAATATATCTGATTTAATATGCGGTTATATACATTCACATAAAAAAGTGCAAATTAGGTCAGTTTTGGTTGATGCGGTCAAATAATTTTGTTGTATGAGTCAGCATGAGGTATGAAACTACTTAGATTTGGTTATGTATCAATATATTGAATAAAAGAGGACATGCTGGCGCTCTGAATTGATGCGGAAAAAATTTGTAGTCATTGTGTTCCAATATTGCTGTCATTTGTATTATACAATTCTTCCTGACATAGAAATATTTCTGATTATTGTATGCGGCTATATGAATAAGCATAATAAAGTGCAAATATGGTTTTTGTTGATGCGATCAGATAATTTTGTTGTGCTAGTCAGCCTGAGGTATCAAAACTACTGAAATTTTGTTGCGAGACAATATTTTTAACAAAAAGAGGACATGCTGGCACTCTTTATTGATGCGGACAAAATGTTGTAGTTATTGTGTTCCAATATTTTTGTCATTTGTATTAAACAAGCCTTCCTGACATAAAAATATAACTGATTTACTATGCGGCTACATGTACATAGATTTACATAATAAAGTGCAAGTATAGTCAATTTGGTTGATAGGGTCAAAAATGTTGTTGTTCGAGTCTGCCTGAGGTATCAAAACTACTGAAATTGTGTTGCGAGACAATATTTTTAACAAAAAGAGGATATGCTGGCACTCTTTATTGATGCAGATAAAATTTTGTAGTAATTGTGTTCCAATATTTTTGTCATTTGAATTATACAATCTATCCTGACATCAAAATATTACTGATTTATTATGCAGCTATATAAAGTTACATAATAAAGTGCAAATACGATCAGTTTTGGTTGATACGGTCAAATAATTTTGTTATAAGAGTCAGTCTGAGGTTTCAAAACTACTGAAATTTTGTTACATGTCAATATATTTAATAAAAAAAAGGACATGCTGGCACTCTGAACTTATGTAGACAAAATTGTTTGTCATTGTGTTCCAATATTGCTGTCATTTTTATTATACATTCCATCCTGACATCAAAATATTGCTGATTTAGTATGCGGCTATATAGATTTACTTAATAAAGTGGAAATGCGATCAGTTTTGGTTGATACGGTCAAATATTTTTGTTATACGAGTCAGCCTGAGGTTTTGAAACTACTGAAATTTTGTTTCGAGACAATATTTTGAATAAAAAGAGGACATGCTGGCAATCTAAATTGATGGGGACAAAATTTTGTAGTCATTGTGTTCCAATTTTGCTGTCATTTGTATTATACAATCTGTCCTACCATAAAAGTATTTCTGAATTTTTTAGGCGGCTATATAAACAAACAAATCGACATATTCCCCATTTCCATTCCCAATTTTACAATAAAGTGTAAATATGGTCAGTTTTTGATGATGCGTTCAAATTATTTTGTTGTACGAGTCAGCCTGAGGTATCAAAACTACTGAAAATATATATGTTCCTGATACAGTCAAATGATTTTGTTATATTTGAGCCAGTCTGAGATGTTTAAACTACTGATTTTCGGTGATGACTCAATTATTTTAATAAAAAAAAAAGGAGATGCTTGCACTGTTGATTGGTGCAGAAATAGAAACATAAGTAAGCCGGCCATAAACATGATAAATATCAGTAACTGTACACCAATATTGCTCTCAATTATCATGATTATTTTATATGATCAAAGTACTATTCGTTTTAGGCATTGTTTATCGATTTTATCTGAAAACCAAGTTTATAAGATTAACGCTACATTTTGAAACCGATCAGAACTTAATAATAGCATTGTAACCAATATCGTTTTTAATTTATAGAAAGGCAGATCACGGATGAATTTGTATAACAAGCAAAGTTTTATGCGTACTTTATTTACAAATACATGTATTTATTCTGTATTGTTTATATCACGTAAGTATTATATTGACTTTATTTTTCTATGTTTATACCACGAAACAAAGACATTTAAAAATATTTAAAACAAATCGATGTAGAGCGGTCCTGGTTACAAGTTAACTTAGTGTTGATCTCAAAAGTTAACTTGAGATCAGATCTGGTTCGATCGGAGTTGTCAAAATCAAAGTTAATTTATGTTAACTTATGGCAGGACTGGATTCGAAGTTAACTTATATTAGTAGCGGACCTGTTTCCAAGTTAACTTTTTCGGCAGACATAAAAACAGTCCTAGGACCAAGTCCGCTTTTCACGTTAACTAGATTGTGGTCCTAGGACTGGTCAGAGCAGTCCTAATACCTGTCATAGGTTAACTTTGACCAGTCAAGATGACTGGTTATCAAGTTAACGTGCTGTACAGGTTAGGACTGCACCCATCTGTAGCTGTTATCCGTTCGTTTGATGTGTATGAGCTTTCAATTTTCCCATTTGGTTACGGACTTTCCGTTTTGAATTTCCTCGGAGTTTGGTATTTTTTCTTGTTGGTTTCCCTATAAAAGAAATAACCAAAAAGTAGACATAAACTTGGGCTTTAAAAGACCATAAATGCTAAAGGCTTGAACATACAGTTCTAAATTTAGTTATTTTCCAAATTCGTTGTCAAATTTTACCTGTATAAGTTCAGAATTTTCTTGATTAAAATGCAAACTTTAATTAACTTAAATATTTAATTCGTAACAGCTGTTGCGTGTTGTTGCAAATTGAGGGTTCACTTTTTATATTTTCCATATTTCGCTGTTTTAAGGCAGAAACAATCCTTTCCTACGTTTACTGGACTGAAATACCAAAACCTGCCGTTGACGCACATTTTATCTTTCAAAACAAATAAGGGAAGTTTAGTTTTTTCATCGCTACAATAAAGGGACACTATGTCAGATGAATTCAATAATGCAAAGCTTTTCATAAAAAAAAAGCCAGATTTAGCACATTCGTGTGTAGGATTGTGAAAATCTTATGTATTCACATTATATTGGAAAATATACTTTGACCTTCGTTTTTCATGTTACATGTACATGCATCATGATTTCGTGCTCTCTTCATGCCAGTTTATTTTTAACATCTTTATACTAGTATACATGTTACTCTATCTAATGATCAAATGGACAAACATTCTTATTATTACCAGACAAAAGAGAGACCACATTTATTGTGAATTGTTCGTTTTAACAATTGTCGAAAAAATAATCTGCTTTTCCGCGATAATAATGTCATGAAAATAAACAAAACAAAAAACAACATAAAATCCCTCTTTTATAAAAAAAGTTGATACAATAAATTACTAACAAAGGGACTTGTATTTTTCATACACCGTAACAATTCATTTGTGTCGTTCCTCATGCAGTTACAGCAATAGTTCTAGTGTAACAGGACAATGATTTCTAAAGTTAATATATCTTGATTAATAAGTGAGTTTTATTACAAATTATAAATGAGTCTAAGGGCGTATTAAAACCTGAACACATCAGCAAAGAATATCCCACTTTAGTGTGGTCGGTAAAATAGGATGGAAATACTGTAAGTTTTTGCAGAAAATAATATTTTTTGACGGTATATAAGTTATATAATGCATATCTTAAGGTTTTTCTTGTCGTATAACACATCTCGGGGTGTCAGGATACCCAAAGAAAGATCTCCTCACGGTCGGTCTTTCATTTGACCAATCCTGACACCTCTCGGTGTGTTATACAACAAGAAAAACTTTAAAATATGCAGTATCTATAACGTATACCATCTTTTCAATAATCATAATGTGTCTAAAAGATTATTTTATGAATTTGATATCCAGTGGGTGTTGTTAAGCGTCATTAAGATAATAGTCGATTGCATATTATAACCTAGTTTCATCTTATGAACAGTTATGGGTGATTTGAAGAAATCAAATGTCAGTCGCTTTTTGGAAAATGCCTGGTTTATTGAGGAGATAAGAAAATTGAAATCAAATCAAGAACATTTCAGAAAAAAAATCTATAACATAACTAAAATTAGCTATTTCAAAAGCTTTTATTTCACATTATAAGATTTGATTCTTTCCAAATATATTCTATCTCTAGAGAATATTTTCCTTCCACCTTTGATGCAAAGTTAAAAAATTACGAAATTTTGTTGAATTGTATCAAAAATTTAAAAGACCTTTATTGTGTAATGCCCTTATATGTATTCCCCTTGTAATGAATAATTATATTACTTGCATTGCGTTACACGTACCAAAATTAAGCTTTTAATAAAGAAAATTGATATATATATATATGTATGTTGCAAATTAAATTATTGTATCTATTTTTATTTAGATTACATAAACAAATCATGTTTATTTATTCTGTATCACAAACTAAACATTTAAGACATGTAACATCTCAAATGGGACATATGTTTTCTAATAACCTATATGTAGTGGAAAGGGAGTATTATGTACACTGAGATCGAGGCAAAATAAAGGAACACATTATTTCTTATCAAATTTTCCGCAATTACTATCAATTTTGAAAGGAATTTGATATATTACAATATATTTATATTTTGTTTCTTTGAAGATTCATTTCTGGAAAATGTATAACTATAAATAGATTAAAAGATTAAACGAATAACACACGTAACAATAGGTGTACATCTGGTCTTAGCAACAATGTAAACATTCGGATCAGGATCTTTTGAGTTCTTGCATATTACATGTGATAATTTAAAACGCTGACATGAAACAGACTATGAGTCTACTCGCAGTTATGTTTTCTTAGGTATTCTGTGCCCCCTTTAATTTATATTTAAATGTTAAAGCGCAATTTATATTGGTTGTAGAGTAACTTTGAGAGTAAAAACATATACATGTAGCTCAGTATTATAAGATTGCGTTCAAATTGAAAAGATTTTGTAGTAACAAGATAAATGTGCATTACAGTAATTGCAATGGTTGTTCTTCGTGTATTGTTTATGAACATTAACCAATTGAGTTTAATATAACTGAGTAAAAAAAAAAAAAAAAACAAATCCACTGTCCAATTGAAAAGACAATAGGTTAGGTAAAAGCCGAAGTAGTAAAAATATACAATTGAAATATTTTTTATTCGTTTGGACGCCCTTTTAACGAGCCAACATTATGCTTTACCCACGACATGATGCAGTTGTACTATGTTAAGGTATTATCATCATATAATGATCGTTGTTGTTTTCTTTGTAAACAAGTCATAACGAAAATTCCGAACTCCTACAATGTTAATTGAAAAAAAAGGATCAGTAAAAAAACCTGACCAAATCAAACTCTCGACAATATCAACCAATGAACTGAATGAAAACAACTGTCATATTGTAGTTTCTTCAGCCCTTTCCGAAGAAATGATGAGTTAAACAGAGTTACGAAAATAATCTATATAATACTTTTGTCTGTCATGACAGTCACTTCTTGTTCTGGACTTTGATTCTGAATTCCTTGAGAAAAAAATGTCTAGAATGGAAGTGAATGAATTCAAAAAGATTATTTCTTCCTAAAATTAGGAGAAAATGATTATATATATTGACGTTGAGTTTCTAATATAATGTTCGGATTTTAATGAAAACAAAACGCAATTGGTGTTTTATTTCTGGAAATATTTGAAAAGAATGAATCTTTTAAGGAAGCATGGACCCGAAAAAAATGAATTAGATAGCCGTTGTGCATTATATAAAAAAAAGTTTATATAACGCAGTCCCAACCTGTACAGCAAGTTAACTTGATAACCAGTCATTTGGACTGGTCAAAGTTAACCTGTGACAGGATTTAGGACTGCTCTGACCAGTCCTAGGACCAAAATCTAGTTAACTTGAAAAACGGACTTGGTCCTAGGACTGTTTTTATGTCTGCCGAAAAAGTTAACTTGGAAACAGGTCCGCTACTGATAAAAGTTAACTTCGAAACAAGTCCTGCCATAAGTTAACACAAGTTAACTTTGATTTTGACAACTCCGATCGAACCAGACCTGATCTCAAGTTAACTTTTGGCCTGGTCTGCTCAACACTAAGTTAACTTGTAACCAGGACCGCTCTATATCGATTTGTAAAAAATTTTTTTTTCAATGTCTTTGTTTCCTGGTATAAACATAGAAAAATAAAGTCAATTTAATACTTCCGTGATATAAACATGATTAAATACATGTATTTGTAAATAAAGTACGCATACAACTTTGCTTGTTTTTATACAAATTTATCCGTGATCCGCCTTTCTATAAATTAAAAAACTATATTGGTTTATACAATGCTAACGAACTGAATATATCTTCCAATACAAATTCTTTAAATCGTATAAACCATATTTGCACTTTATACTGTAAATCTGTATAGCCGCATAGTAAATCAGAAATATTTTCATGTCAGGATAGAATATATAATACAAATGACAGCAATATTGGAACACAATCACTACAAAATGTTGCCCCCATCAATTTAGAATGCCAGCATGTCCTCCTTTTGTTCAATATATTGATTCGTTTGATGTGTTTGAACTTTTGATTTTGCCATTTGATTGAGGACTTTCCTTTTTGAATTTTCCTCGGAGTTCAGTATTTTTTGTGATTTTACTTTTTTCGTAACAAAATTTCAGTAGTTTTGATAACCCAGGCTGACTCGTATAGCAAAAATATTTGACCGTATCAACCAAAACTTACCATACTTGCACTTTATCATGTAAATCTATATAGCTGCATAATAATTCAGTAATATTTTATGTCAGGATGTATTGTATAAAACAAATGACAGCAATATTGGAACACAATGTGAATACAAAATTTTGTCCGCATAAATCTAGATTGCTAGCATGTCCTCTTTTAATCAAAATATTGTCTCGCAACAAAATTTCAGTAGTTTTGATACCTCAGGCTGACTCCTATAACAAAATTATTTGACCGTATCAACCAAAACTGACCATATTTGCACTTTTTTTTATAAATCTATATAGCCGCAGAGTAAATCAGCAATATTTTTATGTCAGGATTTAATGTATAATACAAATGACAGCAATATTGGAACACAACAAATACAAAACTTTGTCCGCATAAATTTAGAGTGCCAGCATGTCCTCCTCTTATTCAATATATTGATATGTTACAAAATGTCAGCAGTTTGGATATCTCATGCTGACTTGTATAGCAAAATTATTAGACCGTATCAATCAAAACTGACCATATTTGCACTTTATTATGTAAATCTTTTAAGTTGCATAATAATTCAGTAATATTTTCATGTCAGGATGTATTGTATAATACAAATGACAGCAATATTGGAACACAATGACTACATAATTTTGTCCAAATCAATTCAGAGTGCCAGTATGTCCTCCTTTTGTTCAATTATTGATTCGTAACAAAATTTCAGTAGTTTTGGTACTTCAGGCTGACTTGTATAACAAAATTATTTGACCGCATCAACCTACACTGACCATATTTGCACTTTATTATGTAAATCTATATAGCCGCATAATAATTTAGCAACATTTTATGTCAGGATGTATTGTATAAAATTGAGAATGGAAATAGGGAATATGTCAAAGAGACAACAACCCGACCAAAGAGCAGACAACAGCCGAAGGCCACCAATGGGTCTTCAATGCAGCGAGAAAATCCCGCACCCGGAGGTGGTTCTCAGCTGGCCCCTAACTAAAATTGTGTGCTAGTTCAGTGAAAATGGACATTGCACTAATCTCCAAAACATATAAATGAACTAAAATTAAAAAACATACACATGACAGCAATATTGGAACACAATGTGACTACAAAATTTTGTCTGCATAAATTTAGAGTGCCTGCGTGTCCTCTTTTTATTCAAAATATTGTCTTCAAACAAAATATCAGTAGTTTTGATACCTCAGACTGACTCCTATAATAAAATTATTTGACTACATCAACAAAAACTGACCATATTTGCACTTTATTTTGTAAATTTATATAGCCTCATAGTAAATCAGCAATATGTTTATGTCAGGATTTAATGTATAGTACAAATGGCAGCAATATTGGAACATAATAACTACAAAACTTTGTCCGCATAAATTTAGAGTGCCAGCATGTCCTCCTCTTAACAAAATTTCAGTAGTTTGGATACCTCATGCTGACTTGTATAGCAAAATTATTAGACCGCGTATCAATCAAAACTGACCATATTTGCACTTTATTATGTAAATCTATAAAGCTGCATAATAAGTCAGTAATATTTTCATGTCAGGATGTATTGTATAATACAAATGACAGCAATATTGGAACACAATGACTTTAAAATTTTGTCCGCATAAATTTGGAGTGCCAGAGTGCCAGCATGTCCTCCTTTTGTTCAATTTATTGATACGTAACAAAATTTCAGTAGTTTGGATACCTCAGGCTGACTTGTATAGCAACATTATTACACAGTATCAACCAAAACTGACCATATTTGCACTTTATTATGTAAATCTTTATAGCCGCATAATAATTCAGTAATATTTTTATGTCAGGATGTATTGTATAATACAAATGACAGCAATATTGGAATACAATTACAAAATTTTGTCCGCATAAATTAAGAGTGCCAGCATGTCCTCCTGTTGTTCAATATATTGATATGTAACAAAATTTCAGTACTTTTGATACCTCAGGCTGACTGGTATAGCAAAATTATTTGACTGTATCAACTAAAACTGACCATATTTGCACTTTAATATGTAAATCTATATGGCTGCATTATAAATCATTTATGTCAGGATGTATTGTTTTATAATACAAATGAAAGCAATATTGGAAAGCAATGAATGCAAAATCTTTTCCGCATCAAATTAGATTGTAAGCATTTCATCTCTGTATTCATAATATTAGACCGTCACTAAAGCTAGTAGTTCAGGATGGTGTGTATAACAAATCTATTTGACCGCATCATCCAACACTGACATGTCTGATTTCATTTTTTCTTTTGTAATGAAAAATATAAGAAGTTCTCTTCTTGGAATAGTATACTGTTAGTACAGTATGTCGGTTGATTGATTTTGTTTGTAGCTAAACCTCAAGTGGCAACTATTTCATTCATGTGCACAACGAGTATATTTTTCGGAAGTCACATATATCATTTTTAATCGGTCAAGACAAATCTGACGAAATTGACGAGATTGTTCATAATTATTCAACACCTTATGTATCTGGACACTGTACAATTTTTGTTAGAATATTTTGTCGAAAACAGAATCGTAAATCCAAGGCAAACAAGGTGAATTACGATGAAATATCCATGTAATGCATAAAGTTAAATTTAGGAAGAGACTGTAAAAAATGGGGAACGAAGCAACGCCGACAATGATTTTGATATCCCATGATATAAAAATATTGTTCCGATGCGTTGGATAACCTTTCCATCCGCCTTCTAATTAAAAAAAAAACTTTCCTTTCTTTAATGATAGCTGTATGTGATCACAAGTGTGTAATTTTATAGCCATTGTTAAATGTATATAAGAATATGAAATGAAAAAAAAAATTGTTAATGTATATAATATCGAAAGAGTCTAACGAGTAAAGAAATTTGCTATACTGGGAAAACAGAACAATGCGATTATTGCTTACATATTAAAAGCTCAGGTCTGATATCAAAAGTCTTAAACACGGTAATCTGTCATAAGCAGACC
Source organism: Mytilus coruscus (assembly GCA_017311375.1). NCBI lineage: Eukaryota > Metazoa > Mollusca > Bivalvia > Mytilida > Mytilidae > Mytilus > Mytilus coruscus. Next base: position 25,255,453 of record CM029604.1, on the reverse strand, counting down.
TGGAAAGTCAATAGCAGACTTGTCCACAGGTCTGGTCAGGAGCAGACCTGTCCACAGGTCTGGTCGAAGCAGACCTGTCCACAGGTCTGGTCTGGGGCTGACCTGTCCTCAGGACTGGTCAAAGCAGACTTGTCTACAGGTCTGGTCTGGAGCAGACCTGTCAATAGGTCTGCAGCAGTCCTAAAAAAGCAGACCGTAGGTCTGGTCTACAAACGACGAAGTTAACTTGCTTGTCTGCTTAAAATTTCGCAAGTTAATTTGAAAAGCAGTCAACAAATCTGCTCCGAGTTAACTTTTGTACAAGTTATGACCGCACCCATCTGTATGTATGACATGACGTCACTTATCAAAATTCGTCTCGTTACGTTTCGGGGAGGGGACTTCAATACTTAATTGATAGGGGTGCCACTGGGGTTCTGTTACGACACTGTTTTCATATAATTTAGATTTTAAAATGTATACCTTCTCGTATAATTAAGATTTTAATAATGTATACCTTTTCATATAATTTAGATTTTAAAAATGTATACCTTTTCATATATAAAATTTTCATATTTTGTAACTCACAACTCGACCCTCGTAACTCGCAACTCGACCCTCGTAACTCGCAACTCGACCTACGTAACTCGCAACACGACCCTCGTAACTTGCAACTCGACCCTCGTAAAAATGTATACCTTTTCATATAATTTAGATTTTAAAACAGTATACTCTTTCATATAATTTAGATTTTAAAAATGTATACCTTTTCATATATAAAATTTTCATATTTTGTAACTCGCAACTCGACCTTCGTAACTCGAAACTCGACCCTCGTAACTCGCAACTCGACCCTCGTAACTCGCAACTCGACTTTCGTAACTCAGCACTCGACTTTCGTAACTCGCAACTCGACCTTTCGAACTCGCAACTTGCAACTCGACGATTAGAAACCCTCAGTTTATCCATGTACAAAATGTAGTGCGAATAAATAATATGCCTGCTAAACTCTATTTTCGTTTTATTGCATATAGTTTTAAAAAAAAACATTTTGAAAAACTTATGAAATGCTTGCAATTTTTGTTTTATAATTTGTAAAAGAGTATAAAGGGACAATCTTTAAAAGAGGCGGAACAATGCGGAAGATACCAAAGTGACATTTAAACTCACAAGTCGAAAATAAATTGACAAATCGAAAAATGACGAAAAGACATACAAAAGTTACGAAACAAAACATCGAAAACGTAAGGCGAACCCTCTGAAAACCGGGGGCGATATCAGGTGCTCAAAGGAGAACTGCTACTTTTTAAAACAATTTAAAAAATGAAAACCATTCCAAAAATGATTAAAGCTATAAATACAGACGATTGAGGAGAAAAACAATTACTTCCTCATTAGTCGTGCCCCAAAAAAAATGAAAACTCGAATATATGAGCAATAATATATATAGAAAAAAAAACCACACAAAACCACGAAAACCTGTAGGTGATCACTAATGTATTAAATGACAAGCTCCTAATTTACCATATTATATATTTTTTTCATGTTTTCGGCATGCAAAAGTTTAAATGATAAACTGACATCATGTCGGGAGAAATCTACGACTACAACATACAAGACAGAAAACCAATCAACAGTACACGAAACATAACATACTACATAGCACTAAAGACAGAGCACCACGAACGCAAACAAAAATCTAGGGTGAATTCAAGTGCTTCATCAGGATAAGCAGAGCCTGTTTCACATGTTGCTCATTTTAATTCAAAACCCCTGATAAGTCTTAATTCAGTAGGTCACATTCGGGAAACAGAGGACAGGATTGTGGTAACAACATTGAAAGATATCCGTCGTCACCTGTGAAATAGATATTCCATAAAGGTCAAGCAACTCGTGATGGCGTCCGTAAAATTCACGAAGGAATGATTTCAACCTGACTATTTAGAACTCTTGGTTTAATAGCCATCATTTGAGCAACAACTCTGTATAAATGAGCTCATTAGAGGAGATGCAAGCCCTGAAATATCGTATCATTTGGGAGATATATATACTAAATGCAGGCGCTGCTGGAATGTTGCTACTGTACATACATGTGTGAAATGTTTTTAATTTTCAAAAATTTTAAACTATTCCTAGGTTAAAAAATCCTTACCATTTCGAAAAATCCCGGTCTTATCGGATGTAACGGAAACGATCTCAGTGTAGTACATTTTTTTGTAGTTGTATGGTGCACACGTACGAATGGACGGACGACAGACTAACTATCAGATGATGCGTTAATGGACGAAAGAACAACCCATATTCCATAAGGTTTCCAAAACAAAGTATTAAGTATGCCAGAAGATGATCTATGCGCAGATGAAACTGTTTTTCAGTGTCTTACTTTGTACGAGATTTTAGTACTGTTATAAAATAATTAAAGATAATTATGGAGGTGTGTTTCACAGAATTAACGTTTACTAATGACAAAAGAATGACGGTTAATTTTATTTGCTCTAAAATTCCTGATTATTTTTAAGTAAATGCAAGATAAGTAACAATATGCAGATCATAAGTAACAATTTGTAGATCATAAGTAAAAATTTGCAGATCATTAAGTTACAATTTGCAGATCATAAGTAACAACTTAAAGATCATAAGTAACAATTTGCAGATCATAAGTAACAATTTTTAGATCTGTGTCATTGAATAATTGTTAAATTGTTAATTATATGAATGGAAGGTTAACCTACGTTACAGTTTGCACAATCACAAGATTATTATTAAATGAATTGATAATTCCGTTATTTTAAGATCATATATAATAAGTAAATATAACTATTTGATGAAAATCGGAAACAGAAGCCCCAATCTTACAACGATCCCACACCATGTACACAGATAAGTCAATCTTAAAATTGATATGACTATACTTTGTTTAGTTTTTTTCTCCACAAAAGTTACTATTTTGACCCTTTATTGAAATTCCAAGAACAAACGTGTATGTTTCTCTCAAATTTAAACATGTTGTACGATCTGTGTTCTATTTAGCGGCGTAAAAGAAATAAACATAAGAAAAGCGAGTATGTGGTTTTCGAAAAAAAAATCCAATTTTTCAAAATAAGTCTTAAATTAGTTAGAAAAGAATAAATATGATAGAACCTTTATCACAAATTAAATTCATAAACCTCAAATTCTCAAAAATCATTTCGATGCACTAGTTAGGCTTATAAGATTAGGGCTACTGCTTGCAGTTAATCAAAGTAAACAAACATGATATACTGTAAACCAGCTTATTTTCGCGGATATTTTACTTCGCGTTTAGCCTTTTCTAATCCACCTTGCAGCGATTTGATTTGTCGATTTTCATATTTACCTGATGTAATTAGATAAGAAAAGTGCTAAGTTTTAAATGTTCGTGACTATTTATTTTCGCATTATTTTCTACGCGCTAAAGCCGCAAAAAAAAATCGTTCGCAAAAATTAGTTGGTTCCCAGTATGTGATCATTTCATTAACAGTTGTTATAGTTTGCTTGATTGTATGTGTTTCTATGTAGACAATCTATAAACAACTTGTCACACCTGCACACTCTGTATTTACAGGATCCATAACTATCTGAAAGTAAAAACAAAGAAGGGTGTGTATAAAGGAGTAGTTCCATAAAGCCGTACAATCGGCACTTTGATTTTAGTATTTTTTTAATTAGGCGAACAAAACTAAATTGATGACCTGTATATAGAACTAAATCTGAAATTACTATTAATGCAATCTATCTTCTTTTTGGCACAACGTATATATTTTGCAACTATAACTCCTTAAATATGCATTATTTTGCTATTAGATGTATGTAAACGTCATGAATAAATTTGTTTGGGTTGTTTCAATCCTTATCCCACGTCGTATGTTTTTGATGAATGATTCAGCTCACGTTAGAAGGTGTTAATGACGCTGTCGCTCGTGGTAAGATATTTAGCATAAAAGGCCAACCCGTGGTAAAATCACGATAAATTAAAGCCCCCATGATTTATTTTTTAAATAACCTTACTATCTTCTTTAATTTGATGTATCGAGTCCATTAACTCAAAAATGTGAAAGTAATGCTTTAAGGTTATTACCTTAAAACTGGCCGTTATATCGCCAATGAGACAACTCTCCACAAGAGACCAAATGACAAAGAAATAAACAACAAAGGTCACCGTACGGCCTTAAAGTAGTTAGCATATTTGAGCTTACCAAATAAAAAACACAAAAATGAGGAAAATTTTACATGTTTAGTTACACGTAAAGATGAAGACTTAAATACATGTTTTTACAGAAACAAAATAAGGAACAATGGCGCAATTAATATCATATTATATATATTTGTATTATAAATCTGCCATATAGCATATGAAACCTTCGTTTTATTACCTTATTAGGCCCGTAGCCATACATTTTCAAGGGGGTTACATGGACATCATAATCAACTTTAACAGTTAATATTCAAACAGAACGTCGACTTGAACAGTGCTTATTTGTTTTCAAAGAGGTAGGGGGGTTGGGTGTTCGTACGAACTCCTCGACCCCCCCTCCCCCAGACTACGGGTGTGCTTATCTAACAATACCATAGATCTCTCTTTCATTGATTGTTTACACTGTCACTGAATATGGCCATTTTGGGAAGTCTTTGCGTATTTACCTTTGCAGTAAACTGTCCTCCTATTCAAAATCTTGTAATTATAATGTTGCCATTTAGGCCGGCACCACCAGCCTTCCTCATCCCCATAGCATTTATCATGAACTTGGCAGCACCTTAAATTTATAACTTATGCTTATTATGTGAATTCGATCACAAATTATAATATCTCTTCATCACTTTTACATTGAAAATGATAAATCCTAATACTTTTTGATGAATAAATTACGCTCTTGATGAAAGAAATTCCTGGGGTACAACCTACATTAACTCATGGTTAGGTCACCTGCATAAAGATGTTGCATCTGCATAACATTTCTGTAGGCACATGGTAAATACATAACAATAGTTTACATGAATATGTACTAACATGAGCAACATGGCTTTGTTTTATTATCGACTTGTGAGTTTTGATTATAGCTCTGGTGTCTTCCGCCTCTCTTTTACAAAGTGCTTCACAAAAGAAATGACAAGTTTTCAGTATCCAATAACTTAAACCGTAGTATCATCTTATGTTCCTATCCTTTTCTTAGGTTGTTTCCATTTCATTCGGTTACAAATGTACACCGTTTCCTTTTTTCGAAATTATCATGACCCTTTTTCATCTTATGAGGATTGCTATTGAGTAGTATTTAAATCTTTAACTATCAGGATATTTGGTTTCCTTACTAAACATGTACGTTAGAAATGTATTCAATAATACTACCGTTACCATCCAAATTTCCAATTGAAATGAAAATGAAAAACATGCGTTGAATGCATTTTTTGGGAACCCAAAATGACAGCTGATGAGTTCGCTTTCACTCGAGATATAGCATTGAAATAATGACAATCTTATTCGAAGACACATTCGTAAACCTACCGATCTATACCATCTACTGGTGTTCCTGCACCGCCATTTCCACAATAACACCCATAATCTAGAAGATCGATACTACGTCTGTATCCGAAAATTGCGATCATCTGGTTGGAAAAATTCCAAAACGCCTTCTTACTTATATTACTTTGTACATTTCCTGCATCTAAAGCAGACAACTATTATAATAGTCAAGATTGTTTCCATCGATTTCTCATGCTTATTAACAGAACAAAAATATAAACTGAGCGATCCTTCAATATAATCAAAGGAGAAGTAACGGTATGATTCAGGGCCACAATGGCTGAACAATGAAATGCTTAACAATTATTCTCAAATTTGCAGATTTAATTAATAGTGTAAATATCATGGTTATTGAGCTATGCATAGAAAGGACGACTCACAGAATATGAGATATAATAAAGAGCACAAAACTCATTCGAAAAGATATGAACATAGGATGTGAATTTCTTGTAAATTGTGTTTTTCAACTTTCACTGACACTAAATCAACCTGGGTGACACTTGCGCTCTTAAGTAATTTAGTCAAAATAGTCATATAATAAGCGTAGATTTTTAATAATATTGTGTATTATTTTTTTTTTTTCATTTTAAACCATCAGAACCGACAAGGAGGTTGACGAAAAGCAATGCAAAGAAACACAGTTTAAACGTTGTACGGGCTTTATCAAGACGTTATCGCGTGTCTGCTGTTCCGTAATGAGCAGACATAATTCAAAATAATTTCAAAAAATATATATAGTCGTTTTTCTAAAGCCACCACATCCATCAATATTTAACTTGTGTACGTCGGGCGCACACTGGACTCGCTAGTTGCACTGAAATTTAACAATAGCATGAAACAATGAGTAGATTATTAAGTTGAAAAGCATTGAAAGTTGACGTTGTTGAATAAAAAACAATGTTTTCTAAAACGGAATTCGAACAGAAAATAAAATAAAACTGAGATAAATCAATTATTTAAATGTTTGTACTTGTAAAGGCCGAACAGCATTGACACATTGATGTTTAAACTATATTATGAATATATATTGTACTTTGCGTAAAATCACCCCTTTAACAGCTACCATGCAGGTTAAAATGATTCAAGACATTTCTGTATAGTCTCAACATATCTACATTCATTAAGCTCCTTTTAGTAAGGTTTTATTATACACAGTTATTTAGAAATTTCAAAAACAAAAGTCAAATATATTTTGAATCAACATTACCAGTTTGATCATCCAATTCGTTCAAATCATCTAATTCTGATCTTTCAATATAATTCCTCACTTCATTCAAAACACTTTTGGAATAACCTGAAATATTCATGTTACTTTTAGTCCAAACGCAAGTTTAGCTTATCGATTATAAAGAATGTTTGACAAATTAATTATGCATGCACCACATCATATATACATATTACATAGACGTGCATTTTGTATAATGATATTTTTCTTTAGGATTTAATAACTCTTACTCATATCAAAATGATAAGTACTACCCGGAGTATGACTTACATAAATATCTTTAAAATGAACAGCGAAATAATTTGAATCACGAGGCTTCTCAGCCAATTTTAAGCATGTATCAAATTCGTAACCATTTTGTAAAGATGAAAGTTGTACCATTTCAAAAGTAGAGGGATATTTTCATATATTGTTTCATATAATTGCCCGTTATGTCAACATATTTTGAAAATTCTAATAAAGGAATGACATTCCTCTTTATCTAAGTAAAATTGTAAAATATGTGTTAAAAATATGTTTATATAATTGATATAGACCAATGATCACGTTGATAAAAAACCCGTATAAATGAATACACTATCCAAATTGTACGTGTCAATAACAAAAATTGATAAACGTTTTAAATATCTCTTAAAAACATGTTCGTCAATATGAATATATTGGTTGATTGTTTTCCTGCTTAACGTATAAAGTAAAATCACAAAAATACTGACCTCCGTGGAAAATTCAAAACGGAATGCCCCTTAACAAATGACAAAACCAAAAGCTCAAACATATCAAACGAATGGATAACAACTATTATATTCCTGTCTTGATACAGATATTTTCTTATGTAGAAAATGGTGGATTAAAACTGTATCTATTACTAATAGTTCATCCATGTTTTAAAAAGCAGTGATAATTATCATTAAGTTAAATAAGTAGGGAGTGCTTTTTCATAAAACAAGAAAAATAGCAAGCATTTCTTCATCAACATGAAAATGAGGTATGCGTGACAAAAGTAGAGGTCGTGCCTTGCATCAACTGTTGTTTGTTCCGACTAACCAATATGTTACTTAAAGGTTCTTTATATGTGACGTTAGCATGCATGATCGCCTTTTTATGACGTCATAATAGGAAATGCAGAAGAAACCAAGGAAACGTGACGTTAGAATTGAATTTAGACAAACTAATTATTGGACACAATGTTTTCTCTAAAAATGAGATTTTTTTTTCTCAATCTGATCAAGAAATGGAAAAAAGAATCAAAATTAGAGAACCAACTATCTGTTTTAGATAACATGTACCTATGTACATAAACCAGTACGATTAGGTATAATGGTTTGTCACATTATCGTATGTTAGGTGTCGCCAGAACTTTTCAATAAATTATTTGTCAAAATAATTTTGAATCAACAAAGTTTACCTGGTGGGCTGGAGTGCACCACGACACACAGAACACAAGCAGTAATATACTGAAATATTTAAACAAGAAAATTATAAATTAGGCAGTTTGATATCGATGTTCAAGAGTTATTACAATTTAAAGATGTAGTAAGCAACTATTGAGAGAGTACATTGAATTAGCAAATGAAGACAAATCTTGAATTTGCAACAAAATGTTAAATAAATAATAAAAAACAAACAAACAAACAAAATCAGATTGCATTTGGTGGGGGTCGTGCTGCCCAGTTTTAGTTTTCTGTGTTGTGTTTTGTGTATTTACTTTTTTGCCGTATTTCGATTTTTGCGATGACCCTGTCAGTTTGTTTTTAATTGATTGGTTTGTATATCCCTTTAACATCTTTTGCCTCTCCTTTGAAAACATACAAATGTTCTTCTACTTCTGAACATTTTTTATTGTTCACCAATAGAGACAAAAAAATACATTATGGTCGACAAAAAAGACTGACAACGCCATGGTTAAAAAAAAAACGAAAAATAAATCAACCACGATGTTGAAACATCAAATAGTAAACTGTAGATCAGACTGGGCAACACGAATTCCATACAAAAACAGAGGTGAACTGAAATGGTCCCGTATGAAAAGCAGTTCATGCTTCACATGTGACCCAGTCAGGTTGCTCATTCAACTCAACGTTCGTTGAAAATGTCTCATTCGGTGATGTTAAAATCAAATGAAAGAGAACACTGTTGTGGTTACAATTGAAACTTTTTCGTGACAATAATACACAAAATGACGATAGGAAATGATTGTAATCGCTATAAAAAAAATCAAAATTACTGTCGAAACTTTAGATGTATTAAATACTAAAGTTTTTCCCTTTAGGAATATATTACCTTAGCTGTATTTTGCAAAACTTTTAGGAATTTTTAGTCCTAAATGCTCTTCATCTTCGTACTTTATTTGGACTTTTTTACTTTTTTGTTTATTCGAGCGTCACTGATGAGTGTTTTGTAGACGAAACGCGCAACTGGCGCAAATACAAAATTTCAATCCGGGTATCTATGATGAGTTTATTTGATAGATCTTTTTTTAATTGGTTCGCCTTTTTTAATTGATATACTTACGTGTAATGTCAACATCTTTCTAGGTGGAAAAAAGAACGGAAGAAATTTTAAAAGTTATCAAATGGAATGAAAATTAAAATTTAATAAAACATAAATACTTCAATCGTTTTTGTCGTGCATATTTTGGGTTACTAGCAGGATTATCAAAAGAACTCATTTAAATTACATTATTTTAAAGGAATTCGATCACAATCTTGTTTATTAATATAGTCTTTATCTAAATATTTGGCTTCAACGGTTTTAGAAATTTGGAAAAAAAGGAAGCTTCTCTTACCTATTATATTTCCATTTAACGTTGACCAATTATGGTTTCAATAATACAAGGATGATGTACTTGATTAAAATGTTTTTAACATTCTTATTAAAAATGCAATATAACATTTCAATTCTTTTATAATATTTTTCTTTTCTTAACCACATTTTTGTGGAGAACGAAACCTTTGCCTTTCCTGGTTGATACGATCAGAATAATTGTCATCGGTGTATTGAGTAACTGCATGCCATACTTATTTTAAAATGATTTAAATCTTCAATTGTATACATCCTTTTGATGTGGTATTTCGTTGCACGCACTATTCGTACAAATGTGCAATATAATTAGTGTAAAGCTAAGTAAATAATATCACAATAGAGAAACGTTAGTTCGATAAACATGATAAAACCGACATCCCTTCATACAAATTGCACGTACAAACCATAACAATACAATAACCTTAAATGTCACCCAAATCATTCATATAATGCAAAGTGCATACTGTCTATACCCTTCAATTGATTGTAAATATACTTCATAATTGCATGTCAAAAAGTCTTAAGTTTGAACGTGCGAAAAAAATATACATATTTCAGGTCACACAAAGGAGTCAACTGATAACAAATGACACTGATTTAAATGAATATTTGGATACAACTCGTTTCTGTTTCATATTTCATTTTAAAACTATCGACAATATATTACAAAGTCAGAATGCAATGATTAATTCATCAATGTTTATGCGGTACTTGTTGTTCAATCTTCAATTTCTGTTATTATAATACGTGTTTTGTGGCAAACAGTTTGTTTGTTCGTCTTTTTAACAGTTTATATTTATTTCTGTTGACGAGTTTGATTTTTTAGTATATATACCGTAGATCAATATAAACAGAAGACTAGGATTCTGTTGAGTTTCAGGTATTTACATTCCTTCATCAGTGGAAAAGCCTTTAGAATTTATTTCAATGTGTGTCTTCTATGAAAAATGTATTGGTTCAAACAAATAAAAAAAATTGTAAGGGTTCCACGGAACCAAGTGTCTCGCCTACTCTATGAAGCTAATAAATGTTTTAAGAACTTTAACTGCAGATTGTATGTAATGTTAACTGGAAGAAAACTACGTACATAATTTAGTAACATACGGAAAAACAGGAAATATATTTTTTCAAAATTTACTTCTAAATACTAGCTTTAATTTGATCATAAACAAGCTTCTGTCCAAGTTTGATAGAAATCCAGGATAGTTTAAGAAAGTTATAAAAATTTTAAAAACTTTAACCACAGAGTGAATGTTATGTTCACTGACAGAAAAACTAAATTCAAATGCTGATTATTTTTGACATAAAAATCGTATGTGTTTCGAATTTGTAGTATCCAAGTAAACATTTGTCATCCGTTTTCACAAAAAAAAAAAAAAAAAAAAAAAAACCGTGAAATATAGTTAACTGCAATATTGAACCCATCTGCAGGAATTACATGTTTTATCTTAATTTTGCATCAAAATTAAAAGTCAGAAAGGGTTTATACGAAATTGAAAAAAAAAAAACTTCAAATTTGTTTCGAAACGCATCAGGCAAATGAATTCTAAGCGAAAATGATCTGGTAAAAGAAGGCAGTATAGATACGTCTTGGGATTAACATAGCATTATTATATTTGTCATTTCGTTGGGGTTTTTTACAGATCGTCTCAATTTTTTTCTTTATATTTTCTCTTTATAATTCAGTGACTCTCAAATCAAAAACGAAGAAAAAACAAAGGCCAAACAAAGTACGGTGTTGAATAGCATTGAGGGCCCCAAATTCCAAAAAACGTTGCCAAATAAAGTTAAGGTAATCTATTCCTAGGGTAGAAAATCCACAATATTTCGTAAAATTCAAAGTTTTGTGAACCGTTGATTTAAAATTATAGAGCATTCAATAAATTGGGGATTTTTAAATATCAAAATGCATTTACATTTAAAGAGGAGAAAGCGGTAGTTTTAAGAGCTTATATGCCTATTTGGGAATAACATACCCAAGCGCAACAATCATTGAAAGTCACGAGGTTTCTGAAAATCCGGCTTATTATATCTTCATTATTATATATAAGTTATTCTATTTTTCTCGAACAATAGTTAATTACTTTCCAGGAAATAATAATAAGTCAAACACCGCAGTTAAATATACATTGGGTTAATAGCAATGGAGTATAATTTTAACTACTAATTGTCAATTCATCAATTGGACAAATTACTTTTAACAGTTTCCCATGTTATCGACACCAATATAATATATATGTCATATTTGCGTAATAAATATTACATTGTACATGTTGTTAAAAAAACTAGCACAATTTTAGAACAACAGTTGACGATTAGAAATAACAAAAAAGTTTCAACTGTACATTTAATTTTCAATCAGTGTAATTTGTGTTTATTCGTGTAACTACTGGCAACGCTTCATATTTTTTTTAATAGTTGCGGTATATGCCTAAAAAAAGAAGCTACGATAAAGTGAGTATTGTCAGTTATCTTTCACTTTTCTTCAATTCTTCAAACATGTTACAAGAATAAATCTGGTCATCGAAAAAAAAAAAAAAAAAAAATGACAAATGATTTACGAAAAAAAATCACATACAAATGTTCGAAAATTTAGCAATTTTAGTTTAAAACTTAATAAAATATCTCTATAAATGAGTTTAATTTTGGCACTACATTGGTCAACTAAATTGTGAAACTATTTTAATCAAATGTCTTTACCTGATATCATACGTACGGTGAGCAGCAAGCTATGTTTCAGTCTACAGTGGTTTTAGCAGAATACGTTTTTGTATTTATACTTCTCCATTGTGATGTCATAACATTTTAAATGAAAAGAACACATTTTACTGCTATGCCGTGGTTTTTTTCATTTAAAAGGCCTTCTGGTTTTTTAAATATGTGTTTTGTAATAATGCAACGCTTTGAACGAAAGGTTTCAATGAGAAATGAATTGGTTATTTTTTAATTTGTTTACTATGTTTACAATAATTTAAATCTTAGCAAGTCGTTAAAAAACACTATAAAGACATAGTGTGACATAGATAAATGCATACTGGTATAACGTCTTCTTTTTGGTAATATTGTACATTTTTTTTTAATTCATTTACATGGTTAAAGATTGATTTATAGGGGATGAGCACGACTTTGTCTGGCTTGTGTATTATTGCATTAACGTTATTAGATATTTGAGTAAATAAAGGTATACGGAAGACTATGTATAATCTTAGTAGATATGTGCTTGTAATTTCCTCTTTGGTGCAAATGAACATACAGTCCCCGTTACACGCTGTTTAATTATTAATTGTTGTTGGCTTTTAACTAGCTCTCAGTAACTTTGAGTACTCTCAAATCGTATTTTCGTGTTAATTTGACATGTTGATACAATTGTTATGCAGTTTTGTTCTTTAATGTTTTCTTATTTTTGTGTCATATCTCGTCTCACTATTTTTAATATATATCTCACCTTTGATAAGTATTTAGTGTGATGATAAATTTTCATGTATATTATCGTTTATTTTATTTATTTATTTTATATAAACAAAAAATCGTACTCCATGTACTCCTTACAATAAAATTATTATATTTACCTGTGTACGTTATTTTATTTAACGCCATTTTGTCCAAAGTTATAGATGTATTTCTGATATTAATTTACATCTCACCCCCTTTTTTATTGATATCGTATTTGCATTGTGTCATAAATCAAATTTATTGTTCAGTGTATGTTTTCTTGTTTTTGTTAATATGTCTTTTGATTGATTTAAGAAATTTCAGTTGATATTTATAGTGTGTCTTTCTATGTTGTAATTTCAAACTATTTTTTCAAGTCAGGGCAAAGGTTGGCGCCTGTTAACACGTTTAAAGCCGCTGCATTTGTTTGCACCTTTCATAATTATTATTTATATAGATTAGACCGTTGATATTCCTGTTTGAATGGTTTTACACTAGTCATTTTCTGGGTTGTTCGATGAGAGCCAATGCGCCGTGTTGAAGGTCGTACTTTGACATATAATGGTTTACTTTTACGAATTCTGACTTGGATTGAGAGTTGTCTCATCGGCACTCATACCAGTGATGTCACACTAGCAAAATTAACGAGAACGAAAACAGACATATTAAAACATTATCTAATCAACAAATGGAACAAGTGAAAAATACTTATTGTATTTGACAAACATTATAAGAGATCATTCCACCAGGAATCAGGGAAAGTGGTAAAGAGCACATGTATACGCTTCATGTCGTATTAAGTAACATGCAATAAAATTTCTGAAAAATATCTCATAACTAGTTTCTAGAAGATATTCCAACAATTTAATGTTTTGAAATTCTATACCAAACCCCCAAAAATCGAAAATAAAGTATGCATATGTTATAAATACTCATCAGTTAATCATGTTAATTTTGGTCTTCTCTGTCAAATGGTAAAAATGTGACAAAAACATCATTTTGCAGTAGTGCATCAACATTCTCTATAAACGCAATGTATAGCAGTTTTTATATTAGCATAGTTGTTTGCAATTCGATGAGATTTATCAACTTTGTTGTAACCCTAAACAAAACCACATCCAAGAGAATGCATAACACAATTTTTTGTATCATTAAGTGTTTGATTTATACATATATTTGAGAAATTCATACCAAATACACATGTAATTTTTAAAACAATTGTTGTTACAGGCTAGGTGAAGAGATTTTGAGGTAGTTGTTTTCGAATTACATCAAACTAATCATAAAGAGTTATAATATTTTTTATTAAACTCTGATCTGTCAAGGTTATAATATAGATTACGAGGGTATCACCAGCCCAGTAGTTAGCACTTCGGTGTTATCAATTATAAGGTCATTTTTATAAATTTCCTGTTTACAAAAATATGAATTTTTCGAAATACTAAGGATTTTCTTATCCCATGCATAGATTACCTTAGCCGTATTTGGCACAACTTTTTGGAATTTTGGGTCCTCAATGCTCTTCAACTTTGTACTTGTTTGGCTTTACAACTATTTTGATCTGAGCGTCACTGATGAGTCTTATGTAGACGGAACGTGCGTCTGGCGTATTAAATTATAAGCATGGTACCTTTGATAACTATTTATGCATTTACTAGCTAACTTTTAATATCTACTATCAGATTGATTTTATCAACTCAATAGTGTTCAGTATTTTTTATTGCCATATAACATGTACATTGTATTACTGTATGTAAAATGCGGATCAAAAGCATGTTTTCAAACTTTAATATTTTGTCCTTTTCTAAACCCTTTTTTCCAAAAATCATACAGATTACATCTTATTCTCTTATTAACTCGAATAGAATAATTTGCATCAAGGGTTTGAATAACATATAATTATGAAATGATTTAAATCTCAAGTTGGGAAAACCTGTTGACGTGGTCTTTCAATGCACACAATAATCATACAAATGTGCATTATAATTATAGTTAAGTAAATTATATCATAACTATTGAGCAATTTAAATTCGTTAAATCAAGCACTGATTGTTTTTAAAAAATACAACTGTACTGCACTTTATCTGATAAATGATTACCGTCGTGTGGTGTTGTGGCCCAAATCAATTTTATAATGCAAAGTGAATACTGTCTGTAGTTGTTAATTGAATTATAGATATATAACATAATAAAGCGTTTTAAAATCTGACCGTGAGAAAATAAACAAATCTCAAGTCACATATAAGGGTCAGCTTTTAATACTTTAAATGCATATCTGCATACCACTAGTTTCTGTAACATCTTTCTATATAACGCTATCCACAATATTTTACAAAACCAGCGCATGCAATGATTGCGTAAATAATTTTGATGCGGTTCTTGTTGCTCGATCTTTAATTTCATTAATTATATTACATGTTTTGTAGGAAATAAAAAAATACCTGTTTTGTTCGTCTTTTAAAAGGTTTTGTTTGGAATGACTTCTGTTGTCTAGATGTTCAAGACCATTATAAACAAATGACAAAGATAGCATCACGAATTACCTTCATTCATCCTAAAATAGCCTTTAGTATCTATTTCAATATGAGCCCTTACTTTTAAAAATGTTTTGAATCAACAAAACCGGGTGTGAAAAAATAATTTAAACACAGCTTATTATAGTCACAAAATGGTTTGCCTGTCGAAACTGTAATAGCCCAGTAGCAATTTATATATTCCAAGAAGAAAAACATTGTACCATTTTCAACTCACATTCTTCTACAGGTTTTCTCGTTTTTTACATCTTTCTCAAAGTAAACATGGTAGAAAGGGTTTATATGAGGTAGTAAAATGAAACAATCAATAAGTGTTATAATATACATGAAATTTAGTATTTAAACACATCAAGCAGGTTCTTATAATTGTCTTGATCCTAAGACGAAATGAAATTGAGAATGGAAATGGGGAATGTGTCAAAAAGAGACAGCAACCCGACCAAAGAGTAAAAAACAGCCGAAGACCACCAATGGGCCTTCAACACAGCAAGTAAATCCTGCACTCGGAAGCGGACTTCAGCTGGCTCCTTAACAAACATGTGTACTAGTTCAGTTTAAAAGAAGTCCGAGTCCGATGTCAGAATAGGTAACAAAATAAAGTAAGCAAAATGACAATGATACATACATTAACAAAGGGATACTAGCAGTTACTGACATGCCAGCTCCAGACCTCAATGAAACTGACTGAAAGATTATGTCTTCGTCATATGAAAATCAAGCACCACCCATCCCGTTAGGAGTTTAGTATCATACCATGATAAAATATATGAAAAGATCATAACCCGTATCATTACAACAACTGGTTTTAGAATAAATGTGTTTATTTCCGATGCAAAGACCCTATGAGTGAATCAATATTAATTACAAAATATGCCATTTTTAATGACCTGACTACAGTATCGTAACCATAATTCTTCTGAATAAGTCTGTTCAAAGGTTTGGTTAGCTTTGAGGTGAATGCCGATATTTTTGTACTTTGTAAAGAATATTACCATAAAAGATTGGATGTTAGATACCTGAACGTATAAGATGTCTGCATGTTGAATTATATTTACGAATTATGTCCTTGTACCGATGATAAAATTTAGTAAATGTTTTGACCAGTTTGTGATATCGAAAACCCTGGTGTAATAATTTTTCAGTAATACAGAGACTTCTTTCGTTAAAATCAAAACATTTTTACATACACGAGCGAATCGAACAAATTGAGATACATATATATATACACATCATAAGATGGTGACAAGTGAACGTAACCATCTAAAAATGAATAATTAACAATAGGAAATGAAAAATCATCTCTTTTATCATAAATTTTGGCATTAACCTTTCTGTTAAAGATAAAGATATCAAGATCCAGGAAAAACAGTGTTCATTGTTAGTATTAGCTTTATTTAAATTACTTCAGCCGAATAAATCTCTTTAGTATACATAACCTTGACCTTGTTGTAGGGTATGAATGGTTCGTTCATTGTTGAAGACCCTACATCAACTGTCATGATGAAGAACAGGAATAAAAGCCCTGTTCATTTTTTTTTCTATGTATTGTGTACGATTTTGTCCCATGTACATTTATTCCATATCCTTTTATTTTCTATACGTTCAATTGACTTATTTATTGGTAATACACTAAACACTGAACTCTTTATAAAACAATTTGATAATTCAAGGCATCAGATATAAATTCGTTCTGTGCTTGGAAATAAAATATCAATATTATATCAGTCATCTGTAACAAATCGTTCTATATCTTTTTTTTTTTATTTCCCCATTGAAAACAAACAAAGGAGGAATATCCGTATCATATCTGAACCCGCGTATTAGAATGAAGCCTTGTTTTGTTGATAGTCAGTAATTGTTGATAGCACGAAATACGACAGGAACTATCTAGAATGGTAAAATTTGCAGACTAAACAACGTTTATATGCGGTTAAATTTAGGTACATACTATGAATATTGTTGACGTCAACCGTTCTAGAATTTTCAATTGTTAGAAGAAATTGAATTATTCAAGTGCATCTAAAAATCAAAAAGTAGAAAAGGTTTGCATTAAAAAGCTTAAGTGCTGATGCTATGAATAACATACACGAGCATAACTATATGTCTTTGTCATTTTAAATCTCACCTTTTCCCGTTTTCTAAAAATGCAAAAAACAATTCTTCAGTATTATAGAAAAGTCGGTATTGTGTTCTTGTCTTACAGTAAATAAAAATGTTCGATATCATAATAATAAATACATCAAGAAAAACACGACAGCTGATTGATTGATTGAATGTGCTGTTTCGTGGTAGTCCGTTTTTATTGATAAATGAAGCTGGGGTGACCGAAGAGAACAACCGATCTTCGGTAGTAAAACTAATAATCCAGGTCAATTGTGATTGGCACACCTGCCTCAATATTGAAGGCAACTGAAACAGTAGTTCGTCTTCTTAGACCACTCGGCAACCGATGTTCACACAACATTTCATAATAATTTAATATTGGATGTAACGCGTATTCTAATTGGCTGGCAGTGTTTTGTCTATCAGCTCATAGACATAATTTTTGTCATGTGATCGTGACGTCATCAACGTTTTTTCATGATTTACTCCAGCTCAAAATGAAATTTGGAATTAAATTATAAGGAATGACTGAAATATTTTTTCTGTCTATTCGAAATAACATAAATAAATATGATGCACACTTTAGAATAAAACGCTACGCGGGTTATTCAGTGTGCACTACATTTTTGATGTTATTTCGAATAGACAGAAAAAATATTAAGGTCATTCCTTAAATGACATTCAAATTTAGTACTCTGATGGATACTTACAGTCCTTGAATGGTGGAAACTTTCCAAAAAAACGTGTATGGTGTAATGGTGTATGGCATATGGTGCAATGGTAGAAGGTGTATGGTGCTATGGTGTATGGTGTAAGGGGAATGGTGTAATCGTGTAACGTGCGATCGGGAATGGTGTGAATGAATGGTGTAAGACATTTAAAACTATGCAAAATATTGATAAGAACTGATTTTTAATTTTATACATTAATTTACAATATTGTGATCAAAATTCGTATTTTAATTTAAATAAATAATTTTGTAGTCGCACGCTTTCTTTGAAATTAAGTTGCATTATGGTGTAATGTGTAAGGTGTATGGTGCAAAGGTGTAACGTGTATGGTGTAATGGCACAGGGTGTATGGTGTAATAGTGTATGGTGAATGGTGTAATAGTGTTTGGTGTTAGTGGGAAGTTTACACCATCCAAGGACTGTATGAATAAACTTACATGCATCAGTGTAAGTTATGTTTATTCTGATGTAATGTTAATACTGAAAATGTCTTATATTTTGTAACTTGTGGTGGTTGGTGATTTAAAAAAAAAAGAAACTCGGTCAGCATGACTAATATAATACAAAATTAAAAATTTTTCAATATAAGCAACAATAAAGTGAATATAATTGTCAATGATCTAACGCTTTTTGTTTAAATTTTAAAACATATTAAAAAATGTCACGAATGTAGTGGGTCAACGAAATAAAAACTAAAAATAGCGTCCAAATGTTTCCAACTTATAATGTATAAAAAAAGTTACATGCCAAGGTTAAAATAAATAAATTGCGATAAAACATCAAAAGTTTGAAAATAAATAAAATACGTATATAAATGTTTTTTTTTTATCATGTCACTACACTTCTATCAAGTAATAAGCACAACTATTTCTGATAATGTCTTTACGTGAAATCGTAGGTACGGAAGTGAACAGCGATCTATTTTTCAGTCTTATATGGTTTTAACAAAATATGTTTTCGTATGTATCATTCCATATTGTGATTTCACTAATTCTTACATTAAATGACACCATTTGGCCCCTCTTTTTCAAGTGTTATGCCATGTTTTTCCCATTCAAAAGGCGTTGTGATATTTAGTCACATGTGTTACTTTTTGATGCAATGGATATGTCATGCTATGGCGTAACGGTAAAATTAGTCTAAAATTACAAAGAAGTTCGCAAAACCTTTCTTAATTTTTGGTCCTTAGAGCTATTCAATTTCGTATTTTATTTGGCATTTTAAACTTTTTCATTCGGGCATCAATGATGAGTTGTTTGGGGGTAAAACGCGCGTCTGGTTTACAAAATGTCAACCCTGGTATCTTTGATTAGTGTATTTACAACCACAGAGTCGATGTTACTGCAGGTGGAGACTTCCTCTCTGAGGATATCACCAGCCCAGTAGTCAGCACTTCTTTTTAAACATGAATCATCATTAATATGGTCTTAATTATAAATCAACTCGTTACCAAACATGAAATTTTCGAAATACTAAGGATTGTGTACCGCAGGAATAAAATACATAAGCTGTATTTGGTAAAACCTTTCAGAATTTTGGATCCCTAATACTCTTCAACTTCGTAATTTATCTAGCATTTTAAACTGTTATTGATTTAAATATCAACGTGCCTCACGCGTACAAAATTTCATTTATGGCATCAATGATTGGTTTATTGGCTTGAACAAACTCATTAGTAATATATTAACCACAGCGTTAATTCAAAAATAAACAATAACGATACATTGTTCTTATATTTACTTTTAACAGTTTGTTAGTGTTTGTTTTGGCAGCTATTGTGTTCCAAGTAATGTTTGTCAAAATAAATACACAACTTTTATAAATCAAGTATGTATATCAATTATTGAGCCATAAGACTGTCGTTTTGCAATTATAGACTTTTGTGTTCATCTAATGCGAAATAGTCCTTAACTATAATTAGTGGTAACTATGACGTACACGTGGTGTAAGTTTATTAACATCCCCATTGTAAGTCTAATGGTGCCCCAGTTTAGCGCAGTCCTCCAACTTGTGACAACAAGCATTTTATCGATATTAAGTCGTTTATCTCCAATTAAGAGTTACCGACACTTTTCATACACCTGTTTTATTACTACCTTAAGTGTATATGTAATATAGGTACATACGTTTTAATATTGTATTTACATTGTGTCATAGATCAAACTTGTCAGTGTATGTTTTTTTTTTATTTTTGTGTAAATGTCGTTTTGAGCGAGTTAACTCATTTTAATTGATATTGTATAGTGTGTCTTTTTGTGTTGTGATGTTACACTACTGTTTCCGGTTTAACCCGCTGCTTTGTTATGCAACTGTCCCGTTGTTCAGTGGTTGTCGTTTGATGGAGTGGTGCATATGTATTTCTGGTTTCTCTGTTTTTTTTATAGATTATATAATCAGATCGTTGGTTTTCCTGATTGAATTTTTCTACACTTGTCATGTTGGGGCCCTTGATAGCTTGCTGTTCGTTGTGGTACCTGCTACATCATCATGACATTATTATATATGTATTAATATATGACTTTGTCTAATAATGACAAATGTCATACTTTTCCTGCTAAACCTTCTTGAATGTCAGGATTTGGCGAGATCATTTTTATCATACTTGGTTATGCAAAGAAAGGAACCAGTATCACTGTTATTTGTCATAAAGCGCGAGGTTAGGCATGCCACAAAACCAGGTTCATCCCACCATTTTTTCTTAAAATGTCCTGTACCAAGTCAGGAACATGGCAGTTGTTATCTAATAGTTCGTTTCTTAGTATGTTGCACTGTCGTTTGTATTTTTTTTTTTTTTTGTCGCACTTCAGTGTTCTGTTGTTTCGTTGTTTTCTTCTAATAGTTGATGTGTTTCCCTCGGTTTTAGTTTGTAACCCGGATTTGTTTTCCCTTAATCGATTTATGACTTTTGAACAGCGGTATACTACTATATTTATTCATGTTAACAATATTTTGTGTTTGAATGATCTTTTTTTACCTTTTTGACTGTACGGTATTTTTGTATAATGGGCACAGAATGTTTTCAAAGTATAATTATAATAATTATTGATTGTTATATAATATGTGTAAGAAAAAATAATGATGTTGATGACATAATACAAAAATAACAACAACAAAAATTAATTAATTTGAATATACATGCATACATATAGATAAGCAAAAATAACTAGGAGTTTTGTGTAATCAGCTCTAAAGATTGTTTCATAAGGGAATCTGTGTTTTCACTTTGTTTATATTTGAAGGATATAATAGATCTGCAACATTAAGTAAACGTTTAAGAATGCAACAATAATGGTTTTAGGAGTACCATACTGTAGTTATCAGATATTTTAATAAAAAAATGTGACTGCTACTGTTACTAGTAGTTTGAACTACCATTTAGTTGGTGTTGTACATGTTGTAAACAATTGATAAAAGTCTATCTCTAACGGTTAAAAAACCACGATTACATATACACAAATTGTATCTAAAATATATACTTATTTAAAAGATAAAAACATGCAACGTTATATTTACCTAGGTATGAATCAGTTTCAAAATAAAATGATATAGTTACAACATATTACTATGGATTTATTTATTTTCGTGGGTACTAATTTTCGTGGATTAAGGAAAACTTACATGTTCGTTGATATTTAATTTCGCGATTTTGCAGAATTCTGTATGCAAACGTGATTTATCTATACTCACGAAATCCACGAAAATTGGTATCCAACGAATAATAGTGATCACCAGTTCTATGTATTTGTATAAATAGAAACCTGAATCCAGGTCATAATACAACACCGTTCATAATAGAACAACCGTCGACCTTTGCAGGGAGTTATGTTTTTTTTTCATTTTAAAATTCTTTTTGAAGCACGAATCAATTTATATGTTGTTTATCGTTCGAGAAGCAAAATGTTTTCCTGAAAATAATCATTAAATTTGATGGCAAAGCTCTCAAATGTATGTTTTCTTTCAGAATAATCTTATGTATGTATTTTTCAAAATTTGGAATTAAAATATTTTTTAGAAAAAAACCCATAACCTCTGCTTTAGAATAAAGTGGTCGTTCTCTTATTTACACAATATTCAGTAACGTGTATACCAGCTAGCTTTATTTATCAACAAAACCCCAATTACCACATCCAAGTAGTTATTTGGAGCATATATTACTCGCATGATGTATAGCACGTTAGAATTAAAAAAAACAAAAAACAAAAACAAACAAACAAAACAAAACCCGCCACCTTAACACCTGATAAATATGTTCTCCCTTCCAAGAAAGAAAAATCGAACCTCAATACCAGGATGAAATAAAAATGTTTTTTATCATTGAGTAAACAGTATTTGAAGTTGTTCTACGTTTAGCCTCCTAAAACACAAAGGGTTACCCTCCACAGACACCACTGCAGCCAACTTAACCACCGCAACCTCCACAGGCTCCACATGATGCACCAGCACTACCCCAACCTCCACCACCACCTTCAACACATCCTCCACCTCCTCCCCCTCCACCGCCACCTCCACATCCACAACTACCACAACCTCCACCACTGCCACCGCCAGCACCACCACCGCCACCACACCCTCCACATCCTCTACCTCCACTGCCACCACCTCCTCCCCCACCACCTCCACCTCCACCACACCTCCACAACCACCACCTCCTCCGCCACCACATCCTCCACCACCATCATAACCACCACAACCTCCACCTCCACCACCTCTACAACTACCAAACCAACCACCTCTACCTTTTCCTCCACTATCCCCGCATCCTCCGCCTCCACCTCCACCATCACCTCCTTCACCACTATCACCGAAGCAATCGTCATATCCGTCATCCCCATACAGATCTCCATTTGCATCACGATAACATACATACCCATAACCATACTCATTTCTGGAACCTTCTAAATCATTCCCCCAATCTGATCCAGATTCATTACCTAAATAGAGAACTGTGGCTCCACCCATATAACATAGATAATATCTCCTTCCATATTTTTTTCTAATATGATGATTGGATGGTGTGGCTTTATTCATTCCTGCTGCGTTCAACATTGCAACTTTGCCAATATCAAATTGCTGAATTCTACTATTTATTTTTTGTTTAGACTTCCCTTGCTGTCCTGGTTCAAAATTCGTTTTGCCTGGTCGACAAAGAACGTGTAGAAGAGAAACACTGAATGATACTGCAATATGTTCTGCAATTGAATTACTACGTATACCTTTATAGAACTTTATTCTACCATCGACTAAGTCGACCTGTATATCATCTATTGCAAATTCGTAACACCTGTGGGCACATGCATTTCTCTCATCAAAATTGAAGTATTTCCATGACTTGGTGTTCATACTGTAAAAAATTAACCTCCAACTGACCGGGATTATCAGGTAAAACACCACTGCCTGAAAACCAGTAGTTGCATTACTCTGAAATATCTTGAAATCTGCAAATTTGTACATATCTGGAAGGTGTGTACAGCTCGTATGGAATATATTTTATTTAATGAATTTTTTCTCAAAGTGAATTGCATTGGTAATATACAAATATTCCTTTTGTTCATGCGCACAGTCAAGCGGAACTATATTATGCCGTGTATGAGTTTAATTGATTCTTCGACTAAAATCTTTACGAAAGTAGGTTATCTAAATTTAAAGTATCTATTAATTATATTAGATCTTGTTTAAGGATGTTCGCTCCTCTTGTTTTTGAATTTTTGTCATTTTTTCAGAATCCTCTGGTTTTATCCATGTAGTGCCATTTAAAAATTTTGCCCGCTAACCCCTACTTTTCTTTTCATAATTTTATTTCATATAGTTTAAAAAGCCATATTTAAAAATCTTACAAAATCCTTGTTATTTTTTTTTATAGTTGTTGGAAGAAAAAAGGTACCAATATTAAATATATGAAAAATCTAGAGAGAATCATTTCCCGCCAAATTTTCATTAGCTTATATCTGGAATACAAGCACACGGACCCTTACTTTTTTTTGAGCTTTTCTAGCTCCTTTATTTATATGCTACCAATTTATAACAGTCTTTTAAAAAGCTTGTTATTTTGAAACAGAGTAGCGAACATCCTTAATTCTAAGTAGTTAGCATCAAAATGAAAAGAAAGGACATTCTTTAACAAAACTAAAGTGAAATCGAAAGCAGAGCTCAGCCTTGTCTTTTAGGTATAAATTAAATTAAATTAAATTGCCTTTAATGCAAATTTCTACAAAAACATGTGAATTAAATTGGATTAAAAAATTACAGACAGTCTACCCTCTCGGCCTTAATGATAATATCATGGGAATTGGTAATATATCAAAAACCGATTCTGTTAACATTTTGGATATAGTTTCTAAAACTGTTCGTAAAAACCGTTCTCATGGTCGTAGAAAAATCGCAATCAAAGAAAATTTCGGACCAATCATACCAATATTTCGGACCTAATTTCTATTTCAAAAAACAACGGCAGACATTATCTATTAACAAAGCTCTGTTCATTACCGGTTAATAAGTTAAATACAATTTTAGAGGATTGCAACACAATTTCATATAACAGTCCTAAGTATGAAATCGTTCAAATTATAATGGCATATTGTTATTCTAAACTGTATCCCAAAATTGATCGCCCTGAAGATCATAAAAAACATTTTATTAAAATAAAGTATGTCAATAAAGGTGTTGATTTTGTAAATATTGCCGGTATTTTTAACGACCATTTTGTTAAAGAACAAATTCCTGGATATTTTGATAATACTGAGCTCCCTCTTATTTGTTATATTTACAAGAAATCTACCCGGAAATATGTGTTTAATTATAGCCAATTGTGTAAAGATGTTAATATCAGTGAAAATACACCTACTTCATGTAATTGCAGTAATTCCGAATACATTTATGGACCCATTTCCCATGTTATAACAGGAGATCTTAACATCGTTCAAGACCGAGAGTTAAAAGCATTCCTCAGTTAAGGACCTAAATATCGTCCCCCGTCTATCATTAATTGGAATGAGTGTCGTAATATCATCCACGACTCACTCCGTACTTACTGTTTAAAATGGATAAAACGGGAAAAAGCTGACAAAAAATCTTTGGACTCTTTTTTTAATTCAGTAATGAACATAGTTGATATACGTATTCAATATTTTAAAGAACATTTTACTCTTAACAACAACCATAATAAACCTATTTCTCGTATCAAACATAAACTTAAAGAACTAGCCAAGGAATATGTTTTTGTGCCGGCCGATAAAGCTGCTAATAATATCATTATTGTTTGACGTAAATTTTACATTGAGGTTCTGAAAAAAGAAATCACCAATTCACCAACATTCCAACTGACTCCATTTTCAGAAAACGACATCTGTAACAAACATAAACTTTTAGCTACCTCTTTACAAGCAGAACCAAATAAAATGAAAGTCCCAACTGTGTACTGGCTTCCGAAGCTACATAAAACACCTTACAAATATAGATTTATTTCGTCTTCAAGCCATTGTTCCACTACTATATTGTCTATTCTTCTTACCAGTTCACTTGGTACAATCAAAAACCTGATAATAAATTGTTCAAATAAGGCCTTTGAAAATAGTGGAATTAATTACTTTTGGAGTGTCAAAAACTCGTTGGAAGTACTTGATAAATTGCATGCTTATATAGGTGATTTTGAATCTGTTCAAAGTTTTGATTTTTCTACCCTGTATACCACATTGCCTCACATTCTCATTAAGAAAAAATTCACACATCTAATTAAATGGGCATTTAAAAAGTCAGAATGTGAATACATATGTTCTAACTCTTTTAGGTCATTTTTTAGTAGCAATAAACAAAAGAACTATGTCAATTGGACATGCTTTGATACTATATCTGCCCTTGAATTTTTACTAGATAATATTTTTGTTCGCTTTGGAGATTTCGTATATCGTCAGGTTATCGGAATTCCAATGGGGACTTACTGTGCACCACTTATTGCGGACCTATTTTTGTATTGCTATGAGTTACAATTTATGACTAAAATCAGCAAAGACCCATCGAAACAACATCTGATACAAACATTTAATAATACTTTTAGATATTTGGATGATATATTGGCTCTCAATAATGACGACTTCAGTATGTATACTAAAGAAATTTATCCTGTTGAACTTACTTTAAATAAAGCTAATACTAACAATGACCACTGCCCTTTCCTCGATCTTGATATCTATATCATTAACGGAAAGCTTAATACAAAAATTTATGGTAAAGAGATGATTTTTCATTTCCTATCGTTAATTATCCATTTTAGATGGTGACGTTCCTTGTCACCATCTTACGGTGTTTATATATCTCAACTTGTACGATTCGCTCGTGTATGTAACAACGTTTCAGATTTTAACGAAAGAAATTTATGTATTACTGAAAAATTATTACACCAGGGTTTTCGATATCACAAACTAGTCAAAACATTTACAAAGTTTTATCATCGGTACAAGGACATCATTCGTAAATATAGCTCAACATGCAGACTTCTTATACGTTCAGGTATTTCACATCCAATCTTTTATGGTAATATTCTTTATAAAGCACAAAAATGTCAGTATTCACCTCAGAAGCTAACAAAACCTTTAAATAGACTTATTAAGAAGGGATATAGTTACGATACTGTTGTCAGGTCATTAAAGATTGCATATTTTGGCTTTAATATTGATTCACTTATAGGGTCTTTGCATCGGAACTAAACACGTTTATTTAAAAAACCAGTTGTTGGCATGACACGGGTTATGCTCTTCTCATATATTTTATGATGGTATGATACTAAATCCCTAACGGGAGGGATTGTGCCTGATATTCATATGATGAAGACATAATCATTCAATCAGTTTAATTGAGGTCTGGAGCTGGCATGTCAGTTAACTGCTAGTAGTCTGTTGTTATTTATGTATTATTGTCATTTTGTTTGTTTTCTTTTGTTACATCTTCTGACATCGGACTCGGACTTCTCTTTAACTGACTTTTAATGTGCGTATTGTTATGCGTACTTTTCTACATTGGCTAGAGGTATAGGGGGAGGGTTGAGATCTCATAAACATGTTTGACCCCGCCGCATTTTTGCGCCTGTCCCAAGTCAGGAGCCTCTGGCCTTTGTTAGTCTTGTATTATTTTTACTTTTAGTTTCTTGTGTATAATTTGGAGTTTAGTATGACGTCCATTATCACTGAACTAGTATATATATTTGTTTAGGGGCCAGCTTAAGGACGCCTCCGGGTGCGGGAATTTCTCGCTGCATTGAAGACCTATTGGTGACCTTCTATTGTTGTCTGTTCTGTGGTCGGGTTGTTGTCTCTTTGACACATTCCCCATTTCCATTCTCAATTTTATTTGTAACATTTGCGATATGAACACACTCATTGCATATTATTAATAATTATATTCCAATAGTGTACATGTGCATTGCCTGTTTCATTCCAAAGAAAGTTTGCTTAAAATAGTATGACCAAGATCCGGAAATAAATGTACATATACCGCTTTTTTTGATACAACGTAAGCATACTAACCAGCTCCTATGTTATACGTAATCCCGCATCATACAAACTCTGAGATCATCTTCTTGATTTTTCTTTGTCTATATAACCAATATGCATCACTTATTGTACTTTTTACATTGCT
Organism: Mytilus coruscus; assembly: GCA_017311375.1. Taxonomy (NCBI): domain Eukaryota; kingdom Metazoa; phylum Mollusca; class Bivalvia; order Mytilida; family Mytilidae; genus Mytilus; species Mytilus coruscus. Next base: position 25,227,484 of record CM029604.1, on the reverse strand, counting down.
GTTCACATAATTATAATTGTTTGCTTAAAAGTTAATTTATATTCTGAACACAAAAACACACTTATTAACTAATTTGAAATTTTCATCGATATGTTCGTACAACGTACTGTTTTCAACACACTGCATTTAGATAACATGTCAGTATTAAATTCAAACTACCATCATGTGCAAAGTAATGTTTATTTAGTGTTTATATTTCCTTATTTTATTTCATAATCAACGATGCATATTCTATTGAATTTTCATTGAAAAAAAAATGATTTTTTTTTACAGCATTTTATATAGATATGTTTTTTACCATAAAAGGCTGGAAAACGATTATAGCAACAAATTGTTATTATTTGTCCCTCATAAGGTGATCTATGTAAGACTTTATCTAATAAAATCATTTCTACGAACAACAATGTTGACAAAACAGTATTTTTTTTATGTGATACGGACTTTTACAGAATATTGCACTGCTAAAAACTACAAGACTAGATTTCCGAACTGATGAAAAAGAATTTTTCAAAAATTTTATTGGTCAATTTTTAAGCATTTTCTGATTTTAAAAATGAAATATAAAATCTAAAGAAGATATTATTGGTAGATCTAAATATAATGATTTGTCTTTAATCAGAAATTGCTAATTTTCCGTGACAGACATTTACTCTGCTATTATTTACATTATTTGATGTTTTGATCTTACTAGAAGTCATACCACATTTTCTTAATTTTTTATAATGAATTTCTTCTTTATTTGCACATGAACATAATACGTTATACACACATTTATGCACAATAGTTATATACAATAAACAGAAGATATATAATATATTTGAAAGACACAGCTGTTAAAGTTTGGTACATTGTAGAAGAGGATTGCATAGGCTGTTTGGATATGAAATATATATACAATATATGTGGTGTCTATTGTATATCCTTTCATTTTCTGTTGTTTTTTTTTTTTTTTTTGTTTTTTTTTTTGTATGTTATTATGACATTAAAGGAGTCCTGCGGTTCGAGCAGTTCTCTGCCCTACTGTGTATTTTATATTTATAAAACATATTTTTTTATTATTAATAAGTTTTCTTTTAAATATTTTTTATTGCTATCATATTGGTTTGTTCCATTGATAATTTGCTTCTATAAATGTAGAATGTTGTTAACAGAAGTATTAAGTTTCTTATGTCATTTTTATCTGTTTTTTGTTAGAATACCAAATAAAACCAAATCAATATTTAAAGTTAGTTCTATTTCTGTCTTCTCAAATTTCCAAGAGTTAAGGTCTTCCCATAATTTGATATATATGGACAAGTCCAGAATATATGTTCTATTGTTTCGACCCCTCCGCACCCAAAACTACACTTATTTGTATCTTTAATTTTTATTTTAAAGAGAAGGTTATTCGTGCCAAAAATTCGATGTATTATTCTGTATTGAAACCACTGCAATTTTGAATGCTTTGTAATATAAAGGGGCAATACATGGATATTTTCCAAATGAAGTTTGAATTGAGAATTAATGACCATTTACGTTTAGGGTTTGACTTTTTACCATTCAAAATATATTACATGTCTTTTGAACCTCTGTGGGATTTAAAAAAAAAACTTTAACACTGAGGGCAAAACTGGACCTTTTTCTCTCTCTAAGTCATTGGGACATATTTTATATTCTTTTAAATACTTTTTATTGACGATATTAGGCCTTGATATGTGAGAAAATTAGATTTAATATTGTTTATATTTTTAAAGCGATCAAAAGTCACAAAATTTCGACCTTCCTCTAACAAGTCATTGATCAGCCAAACCCCTTTTTTTGTCCAATCTTCATATAAAACTGATTGGTTACCAATCTTTATTCCATCATTCTTCCATATAGGGCATGCGCTAATTTGAGAGTTATTTTGTACATTTTGAAGATCTTGCCAAGCATCAAATCCTTTTTCCAAAATGGATTATTTGGCTTTTTATAAGGGCCAAGAAATTGCATTTCCACAAAATTCAAATTTTCTGAAAAGAGGAATAGCTTCACTAGTTTTGAATTATTTCTATTTAATCTCCTTATCCAGGTTAATTTTAAACCTTTTATGTAGTTTTCAATTTTTATCATTTTTAGTCCTACCAAACAATGTGGTTTGGATAAGGTGTCTCTATTAACTTTATCTGGTTTGTCATCCCAGCTAAAGGAAAATATTTTTTCAGTAAAATGTTTAAGCTTTGCACTATTTGGACTAGGTATGAACAGGAATAGATGGTTTAATTTTGATATTATAAGTGTTTTTATCACTGTTGTTTTTCCAATTGATGAGAGTATTTGGTTTCTTCAAGTTTTTATCATATTTTCGATTTCTTTCATCCTGGGTTTATAGTTTAAATTTTCAATTACATTAAGATCCACTGAGAAATTTATCCTAAGAAGTGCAAATCTGCTGGAACCCCATTCCAATCCCCACTTAACGCACATAGTTTCTTGGCTAAACTTTTTCTTCCCAATCCAAACAACCTTGGTCTTGTCTAAATTTATATTAAGACTGATAAATCTGCATATTTATCTAGAGTACGTAGAGATGCATCCAAAGATTCTGGTGATCCATCAAGTATAAGAGAAGTATCATCTGCATATTGTGAAATAAGATACTCTGAGTAGTGATTCCTCTAACTTTGTTATTATTTCGTATAAGTATACCAAGTATCTCTGCACATAGTAAAAATATATATGGTGACAGGGGATCCCCTTGTCGGCAGCCCCTCTGAATCTCAAAAAATATGAGAGAAGGCAATTTTGAGTTACTGCAGATTGCATTTTGGTATAAAAAGGAGTGATCAAATGTTTAATAGATGGTCCGAAATTAAAAAAGTCCAATAAACTTTCAATAAAACTCCAAGACATTGAGTCATACGCCTTTTCAAAATCAATAAGAAGGAGAATATCAGGTATATCATTTTCTTCTGTATACAAAAAAAATATCATCAATTAGTCTAGTATTTTCACCAATATATCTTCCAAGAATGAACCCTGTTTGATCATTATTTATAAAAAGTGATAACATAGACTTCAACCGCTCTGCAATACAGCTAGACCCAAGCTTATATATTGTGTTTAAAAGACTTATTGGTCGCTAGTTTTTCATATATTGTCTTGGTTTATCTCCCTTTGGTATACAAGTAATTATCCCTCTTTTTTTTGGATACTAACATTTCACCCATATTATACCGATAGTTTATTGACCTTAGAAAAAATTTACCTAAATCTATCCAAAAGTATTTAAAAAACTCACTGGTGTATCCATCCAACCCTGGACTTTTGTTACTTTTCAATCTTTTAATAGCTGCTGTTAATTCTGAATAGGAAATGTGTCCCTCAAGGGTACCCCTTATTTCATTTGTTAACTTGGAGCTTCCTTATTGAGATCAACATTGTGTATTGTATCTTTTTTTTATATATAAATCTTTATAAAAGTTTTTAGCTTCCAATAAATTAAAAAACTTTCTTGTTTGTTTATTAAACAGCCTTCATTATTGACTAGTCTTGGAATTGTTTTATTAACAAAGTTCTTAGTTTCTAAGTCGAGAAAATATTTTGAGGATCTTTTTCTTTCTTCTACCCATTGTATTTTCTTATTTTTATTGTTAATGCAAATGTAGCATCACCATTCTCCAACTTAAAGATATCTGTTTGTTTGGAGTTTAGAATAAAATTTTTAAAACTGAAAAATAATCTTATGAGAAAACATACATGCACATGGTGTATGTACACAATTGTGAAACTGAAAAGATTAAGCAGTGTTATGAAAAAAAAAATATTTGATATGTGCTAACAAATAGTTTAATCTATGTGTCACAAAATATGCTTAAATATAAAAAAGAAGATGTGGTATGATTGCCAATGAGACAACTGTCCACAAGAGACCAAAATGACACAGAAATTAACAACTATAGGTCACCGTACGGCCTTCAACAATGAGCAAAGCTCATACCGCATAGTCAGCTATAAAAGGCCCTGAAATGACAATGTAAAACAATTCAAACGAGAAAACTAACGGCCTTATATATGTACAAAAAATAAACGAAAAACAAATATGTAACACATAAACAAACGACAACCACTGAACTACAGGTCCCTGACTTGGGACAGGCACATACATACATAATGTGGCGGGGTTAAACATGTTAGCGGGATCCCAACCCTCCCCTAACTTGGGACAGTGATATCACAGTACAACATAAGAACGAACTATAAAAATCAGTTGAAAAAGGCTTAACTCATCAGATGGACAAAAATACAAGTGGACGTGGCAGGGTACTTGTACATCCAAACAACAAAAAGACACTAGGAACAGATCTGAGAGTACTCGCAGTTATCTGACACTAACAACTAAAGTCCTTATATATTTTAAACAAGCAAATCCTCCAGTTGGTTGAAAGGCATTTTAACGTGATATATTAATTTCTGATATTGGTAATACCGATACAAAATTAATGTGAAAAATAAAATGATCATTTGGAAGGTGAAAAGTTTTGTCTCATTAAATTATTTGTTGCTTTGTCATAACGTTTAATCATTTTCTGAACAGTACATTTTAACCATCAACATTCATTTCAATACTGAACACTTTGTTTTTTTGTTTTTTTGTTTTTTTGTTTTTTTTATAAATAAAACCTTCAACTAATGGCAGCATGTTTAAAGAATCATTTAGATAATAACGGATAATATCTCATCATGTTTTTAACTTCACCTTAACATTTATAAACCACTCTGCTGATATGTTAAACATATATAGTGCAAATTAAAATATACCTACAATCAAGTTAATATGAAAAATTCGCATCGGATATACAACATAGTAAAACAATCACTGAACAGAAGATAACTACCTTACATATCAGTAATTGGTTCGTAACGTAGATATTATAAAGTTTCGAACCAACTATTGAATCATTCCCTAATGCAAAGGCTGAAAAATTTGAAATTAAATTTACAAACAGACACATCAATGCAAGAACAGAAAAAACGATTGCTGAAAACAGCAAATTTTATGAGTTGGTTTTAACAAGATGTTAAACTGTTGTGTCAGTTTTGATAGTTACTTACGGACTCGTCTAAATCCTGACCACTTTCCAATTGCAATGCCCCAGTCTCCATCATTGTTTTTGATCAAAATAGCTCTTTCAAAATTTACAGGGTCAACAGTCACACACTTCGAATTATCTGCTACCTACATAATCAGATAAAACACTTTACAACATAGTATGCAATGTAAATGTTGGATGCAGATTTTACTTTAGTTCTGTTAGATATACTCAATACTTTAATAGATTTACAAATGACTTCAGATATTGTATCGATTGAACTATTTCACCAGCCTATAGTTGAATTGTAGCGAATATTTCTACACACTTAATCGTATAGTTGTTTGTTGTATACGTTTCTGAGACTTGGCTGTTTACTGGCTTGTACATATATTCATATTATACATATCACAACCACAAATAAAGACGACGAGTAAAGGCTTTACTTCACTAACTAACTGGACACATTGCAGATGGTATTGCCACGATGTCGAAGATTCAGACGTTCCAATCCCGATGGAGGAAGAACAAAAATATACTATTACAAATTTGAGTAGCTAACTTTGTTGGTTACATTTTAGACGAAATATATATGCATTGTTATAACGTTACAGTAAGAGCTGTTTGTCTAGATTCCTGATAATTATTTAATTCAATCATTAAAGAGCAAGATCACCGTGTAGAACGCCACATGCAGGTTGTCGGCTATGTTTGACATGGGGTGGTAGTTTTGAAGCGGAGAAAAACGATAAAGGTAAGTTCAAGTATCAAAATTTCTGTTTTGAGAATCGTTAGTCCCAAATAATGTATTGCACGGAATGAACTGAACCATAATCTATTTCCAGCAAGCAGAAGCAGACGATTACAGAGCTCATGTTTCTCAAACACCTCTCCCTAGTTTTCCGTGTTGCAGATTTTGAGGCTTCATTTGCAAGTTTTAGGAGAAAAAAAAACTACTTTTGACGATTGTTTCCCGAATGTTTTATAAAAAAATACATTCCAATCAAGGAATTTTACAAAATACCAGCTTCTTAGACAAACATTATTAGTTTTAAAACTATTTTTTCAACAAATCATAATGTGTCGCTCGGGGTGTCAGATTTTGGGTCTCAAGTGGTAGAGGCATTTATTAAAAAAATTAAGATTAGGCCTAAGCAACCAACAGTTCAAATCCATCAATTTTATTCACCAGTTTGCTCTATAGAGCACTCCGGCACCCAAAAATAAACACTCACTCACAAACGAATTCGATTATTCTCTTCATTGAAATACCTCCTTATAAGATAAGGCCTAAGCAACCAACAGTTCAAATCCATCAATTTTATTCACCAGTTTGCTCTACAGAGCACTCCGGCACCCAAAAATAAACACTCACTCACAAACGAATTCGATTATTCTCTTCATTGAAATACTCACCAGTATCTATATCAACAAATACAATACAGCTTCAAGAAGACAGGAATTCATTCCCATATAAATCATACGAGAAAAAATCGTCAAAAGTAATTTTTATCCTAAAATTTGCATATGAAGCCTCAAAATCTGCAACACGGAAAACAAGGGAGAGGTGTTTGAGAAACCAGAGCACTGTAAACGTCTGCTTCTGCTTGCTGGAAATAGATTATTGTTCGGTTCTTTCCGTGCAATACTTTATTTGGTACTAAAAATTCTCAAAATAGAAATTGTGATACTTGAACTTACCTTGGTCGTTTTTCTCCGCTTCAAAACCGCAACCCCGTGTCAAAGATAGCCGACAGCCTGCATGTGGAGTTCTACACGGTGAAGATTTAGGCTTTCTGTAAACATACGTTCCTTGAGAGTTGCATGTTGTGTAAAGAAACATTTATTTTTTACCTGTGAACAAACTGGTAGTTGGTCTAATCCAATCACATGGCAAACCACACTAAGCTTGTTTTCACAGAAAACAAGTATTGCTGACATCAATAATGGAATACTGTGTATAATGCGACATGTAAAGGTTTCTGTATTGTTGCTCATTCTGTAAATAAGTGAAACTTAACTATGTATTAAAGATCTGGTATAAAAAAAAGAACATGAAATGAAGAATAAAATTGAAATATTTGTATTTAGAGTTTTGTTTTACTCGGCCAACAAAATGAAAGTAGAATACTTGTCAGCTGTTCAAGCGCCTGTACTGTTAGTTCGGCCTATCAAAAGCTTAAACTTATTGAAAATTGTAAATATCTTTTACCAACTCCCCCGTGAAAAAAAAAAATTTAGAATGATGCTCTATGAAAAAGATTTCGGGAGTTATTTTGTTAAAAAGAAATAATGACATACTGAATATATCTTAGGAAGCATATATGCATAATTATTTTGGAGACCCTAAGGTTAATTTCTACTTGTACTTACTACATTTATGAAATATTTTTGAAATTGGTTCAAGTCATTTGCATATATGGAAAGTGCACTGAATGCCTAAATAGAAAAGAGCTTTTCAGTTATTGCCAAATATTACAAAATAATTGTGATTGATAAATACATACTCGTGGACACCGATGGAGCAGACGCTGTCAACACCCCCGGTAATTGTGGCAATGTTACAAGTTCACGCTGTCCAATTTACTGAGATCACCCCCAGTTTTTGGTGGGGTTCGTGTTGCTTAGTCTTTAGTTTTCTATGTTGTGTCATCTGTACTATTATTTGTCTGTTTGTCTTTTGATTTTTGGACATGGCGTTGTCTGTTTGTATTCGATCTATGAGTTTGACTGTCCCTCTGGTATCTTTCGTCCCTCTTTTACTCCGACAGGACACATGAACGGAATGATCTCTTGTGAAATGTTAATTCTGATTCACTGTTATACGGTCTACAAACTGTAATACCATAGTTAATCTTGAGCAACGATCCATCTGACAGATTGACAATTGTTCCGTTTTTATAAATTTTCACTTGCATTGGCATTTTTGACAATAATGCATTCACTTCTATATACCCTATGACCTGGCTTACATTTTTCTTAAAAAATCCAACTTTTTCAGATTGCTTGACTTTAATCGTGATGATATCACAAATACTGGAATCTACAGAAAAAGAGTCTTTATCAAGGGTCTTGTTTGTCCAACTTTTTTTCTTTGTTGGCTTTTCTAATTTTATCAGATCAATTATAACATCAGAGGTAAGTTCTATACCGCATATTTTTTTCCTCATACTACTTGCTGATTTTCGTACAACTTCTATGCTTAATATTTCAATGAAAGCAATTTTTTTACATCTTTGAAAAACAAGATCTTTTGAATTATTTTGCAGCTTTCAATTTGGAGGTAATCCCTGTACATAGAAGCTTTATTAGTAAATCTTTCTTTGTACAATTCCTCCCACATAATTTGAGTTTCGTTCATGGACCGGCACAATTTAGATCCCTCCGACCTATCATTTACCGAATCATAATGGCCGAAGTGCTCTCCAAGAATTAACATTGTATGTGATTTATATGACAATGGATTAAGGAGATGGGTATGCCAAATCAAGTCAATGTCCAAACAAGGCACAATGAAGCTGTCAGGATAGGACCTTTTCATATGTAAAAACTTTCTGTATCGGATAACACTGTTTTCCAATAATTTGTTATCAGTATAATGGGGAAGAGATACTTGATAATAAAACACTCTCTGCCTGTGGACAGCAGCTTCCAAGTCATACGTCAGACATGACACAAAATCTGATGGAATGTCAAAAGACATGGGATCATTGTTACAAAATGGTGCATTAGGGTACATCTGTTTCCAAAGTCGTTCAGTAAATATTATTCTTCTAATCTATCCTGACCTACCATTATCTTGTGGTTCATAATTTTTCCAAATAATGTGTTGCAGTTTCTGGCATAAGTCACTGGTGATAGCATATGACAATGCCATATCAAACATATATCTAATGAGGCGGCTACACGTCGGCGGTCATTGTTATTGGCAGCTAGCAAAGGAAGCCAAAATTTCTCATTTCTGTAAAATAAGGATTAAAAAAATTAACAACTATAGCGTCTAGTCGAAACCACTCATATCTGTAAAATACAGATAAGAAAATTGATAACTGATAGGAGTAGTCAAATCAATCCACATCCTTCAAATTCAAACATCAAATAAGAGTTAATGAAAAATATCTCCATATATATAAACACAATAGCAGATACAATAAATAATCCAATTCAATACCATGATTGGTTATAAAATGCTAATAATTGTCAAAATATGAAAAAAACAATTCAATCGAGAAATCTAAGGCAAGAATCATTACTTGTTACAGCATCATCACATCATTTACCATCTCAGCAAATGATGATTAAAGAAAGGAATTGGATTACGTTGAAGATCATGATTGTATAGATAACCTACCTTATAAAAAGTAGAATCACAAAGTCCCTAATCAGATGGCAAAATCAAGAGCTCAAACACATCAAACGAATGGATAACAACTTTCATATTCCTGACTTGGTACAGGCATTTTCTTAGGTAGAAAATGGTGGATTGAACCTGGTTTTATAGCTAGCTAAACCTCTTACGTGTATGACAGTATAATTTAGAGTTGGTGTCAGTATTAAAAAAAAATGTTAAACATCTAGAATCGACTGACTTACTTTACTCTTCCTGCATCTGACATTTTAATACGAAATTGCACTACTAGAGAACTGTGATCTGGAGGATTCAAAATTATTTTGTTCAGTTCAAAGCAAAGCAAGTTTGACCACTTTACCAACACTTTTTTCCAAGATTTTTAGACTTCCTTATCGAACTTATTCTACACAGATCAGTTATATAAAACTGTACTAGTTACGATCGCCAGTGTTGTGCTGTGATGTATCTATACACAATAGTGGCTGCTGGATCCCAATTATTACCACAGTTACTAAAAATGTCTGTTTAGATTGCTCATCCAATTCTGTCAATATAGCGGAGGTATAAACAACTTGGACGTTTTGCAAGTTAGAAAACCTGGTCTATCGATCATTTTCATCCGGACATATCTGTATCAAGTCAGGAATATAACCGTTGTTTCCATTCATTCCGTTGGTTGATACAATCTAACAATTTTATATTGTTACTATTCCCTCCTTTTTTATTTGGCTTACAGATTGTTTTTTTTTGTTTTACTGTTTAGTGTAGCTTTCATGTGTGTTCAACTAAAACACGACCGATCGTGCTGGACATTTGACGTCAACATGAATATTTTTGTTATCAACAATTAAACATATTTTCGTTATTCAGCTTTGCAAAATTGCATCAAATGAAGTCACTTACCAAAATGAATTACAGATGATAGCAAATATATTTCAATTGTCGTACATGTAAATTCAATTCCGTGTCCCTTTCCCCAAATGCGACTTACCAAATTTGACATATTACCGGGTTTGTACTAACACGAAGAACAAGAACGCCATGGCGTTACCAGTTTATTTTTGACATGTGAGTTTGAATGTCCCTTTGTTATCTTTAGTCTCTCCTTTGTATTTGCAATACACTATTTAACTTTACTTCCCAAAGAATGTTGTAGTTGGTTTTTAACTCTTCTACTGTTATGGGATATAACACATTTATTAAATATTACATAATCTTTCATAATAAAGGATACATTAAATTGATTATAAATGTTATAGTGGCTCATTTGTCAGTTATTACTTAATGTAGAATTGCTTAACGACACTTTCGAAAAAAAAAACTATAAAGATTAACTAGAAACAAATAAATGTATATCTATATTTAAAGCATGAAAAATGTGATTCGTTAATTATCTTCGACCACGATATAATGTTTAAATTTTGATATCACATATTCAACCAAATATCTTATATATTATCCATTCGTTTAATGTGTTTGATCGTTTGACTTTGCCATTTGACTACGGACTTTCCATTTTGAAATCTCCTTTGTTTGGTATTTTTGTTATTTTACTTTTTATTATTTTTTTTTTCAGTAAACTAAGGCAATCGTTCGTATTTTACAATATAAGATATGATTCTTTCCAAACTAAATAATGAACAACTGCACCACGTCATGACAAAATCATTGTACTTCGCACTCTTCGATATGACGACGTTACTTACTCTGAATAAGGGACAGCCAAAACTTCTAATATCTATAGATAATGATTTACACATATTAACTTTGTACAACGAAATGCGTTGTATGTTACTTTCGGTATAGGATAAAAAAAAGTACCTGAAGATAGCTGGTCTTACTATATTCCCTTCATAAAGATTTCCTTCTTTGTCAACAAGATGAAGGAACTCTACTTGTTTTTTGGCTGCTTCTACCAAATCAAGATCAAATTATGTATCTTCATATCTTGAATTTGAAGTCATCTTGGTTTTACAAACTTCACCCTGTATTATCTCATTTTCAAATAATCACTACAATAGAATTAAAGCACACATAGACAAATGGTGATATAATCAAATCTCCTTGTATATCTATATATAAATAGAAAGTACATTTATCAGACCACGTATGGATACACTTTATGCTTTGAATAAAAATTAATACATACAGATTACTATTCATACATTTTAGTGAACCTAAATATTCATCTTAGTTTTAACAAATATCTGTAAAATATGTAATGCTACTCCAAACTAAACAGCATAATTACAGTATGCTTGGAACAACAAAACTTCTCGCATGCGTGCTGCATACAAATATTATCATTGTGTTTATGCAAGATGTTCGCTGCATGCCTATTTATGATTTCGGCACTTTGTGCAGGCAAACTGCGTGCATGTAAGACTAATATGATATTTGTAACAAGCTTTAATTGAGCATAATGCCAAAGAAAACTTATAAATTTCGATCGCAATGGAAGCTACAGCCCTTGGATGGTGTAAACTTTCCAAAAAAAAAAAAAAAAACGTGTATGTTGTAATGGTGTATGGCATATGGTGCAATGGTAAAATGCGTATGGTGTAATGGTGTATGGTGTAAAGGGAATGGTGAAATGGTGTATGAGGAATTGTGTGATTGTGTAACGTTTATATAAAGTGTGGTTATCAAAGTCTAAAACTATGAAAAATATTGATAAGAACTGATTTTTAATTTTATACATTAATTTACAATATTGTGATCAAAATTCGTTTTTAAAATAAATAAATAATTTTGTAGTCGCACGCTTTCTTTGAAATTAAATTGCATCATCGGTAATTTCGGATGGTGTAGATAGAATGTGTATGGTGCAAAGGTGTAACGTGTATTGTGTAATGGCGCAGAGCGTATGTTGTAATGGTGTATGGTGAATGGTGTAAGGTGTATGGTGTTAGTGGGAAGTTTACACTATCCAAGGACTGTAGTGAGTGAATATGTAATTTTCTGATTTCTTGCACACAAACAAACGATTGCAGGATGGTAATACATGACATGCCTAACATATTTTAACTTATATGCACTCCGATTAAACTTTCGTGATTTTCCTGTTGATATGTATTCAGTGTGTTGGAAGATATATCAGAAAAATTGGCAGTCATAAAGGAGATCTGGTTGGTTCTACTTAAAAAAACGTATACGCTAACATTAAAAGGACAAGAGTTCATAAGAAAGAAAATCTCTATAACAAATAAATATATGTTTTTAAATTTTACAATCTGCGTGTTTGCTCCTTTCTTGCAATAAATGCTTGCGATTCTGGCTTTGGAATTAATTCACTACAAAATACTTTATTGTTATATGGACATGATTTTAAAATAATGCTTTATAATGTTAGTTTAGCATTTTGATATCAACAATGGTTGCAATATTGAAGACTTTACCGATAAAAGTGTTTGTCATCGGCATCGCCGTTAAATAGTCATGAATATCACTGAAACTTTTTTTAAGATACATTTTAGATAATGGTTTTATCGTGTGTTTTTTCGAATACATTTTCGTGTTAATTAGAAAAGATAATTAAACAATTCATGTATGATAGGTTTTTTCCATTCGTTTGACCTTTTGATTTTTCCATTTGAACAGGGACTTTCCGTATGAATTTTCCTCGGAGTTCGGTATTTTTTTCATTTTATTATTTAGCTTTTGGTTTTCCTATTAAAGAAATAACCAAAACACAGAAATTAATTTGGTCTTTCAAGGAACATAAAGTCTTGAACATACAGTTCTAATTTTAGTTATTTTCTAAATTCGTTGTCAAATTTCACTAGAAAAAAAAAAAAAAAATTAATGTTACAGTTGATTTTATTAGTCTCATCTGATTCGAGTTCTTTCAAAAATTAATTGCGCTTGATCATGTTAATAATAAAAAAGTGATCTGGCTAAAGTAATAAATGCATGTTTGAAGACAATATCTTGTAAGACCAGCATTGCCTTAATGCGTCGTAATTGTAAAAGATTATATCATGAATTTAATATCCCAAGGGTGCTGCCATTTGTCATTAAGATAATAGTAATTTGTATATCATAATCTTGTTTCATCTTATGAACAGTTTTTGGTGATTTAAAGATATCAAATGGCATGCGCTTTTGAAGAGATAAAAAATTGAAACCAAATAAAGACCAATTCAGAGAAAAAAATCTTATATATAACCAAAATTAGTTCTTTCAAAAGCTTGTATTTTACAATATAAGATATGATTCTTTCCAAACATTTTCGATCTTTAAAGAATATGAACCATCGACTGTTGATGCAAAGTTGAAAATTACGAAATTTTGCTGAATTGTTACAAACATTTAAAATACTTTTAGTGAGTAATGCCCCCATGTGTATATTTAATACCTAGTATATATATTCCCCTTGTAATGTATAATTATATTACTTACAATGCATTACACGTTTTAAGATTTTGCTTTTCCATAAAGAAAAGTTATATATATGATGCCAGTCAAATTATTGTATCCCTTAATTTTTATTAAGATTAAATACACAAATCATGTTTATGCATTCTTTATTATAAACTAAACATTTAAAACATGTAACATCTCAAATGTGACATATGTTTTCTATTAACCTATATGTAGTTGAAATGAAGTATTATGTTCACCGAGAAAGAGGCCATATAAAGGGACAAACTTGTCTGATTACAATATTCAGCAACTACTATCACTTTTGAAATGAATTTCATATTCAAAAATGGATAAATTGTTTCTATTATATAATTTATAATATGTATATCACGTATTCAAGTATAAAGCAATTACATTTTTTAAATAACATTCAAAGGGGTGGATGTCAAAGATAACAAACAACAAAATATATGATTATAAAATAAAAAGATGTGGTATGAGTGCCAATGAATCAGGTCTCCATCAAAGTCACAATGCTTGAAAAGTTAACAGTTATAGGTCAAAGTACGGCCTTCTCGGAGTGTTGGCGCACAACGAACAGCAAACTATAGAGGGCCCACAAATGACTAGTGTAAAGCAATTCAAGAAGGAAAACCAACTGTCAAAGCTATATACAAAACAAGAAACGAGAATCATATATGACTAATGACAGGTACACGTTATAAAAGGCGTCAACCTTCATCCTAAACTGAGACAGAAGTGTAGCATTACAACATAATGAGACACACTATAAAATAGCGATTGTCTTCTCTCTTGACGACAATGACAAATCTTTGGAAATCTTTATTTTATTGTGAAGATATTAGCTCAATCTGACAAACATCAATGCCACTACTTTTGAATTTAGGATGATTGGTGTCTGTATGCAATTTGAAGTACATCTTTCGATAAGTACATGCAACGAATAAGATTCCCCAATTTGAAACATGTGCAATTTTTATTCAACATTATAAAAATATGACAATTACAAGGCGATAATCTTTTGCCGACACTTGTCTCCATTTTCTTTAATGATTTAGTGCAGGAAGTTAAAGACCTTGACCTTGGTGTTAGCATAGGAAACTCAAATTTGTCGATACTGTTTAATGCTGACGATATAGTGTTAATTTCACCCAATGAAAATGACATGCAAGCGATGTTGAACAAAGTCCATGACTGGTGTAAGCGATGGCGAGTACTTATTATCACTGAGAAATCGAAAGTAGTTCATTTCCGCCAATCTCGTATAAAACGATCAGAATACAAGTTTAAAATTGGAGGAAATTCATTACAGACTGTCGACAAGTACAAATATCTGGGTGTAATGTTCCATGAATTTAAAGATTAAAAAGTGAATGCTGAGAGATTGTCGGAAGCTGGAGGGCGAGCACTCGGCGGAATTATTTCAAAAATTCATAATCTTAAGAATTTTGGAATAAAGGCATTTGAAAAACTGTTTACATCATGTGTTGTACCGATTTTAGACTATAACTCATCAGTCTGGGTTTTAAAGACTATGCATGTGTTAACTTGGTACAAAACAAAGCCATTCGTTATTTCTTGGATGTTCATAAATTCGTCCCGAAAGTTGCTACAAATGGTGATGTTGGATGGCTGCCATGTAAAGAAAGACACTGGTACAATATAATTAGACTATGGAACAAGCTCATCCGAATGGACGATTCACGCGTATGTAAACAGGTTTTCAACTGGGACCTTGAACGGTGTTTGAACAATTGGTCATCAGATGTGAAACTTATTATGTCACACATTGACTTGGAAGATTATTTCCACCAAAAACAGACTTGTGATATTTCTATTGTAAAAGACAGACTTTTCATGTTGTGTTCCACTTAATGGGAAAATTCTATTACAAACTTTCCGAGATTGCGGACATATAAAACATTCAAATCACAATATAAATGTGAAACATATGTTAGACTGAACCTCACTCGTGCTGAACGTTCTATACTGGCACAATTCAGATACGGCATACTTTCTTTGAGGATCGAAACAGGACGGTTCGTCAAAGAAGCAGAAGCTGACCGTATTTGCAAAATGTGTGACTCACGTTGTGTTGAAAATGAATGCCACTTCCTGATGGACTGTGTTTTTTACCGAGATCTACGAATTCAACTTATACTGAATATAGAACATTCTTTTGAATACATCTCTAAAGATGAACAATTTAAAGTGCTTATCTGCAAATATCCTAGAAAAACTGCTAAATTTTTTAACAATGCATTTAATAAGAGAAAAATTTTTGTATAGGAACAATCAAATATGAATTCTAATTTTGTCCGCTGTTAAATGATTATTCTTTTATATGTATAAATGTTTAAAGTGACTTATATGTCCAAAGTGTTGATACATGTAATTACAACCGCTTATTCAAATATTGTTTATTGTTATAAAACACATGTCACGATAAGAACCAATTTGGTATTGGTATTGGTATTATAAGAATTATCATTCTCATTTTTTGTAGAGTAACGATAACACTTACATGATACTTTTGTCTGTCATGACAGTCACTTGTTCTTGATTTTTATTATGACCCACTGCATATATATGTCTTTTGAAAAATTTGGTTTTTTCTTTCTGTATATAGCAATGAATTTTATATTATATAAGTGTATGTTTTGTACAGTGTGAATGACTTTCAGATCTGGTGGCCATTTATTTCCCGTTATCTAAGTCTCGGAATTATTCATTGATTATGAGTTTGGGTATAGTCCTTTTTAATTTTAGTATTAAGAAATCAGATGCTATGCGTGAAGAACAATCAGACGTTGACAAATATTTTAATGGGTAAGATTCCACGTTCTACTAGTACGTAACTAAAGAAATCACCACTTTTTTTTCTAATGTTATTTCGCAAAAGAGAGAGAAAAAAAAAATGTTTTTGCCACAAAAACGTATTTTTGTCAATATATAAACCATCCAGAAGCGTGCGAAAAGTAATAAATAAAGGCAACAGTAGTATACCGCTGTTTGCAATTCATAAATCGATTGAGAGAAAACAAATCCGGTTTACAAACTTAAACCGAGGGAAACACATGCACATCAACTAGTATTTACGTAAAAACATAAAAACGTAAAACGACTAGTACTTACGTTGGACATCAGAAGTATACATTTGGTGATGTAACACGCCAAATTTTTCATTAATGTCAATTTTAAACAGAAATATATAAGTTATTGGAATTTGTTTTAATATAATACGGCGATCAATACATGTGTAGAGTTAACTGTATTGTATTTAAAGATTGGACTTTGTAAAACCTGATTTTACCGTCAAAATAGCAGTTTATCTTGTTTCGCTAGGTGTCGCTTGGTAAACTGAATTTGCAACGGTAAAATTTACGTTTTACGTAATCTAAGTTGACAATACGCCACTCTCCAAATTTCTCAGGCTAAATACAAACAATGAAAAGTTAGCATTTTACTTCTCAAATCTTTGTTCCTACTGGTATCTTTCGCCTCTCTTTTGTCATAACTGTGTCTGCAGTTTACAGAAGCAAGAATTGTATATTTGATATCCGCACTTATTATCTATTTTCAAAAAGTTTTAGCTGCTTGTGTTGGGATATGTTCTTTAGGTCCAAAAAGTGTAGCATACTCCGTGTAAATATATTAATCATAAATCATCGACTCCAATGAACCTTCTTGAGTCAACTTTCGCTTTATATAGTTCCAAGGGTTTTGCAAAGTCCATATTTTTTGCCAGAAATGTCAGCGGATATTTTATTGAGTTTTGCATGATGAAAGTTATAAACAAGACCTCGATTTATTCAAATATCTCGAGCGGGATTCCAACTCGTATCGCTGAAGTGCAGCTGGTTTATCTATTTGAAGCTATTTAAAGAAAATACAAACTGTATATATTTTAATTGCATTAGCAGTTCTCAGTTCTGCCATTGCAAGAATGGATGCGAATACTATCAGATATGTTCCTTTTCGCCTTTTGTGTTATATGTGTTTATGCTTTGTATCATTCTGTGAGCTAAGCCCTTTACAACTGATTTTGTTTCTTACGTTGTGTTGTTTAACCAACGTCAAAGATGATAAACAGCAACATGTACAACCACTGACACTGCAAGTATGTTTAGCCCTTCCAACAGGGTTTGGTGCCTCTTTATATGTGCCTGTTCAAAGTCAGCAACCTGTACTTCAGTGGTTGTACATGTTGCTGTTTATCATCTTTGATTTTTCGTTGATTATTTTGTACAGACCATTTGTATTCCCGTTTGATTTGTTTAACATTGTTTATGTTGGAGCCTTCTATAGCTTGCGATAGGTTATGGCTTTTTGTTATTTATCAAAGCTATACAGCGACCAATAATTGCCAATTTCGATATCGATATGCGTATTTTGGGTGCAAAAGTATTACGAACAACTGAGGAAAAAAAAAATAAGTTAAAAAAACTAATTATAGAAAAAGGAAAAACATCATACAGAATGCGTAAATCATATATAAGCAGAAACAAATATAAATACAATACATTTCTTTCGAAATTTTCATCCATAGCTAATCATGCATGTCAAGTTTAGCCTTTAAAATCAATTTTACTTGATTCAAATACAAATTTGTAAATTAAACAATAATGTATGTGTTTAGTATATCATGTTTGCACATCGTTGATGTTCCCATCATTGATCTGATAAATACTAAACATATGAAAGAAAACAGTTAAGTCAGATATCAAATTATGTTTGTAATTGCATATCCAAATCTGTTTACAAGTTCCCAACTATTAAGATGAAAACAATTTACAGTCGTTAATATCCAGCTAACTGCTTAACTCTAACAGAGTATCAAACAAGTTAAATATCTTGCTTAATTATGTTGATTGGTTTAAAAAAAAACATTGAACAATACGTTAAAATAATTGACCAGACAATAAACTTACCTTCATCAAAATCGAAACTTTTGCGTTTTACTTATATTTCCTGGCAAAAGGTTAAATACTTACGTCATGCCGAGATTCTTTATGTCTACACTCACTGATCCATGGTAAATGTTTATATAGGAGAAAATGTAGGGCATGCATATTAACTAAATAATGACATCTCAAGAAAAGTAATGACCTCTGACATTGTATTTATAACTGAGACAAATGTATCCTCTTAAATTTATCTTATTTTATAACGTTTACACATTTTTAACTTCTTACAGACAGACTGAAAATAATAGAGCATGGTTTGTTTTAGTCGCTTTTATCAAAATGGTAAATTTCTAAAGCGTTAATCAAATATAAAACATACAAACTGACCCGAATGCAATTCATAATATTGGTTTGACCCACCACTATCATTCGAATGTATAGTTGTATTTCACAAAATGAATTTGGTTTGGTTTAGATTTGAACAGCAATGAGTGCCAATGGCTTCGATAAAAGTTAATACAATTTATTCTGAACAATATCAAGAACTTGTAAGGAAGTTTCGTGCAATTACTTTGAAAATTTGCGCTCTAGCTAAACTTTACATACTGTAAACTGTAAATGTATGCCGGTTTATTAAATCTAAGGTCAGGGTTTTCTCATACGTCAAATACAAAATAAATAAAGAATGAACATACCAATCGAATATTCAAATCCATACATTTTGTAAGTTGAGACAAAC
Source organism: Mytilus coruscus (assembly GCA_017311375.1). Classification (NCBI taxonomy): domain Eukaryota; kingdom Metazoa; phylum Mollusca; class Bivalvia; order Mytilida; family Mytilidae; genus Mytilus; species Mytilus coruscus. Next base: position 25,208,050 of record CM029604.1, on the reverse strand, counting down.
TTCATGAAAATAACGAACAACGACCAACCGGCTAATTAAGTTTACAATACAAACAATACCGTCTTGCATCACAGATTTGTATGTCAAAAGATAAAAATTTGTGAGGTCAAGGTTATATTATATGAACCAAACACTTGATTTATTAGGACTTTTGGATTTTATAAGAAATTTCATTCTGAGAACTTATTTGGGAACAAATATCAAGGATTGGTTTTTTTTTTTTTTATATACGAATATCAAAATATTCCAGGCAAAGTTGGTATAGTTTTACTCAAGAAAAATACGAAAAGGAAACAATCATCACTCAAAGATTTGTGAAATTGACCATTGACCTCAGTTTTCAAAATGATATGACAATTTCAAAACCTAATAGTGGCAGAATTCTTCTTCAAATGATAAAAAATATAAGTAGGCAAAAATTTTGTAGGGAGGTTTAATCCAATAAATGAAATAAATTTGAAATCATTAGGTTGAATTCATTTCTCTTATTAATAAGATCTGAGAAAAAATTTTAATATTTAGAGTTTTTAGAGTAGCTTGATTTTTTTTATTATTTTGGAGGTTCTCCTTCTGTATGGTCTGCGATTTAATGATTGTTAAAATCAAACCGAATACATCAATTGCAATATTAAAACGTAATGGCATTTTGTTTAAATCTATAAACTTCAAAATCATACAGCTTAAGTGCCAGTCTTTGTAAGAATCATATAAGTTAGAAGAATTTCAAAACATGGCCGCAAAAAACACCAGCAAAGCTCCCGTATTTAAAAAAAAAAAACATTCTCCTGAGATTGAAATCATATTTCCTTCATGTATCCGTGTCTGCTTTTTCGAAAAATTTCTAGAATAATGTTAGTTAGAATGAAAGAAAATTACAGAGATATCTTCTCTTAATTGTTAATTTCTCGGGCATTTCAACCAAATTATGTCTTGAATTTCCGGAACAGTGTTTTTTTCAGACCAAAAATCGAGCAGTTTGATTGACATTCTAGATTTAAGAAAGTATTTTGATCTGTTGATTCTGTATTTGATTTTCGATGAGAAATATGACAAGCATTTTTAAAATAAGTTGATGTTATCACTTCAATTTTAATTCTGAAGACGATTTTCTGAGCTCATATCATACATGTCATAATTTTGCATTTTTTTTTGTTTTCAAACGATTCACAGTAAACATGTAACAATGCAAGGATTTACTAATGAATATACAATACATGTGTCTATGGTTTTCTATGAATATTGTAGAACTGTTTTCAACTATTGCCCGACTTATACTTTGCATGTCTGATTCCGATTTGTTTCATTCTTCGTTGTTTTCTTACTCCCGACAAAAATATAAAGTAATAAATTGAAAACGCATGATCGGGACGTTTTATTGATTCTTGCAATGCATATAAAACATGCTAACTTGAATAGTTCAGCAGTTCCACATGATTCATCTCGAAAAGACCGGCACATATTTTTGAAGAAAAAAAAAGCATCGTGAATCAAAAATTTTAATTTGCACTCTGTGAAGGAAGGTCAAATTTAAACTGACTTTGGAAAGTCAGGGCATTCTGGACAAAGGACAGATATATTACATTGTACCATACCACACAGGATTCATTTATGTATTGTGTCATGAACCTCTTAACAGGCAGAAGGCCAGGCCCTCCCTCGACAAGTGACATTTGTGTCAATTCAATAAGAAGTTTACAGTCATATAACGAAGGCTGCAAAAGCCAGAATAGCTACCACTGTAAACTGTATAAATGTACTGAACGGTCTCTTGTTCAACCTTAAACAGGAAAAAAACTGTATAACTAATCATAAATATCCCTTTTAAATAAAATAACACTATTCAGGAAGTACATGCGTCTGAAGCTCTATTAAAAAATAAATACGAAAATTTAATTTTTCAAAAACAGTTTCTCTAATTTTATTTGGCGTTTGTTTTTATATCAAGACTCCAGAAATCTATTACGCACAGTAAGGACAAATCACCTATGTGTGTAACATATTTCGCTTTAAATCTCACCAAAAAAGTAGTCCAATACAATTTGATAATGGTAATTCAAGTAAAATGACAAACAATATTTGTGAACAAATTTATTATCTCCCCTTACAATGTGTAGCGTAATTTATATTGTAATTGTCTAGATTAAATGTTGTGTTATGAAGGCAGTCCACAAATGTTTTATCACACATACATAATCTCCCCTTACAAGAATTGGGACCATCTGAAAATATAAATATGAAATATTATAACACTGAAATAACAAAATTTTACTTTATTGGAGGTAATGTAATATATTAAACAATAAAGATATAATTGTATATTCATGAACCAAACACACGACAAAGAGATCGTAACATTTGTTAAACTACATAATATTGGTAGTAAATTTAATAAATAAGATGGTAATAATTATAAAAATAATAACAACAATACAAATATTCATTACAACAACAAAAGATAAAATTATAATAATCAAAATTAAAGACGGAAATCAGATGATGACAATGATTGATGGCTGTTTAACGTAAATTGGCAAATTAAATGCATAAACAGGACGGGAACAAGTCCACACTGCCACATATACCTCTTTTAAAGTCTTTTGTATGATCCGGCATGGGTTCAAACCCACGACTCACACTATTGACGTTAACACGCTACCATGCCACCGAGGCGTTATAAATAATTCAGCGTAGCCATGTTCCCAATCATAAGTTGACATGTAGCTACATTCATGTTTCTTTCAGATGAAGCGTCTGTCAATATGTAATATTTATATGTTAGCGTTGGCAATATTTGCAATGTAAATTATTGAAGGAAAAACACATAAATATATTTTTCTCTTACATCATAATACAAACCGCAATTAGACTTATTTATTCATTGAATTTCATTTGATGTCGAACATTACAGTGTAACTATGTATGACATAGCATATTACCTCAAAATGTGAACACGTGCAGGTTATCGGATTGCATATGTTTATTCTACTTGGAAGGTAAAGGGGGAGAAACTAGTGGAACTTGAATAATGAAGATTGTTTATATTTATTTTATACGTCAACAATTTGTATTACAAGGAATTATATTTAGCTGTGCAGTGATATTGCGGACGTTTCGGATATTTTGATAGAATCGTATTGCCAAGTATTTTATAAAGGCAAATGCTTCGCTATTATAATAGATCAACATTTGCAAGATTTTGATAAAATTACAGTGTTAAGCCAATAGAGTTTTGATTACAATATTGTAATATTTTTTTACATTATTTGGCCTTTCAACTTTTTTGTTAAGATCTTGAAGTGAAAGAACTTCAACCAATTAAAAATGAGAAGAATATTTTTCGAAATTGTTTAGTTTACCTTTACAGTTAACTGTTTTGTTTTTGAGATCATATGCATAAGGCCAAGTTTTAGGCCAACATGCGTCTGCACGACCATAGCAATAGTCGTGGTCTTTACAACACCTGTAAAACAAAAGGTAATATAGTCTATCATAGAGCATGTCCAAATACCTTAATGAGGGTTTGGATAGGGTTGATGGAATAATGGGGGGGGGGGGGGGATAAAATTGAAACAAACGGTCAAATTAGAAGGAATGTAGTTGAATAAAAAGTAAATTAACAAAAATACCGATAAGAGAAATTCAAAACGAAAAGTCCCTCACGATAAAAATGAGGGCTAAATAAAAAAAGATTCGAAATTATAAAACATGAGGCGAAGATGAAGAGTTTAAAGTATTTTAAGATGTATTTAAAATATAATAGGTTAACCGCATGATATCAAATATGACCTGCTTTGCATTTACGTTATTTATATAATATATAAATATTTGTCACTCATGCATAATTTAAAATTATTTTTCATTTAAAAGTTTTGATTCTGTTGTTTTTACCAAAGTTCATCGTACGTTCAACTTTTTACTTCAAAAGAATTTTATGTTCAATTCGGTTCTTTAGCGAAATTACCTTCATCATGCGTTCAACTTTTAAATTCACAAGGAATTTACTTTCGTACTTATTGACACAGGGTTTATACTTATTGAAACTACTGCGTAGATATATTCAACGTTTTAATTTTTTTCGTATATAAAATCATATTTGAAAAACATATTTGAATGTTTATTTATTTTTTCATTCCACAAAGAAGGATGAATTTTAAAATAAAATCATCTGCATATTAACATAATTAAATTTCTGAATTTTCAATTTGTATGCCATATTTTAATGTTGTTGTCATCATGTTCATAATTATAAAAACTTTCTAAGTAACAAAAAAGCCTTTATATAAAACATAAAACAACCACCGACGAGGTTCCGGAATCGGGACGGGCGCGTGCTGATTATGTGGTGGGTTTAAACATCCTCTCTCCTTTTTGGTTTTGGTCAATGGTTTAAAAAAACAGGTAAATTTTGTACATACGTTGCCAAATACTTTAAATGAAAAAAAAAAAACCCAATACATTCTATAATTACGGTAAAAAAAATGTTACCAAAAACACAAGCCAAACTATAACAAGCAATATCGCATCATAGACTGCACTCAGTATAGTGAGATTAAGCTCAACTTACTGTAACCTGCTAATTTGAATTCATGTTTCGTCCTACACTCCGAGTTAAAGTAATGTCTGTACTTCACAGTAGATTTCATACATGAACAATATAAACAGTAAACGACCATAGGCAATGTTCAGAACAATACATGCGCCAAGGGAGACTTGGGAATATACATATGGTTACTTTGGTCTTCTTCCAACCCACGGTAATACCCTAGCCAAAGTGGGACGTCTATTCTAATGCGCGGGATGTACAAGTACGCAGTCATGTCTGTTAAGAATGGAGCGTGTAATTAGGGGGGTGTGTAGGTGGCCTGCTGCAAAGCAAAATTTCTGTTCTCATGCAACATACCCTCATTTTCCAGTCAAAATGTTTCCCGACCTTCATCCCGGACGGCCTCTATTACAGGACAAACCTATTGTAGCTATTGATAATTTTCTCTCGTCCTAAACATGCATGAACTATTTGCCAGTGGGTGTTAAGCAACCAACTATCAATCAATCAGTTTAATAAATGCACAAATGTGCAATGCACAACAGACTTCAGTCTTACTGCACTAAATTATTAATAAGCAAATCATACCTTATCTCCTTATTTTCAAATGGATGTTATACGTAAAATACAAGATGCAATATTATACTCTGCAACAGACCAATATGCTTATAAATGATCACTCCTTAAAGGGGCATTAGCTACGAGATATAAAAAAAAATCAAAATATTATATTTTTTTGTTCAATCATTAATGAAAGTGATATAGTGAAATAATAATTCGCTTTTAGCAGTCAATTTGGTTCAATTTTGTCAAAATAAGCTTAGAAACATCGCTGATAAATTATTCACTTGCAAGTGAATAATTCGACCTCATTGAATCCGTATTAATGTGACCTCCAATTTAACCCTTAGCTGGGCATAGGTTACGCATGCATTCAGCTATTAAAAGGAAAAAGAATGTCAACATCGAAAGTGAAACAAGGATCAATCATTTGGTTGACTGATTCGATCCACAAAAAATCATTCTTATACAGGTAACAACGATGATAAACATACTTTTTAACCTACAATATGAAATCAAACAAACTAAGAAAAATCCAATTGCAGGTGGTCACTATCAGTTGAAATTTATATTTATGTTTATATCGGGTTATATGACCGTCGGCAGTCTTTGGAGGTCATCTCTATGGTTAATTAGATCAAGTCTAGACAAAGAAACATACTAAATGTTGATTCATAGTATCAAGTCCATTCATTTTTAATTATTTATTTTATACTTATTTGTAATTTGGATATACGTTTCAGTATGTTATAAATCAAATATGAGAATTTGAGTCATATCGGTGAACATGAATTTGACATCTAATGCCCCTTTAAACTAAGTAATATAGATTTGTAACCCGTTTCAGAAAAAAGACCAAAAAGACAAAAGTATAAAAAAACACAACATAGAAAACTAAAGATTTTGCAATACGAACCTACAAAAAACTGAGAGAACTCTCCAATTTAAAAGCATGAAGTTCGATGCAGCTATGTTTCGAACTCATGTCCTCCCGCAGAAAGAATGAGCAACGAGACAACCGAGGCTGTTCCTGTTTATATTTACAGTGTTATTATGCAGCTGTAAAAGGAATGGAATATAATTTATTTTCGTCATTTATTTTTTAGATTAAAAACAAACAAACTCAATAGTATATTCTATTATGATTTACATACCTATTATGTGACAGGACACTTTTTGCTGCAATGGTTTATGGTTACGATCTGAGCGATTTTGTTATTCTTCAGTTTTTAAATTTTTAAGTGAAACTGCGTTCGTTTGATTTAATTCCCGCATCTATATATCAAGATAAGACTTGCATAATTATTATGTTTTTAATATATTTTATGAAACGAAAAGATATAACAGTGCAACCAAAAACAAATTTCTTATGAAATAAACATAATCTGTGTAGGTGAATCTTCACGTATGACTAAACAAAGGGGTGAAATTCATGATTGTTTGTAATTAACATGAAAAATGATGTTAAGTAAAGTATTATTCAATAGAATTAACACCTATAAACAACCATTAAATTGTCATCCATTAGATTCACGTTATAAAATTAAATAATGATTTGGATAAATTTAAAGTTCTGATACTTCAGGTAGGCGAGTCATGCTCTTGATTTTGAATATTCAGTTAAAGTACTCTCTCTCCCTCATTTGTTTTATTTTTTTTTTTTTTTTTACTTAATGAAATGCAGTGTTTAAGTAGAAGTCCTGGTTGAAGATTTAAAGTGCAACACTATTATTAAACCGTACAGTGGTCTAAAGCCACTCTGCATGCAAATAATGTACCATTTTATTATTTTTGTACAAATGTATTACTAATAAATATCCGACCAAGCAGAACAAGTATCCGGTTTAATGGTTTTGTTCAAATAGTGACGTACTATCTGTAGGAGTCTTAGTTGTAGTTTAACGTGCTATTATAAAACTGTGACAGTGTTGATATCCACTCTGTATGCAATAAGTGTATCATTTAGATCTTTTGGTACAAACACAAAGCCTCACTTTAAAAACAAATTCTGGTTTTTAAGATTTGTTTATCAAACTTTCCCGACAATAGTTAGTCAAGATATCCGTTCAAAAACGCTAACACTAGGCTAAGAAAAATATGTTGTTACACGTACATTCCCCTTTCTTGTAATTGATTGTTTGCGTAATGTCCAGTGGCAAATGTCAAATGAACAATGTATCTCGTCTCACTATTTTTAATATGTACCACCTTTGGTAAGTAATTAGTATGAGGATACATTTTTGCTCCGTACTCGTACTCTGAACAACAAATTTATTAATTTGGTAAAAAAATGTTTACTTCCGTACTTCTAACATCACAATTATTATATTTAAATTTACTTGTGTAAGTTGTTTTATTTAAAGCCATTTTGTCCCAGGTAAGAATTGTCTTATTGACACTCTTCCTAAATCTTTTTTATTACTACCTGTAACGTCTATGTTATATAGGCACATACGTTTTAATATTGTATTTATATTGTGTCATAGATCAAACGTATTCGTTCAGTGTATGTTTACTTGTTTTTGTTTTAATGTCTTTTTGATCGAGTTAAGCCATTGCAATTGATATTTTATAGTGTGTCTTTTTATGTTGTTATGTTACACTACTGTCTCAGGCTAGGGTAAAGGTTGGCGCCTGTTAAAACGTTTAAACCCGCTGCATTTTATGCGCCTGTCCTAAGTCAGGAGCCTGTTGTTCAGTGGTTGTCGTTTGTTGTTGTGGTTCATGGGTGTTTCTCGTTTCTCGTTTTTATACAGGTTAGACCGTTGGTTTTCCTGTTTGAATTGTTTCACACTAGTCATTTTGGGGTCTTTATAGCTTGCTGTTCGGTGTGAGACTAGGCTCCGTGTTGAAGGCCTTACTCTAAACTATAAATGTTAACTTTTTTATACATTGTGACTTGGATGGAGAGTTGTCTCATTGGCACTCATACTACATCTTCTTATTTATAATGACTAAAACCACTGTGACAGTCGTAAATGTAGTCCACATGTCTATTCTATGAAATAGCTTAAATTATGATAGCTTAAGGTTTATTATTATTGTTGTGTCATAAGGTTGTTTTTTTTGGGGATTGTTCAATATACATGAACATAAAACTGCTCATTCCTACAAAAAAGAATGGAAGTACCCAATTAATCGACCCCACCCTACCCATTTTCCTTCGTTATTTATATAGTGCCACCATCTGTATATACGTGTGTGTGGTTCGTAATTATATGACGTAAATTAAACCTTTAAGGTGTGTCAGTGTGTATATTACCGTTTCTGAAATTCCTATATTTATAATAAACATAATCAAAACAGAACAGGATAGTCTGTTTTGTACGTTTCAAATGTAACCTGATGACTGTGTAGATACATTATTTTTAGTCTGACTCTTCATAACGTAGAACCATTCAACATCTTAATATTAGAGATTTCTTACAATTTAACGAAAGGTACGTACGTTTGACGAATGATACGTTAGACCCATTTGAGGGATCCTTTATTTGACTTTTGAAATCCTTTTGTTATGTCACATGTTTATGTAATCTTATTCAAGGCTGTCATGGGACTTCGATGGCTGCCTATTAAGGACCATTGCTTTGCATGCAAACACACATGTCCAACTTGAATTTTCGTGCGACATTAGAATTTTAGGACGAATAAGATAGCTCAACAAAATTTGCTAAACATAGGCTCTTCAGAAAAAGAAGTTCATCTTAATATTAAAGATTGTGCTCAACCACTCTCCCACCCCAAAACAATTACATCTTTGCATTATTTAACCTAAAAGTACCAAGGCAAATATACTGGATTAACACCCCGTTCCAAAAAAAAAAAATACTTCCTAAATTCTAAAATTAAAACTGGCAAAAAGGGTAAACATTAACCCCAAAATATATTATAAGGCTCGTTTTATAAATCTTGTAGATATTTCCTTCCCCCAGGGTTATACCACTTGAGCCTTTCGGTGAGACCATATTAAGCTTACCTGTGGAATCTTTCTTTCGGCGTGTAATTGCGTTTTCTGCAAAAAAAATGTTTACGGTTTATTCATCAGTATCATAATATATATAGTGCAAGATTGTTCATATGTGTGTTTTTTTTTATGATGTTAAAATGTGTATGAAAATAAACAAAAAATCTATAATTGTTTGATCTATAATTAGAGCTAGAGGGTGAATTTGGCAGAGGGGCGCACCCGATATGTCTACACTTAGCAGTCATAGTCCTAGTCGCCTATTCTATACCTCCGCCTTTGTCTACTATATGCATATCTTAGCCAAAAACTTGGTTAACTTTAGAGCATCATACTTCAAGAATGTCCTTAAAATAGTAATGGTGTTAACATTTAAGAAATGCATGCTTGAACAATTCCCGCGCAAATGTGTGACATCATGTTTAACATAAGCAACGTATAGAACGTAAGTGTAGTTTATGCTATTTTCTTTATTTTCAGATATTAAATGCATAATTGATTTTCCATATGCTTGAACTTTTAAAGATCAATTTGTTTCCAAGAAAAAATGACGTTTTACAGGATCAAACATAGATTCTTTGTTATGGTGGGAATGTAGTACATGCTCCCTTTACGTTCGTTCGTATCTTTCGTCAAAATGTAAGACAGCTCTATTAATAAGCGCATAAACATTGATGAATCAAGGAACATCTCAAGAAAATTTGATTGTATAAAATTTTGTTTTCCTCCTTTACTTATCTGTTTACGGAATGGATATTTTTCTTTGTGTTGTTTATAATTAAATATACCAGACTGTTAAATGCGAACTGTTTACAATTGTTACAGTTCACCGGAGATTGGGTAATAGGTTGAAATTTGGTACTCGTTCAGTGGTAATTATTTCAAACAAAAGTCAAGACCCCAAAACATTCCTGTTAAACAATTTATCTGATAGGTAGTTGGTTTGACCGGGATGAAGGATATGCAAATAAGGTTGCAACTGGAAAATCATAGAAGATACATGCATAATGTACATTAATGTTGTGAAGTGATTTGAACATAGTCATGCATTAGGTTAATTACGGATCCCTTTAAAAAGTTCTATTATTTCATGTAAAGTCCGATAAAGATCGAACGATGGTGTTAATTTATACATTACACAGCAAAACTGGGCTCTCCTCCACCATTCCCTTTCTACTGCAAACGGGCGGAATCTTGACGACTAATTTATATACTGTGGATTCATTATTATTCGTTAGGTACCAATTTTTGCGGTTTCTGTAGGTATAGATGAACAACGAATTTAAATGTTCAACGAAGTCTAAATCTCTCATATGATTGTAAGCAAATTTAAACTTGGTAAAACCACGAAATCAAGTTTCAACGAAAATATGTTTTTCCAGTCTAACAACAAAAATTGGTTCCCACGAAAATAAAAAAATCCACTGTACCAATTTGAACCTTGGCGGATAATTAACTTATACGATAATCCAAATAAATTAACAATAGTTCGTTCATTGAAAGTTGTATTATTGTTTATTTGGAAATGTTTTCTTTAAAGTTATAATAATGTTTATCTGGAAATGGTTATATTAGCATGACTTTAAATCGTAATATGATATTCAATAATTTCAGAACAACTTAATAAGTGAGGCGGACAGGGGGTGGAGATTGAAGAGACGGTGACTGGTAAAGCACGAGAAAGGGAAAAAGAGGACAAAGCAAAAAGGGACAGAATGACAGTACGAACATACAGATACATTGACTATTTCAAAAGATAACGTGGACAATCAACCTACCCTTTTAATCGAGTTCAAGGGAACATGTACACAAAGGAATGTTATCAAATGTATTATTAAAAATACCAAATCCCAAGGCAAATCCAAAAAGGGAGAAGTAAAAAAAAAAAACGTCAAAATCAAACGCTTATGAAACTGTATCAACCAACAGAACGAATGGAAAACAACTGTCATACTCCTGACGTGGTTCAGGTATTTTCTGCAAAAAATGGTAGATTAAATCTGGTTTTATGGTTAGCTATTCCTCCAACCTGCATGCCAGTTAATTATAGTTCCGTTACATTGACAATATTGGTTTAGGAACCCAAACAGACGTAATCGGTTAATGTGACAATGTTTGTCAGCAGTCAGCAGTCAAAACAGTGTAAACATACATTACAGACATACAAACACAACTGACTTAAACATTCAAACAATTAAACATACAAATACATCTGCCAACAAAATCGTTTCATATACACTTTCCAAATAATCAAAATCCAGCAAACAAAACTGTGAAAACATACATCACAGACATACAAACACAACTGACTTCAAATTTTAAACAAACTATCTATGTCATTTGGTCTCTTGTGGAGAGTTGTCTCCTATGCAATAATACCACATCCTCTTATTTTTATATACAGATAATAATACTATATTACAGCGGTATAAAATAAACAAAATCAGAGGTAAATGTACATTTTGTACCAGTGAGCCAATGGTATATTATACCTTATCAAAGATTGCTATAACTGAGTATAGTCTAAAAAAAAAGAAGATGTGGTATGATTGCCAATGAGACAACTCTCCACAAGAGACCAAATGACATAGAAGTTAACAACGGTAGGTCACCGTACGGCCTTCAAAAATGAGAAAAAACCCATACCGCATAGTCAGCTATGAAAGGCCCCGAAACGACAAAATTAATGTAAAACAATTTAAATGAGAAAAACTAACGGCCTGATTTATGTACAAAATAATGAACGAAAAACAAATATGATATACAGCAACAAACGACAACAACTGAATTACAGGCTCCTGACTTGGGACAGGCATATACAGAATGTAGCGGGGTTAAACTAGTTCAAAGGCGCCACCCCTCCCACAACTTGGAACAGTGGTGTAACAGAGCAACATAAGAACAAACTATAAAAATCAGTCGAAAAGGGCTTAATTCATCAGATCGATACAAAGCAGAAATACATCTAACAAAAACGCAGACCGGACGTGGCAGGGTATATATACATCCCCATAACAAAAAAGACACAAAGTACAGATCTGAGTACTCACAGTTACTGACAGCTAGTCCAAAGCCAATAACAACTTATAAAAAAAATCATGCATCTAAGACTAAAATATCAATCAGTAAGCATCCAACCTCCAATGGATTTAGTGTAAAGGCGTCATTAATAGTTAGGAAAAACATGACATTGTGCAATGCCGAAAGCAGATTGTAGAGCCAAAAATGCGCATATGTATATTAAAATAATATTTAGTTTGATTTAAATTTACTGATAACAAAATCAATATTAATACCAATAGAAACAATATTCAAGCATCTAATTACAGTGCTGAATTGGTAACCTTTTAGAAAAAGTTTACCCGGATCGTATCTAATATGAAACACAGAACATAAAAGAATAATCAACAGACTAAATCAATACAGAAAAACACCGGTCTCAGAGTACTCGCAGTCACTGAAAGATGGTTCAAAGCCAATTCAAATTATTAAATGAATCATGTTTCCCATACTAAAATCAATTAGTACACATCAAATGGATTTAGTGCAAAAACTTCATTAGCAGTCTTTGAAAATCCTGACCATGTGCAATGGCAAAATTTTAGTATCGACAGGTATATTACTTGTATCCTCATTTGTATTGTTTCATTTTAACAAAAGCATGGTCAGAAGGGGGACGTTAAATCCAATGCCCCATATAGGGAAAGTCCCATGTTATTTGCCCATGAAGTAACCCTTACAACAACTCATTGATAGGTCCGTAGATGGCCTCTTTCAAAGTAAACATGTTTGCCCATTTCTAACATACTGTCATTTTCCAGTTACTCTCGAAATTTCTTTCATCCAAGTCGACCTAACTTGCCGAAGCCTTCTATTGTATTCACTTTTAATTTGTTCTGGGGATGGATGAAACATTTTTTTCTGTAAGTTTAGTGTTAAGCCAGGACAATCAATCGATTAATCGTTAAGAAGTTCCCTACATCTACAAAATAACATTTCGGTTCAATATAAAGTCTGATGAATTTTAGCACTCATATTCTTGAAAAACTGAGCTAGAGGTGGTAGGGGCTTTCTAAAGTCGATACTTCTTCTTGTTTTGTACTTGTTGAAAAATATGTGAAACTTAAGGTATACTTAGAAAACGCATGGATAGAGTCTTGATGGGATAAACAAATACAGATAAATGAGTACAAAAAAAAACAAAAAAACAAAAAAACAAAAAACAATGGGCAAGAATTTTTTATATATAAAATACAGAACAACGGCCTAAAACTAAGAACAAGAACAAAAGAGACCAGCCACCCAAACCCTAATTTAGATATAATTTGTAATTAAGCGAAAATATTATTTTCACCTGTATCTGTTTCATACACTAGGAAAGCTCGTTGTGTCAAGTTGTGTAGTACGTAAATAATACACTTAGTACGTCAAAAACAAACAAATAACAAATCATCCAGATTAACCAGTGTGTAAATATGATTTCTGAAAAATCTGATTACTTACATTGTTTGGCTGAATGTGTGGTTTAAGATATTTTTAGCTTGGCTTTCATCTTTCATAACAAGTTACACCAATCGACCTGTTGTGTAGCCTATACACGTTTACTAGATGCTATATCCTTCAACAAATTATAAGATTAAATTACATGAATGTGACAGTTATCTGGAGATTCGTTAATATATTGTATGTTTATATGACGTACAGTGGCAAATATTTCATACATAGTCAGGACGAGTACAAATAAAAGAAAACAAACAGTTTATCTACTATGTATGTTTTGTAAAGTGTCTCGACAGGGATGAAGGAGAGGAAATTATGGCTGACAAGTTGCAAATGTTAGGGATACAATTTATATTTGGAAAGGACAGAATAGTTGTCCTGCTGCGTGTAGGTTACCTTTTGTGGGACATATATATTTAGGGCATCGAGAAATGAGACAGATAACAATGATAAAGGAGAATTTTGAAGGTATTCAAAAGTGAAATGTTGATGGATGTACGCAATAGAGGGTAATTACACTATAAATAATTTTCACAAACCGAGTTTAACCCTCTTTTTTTTAGCTCACCTAGTGGAACGGAAAAGTGTGAGTTATATGCATCACTTGGAGTTCGTCGTCCGTCAAAAGCAATTTTCACCTCTGAAAACCGAGGACCAATCGGAATCAAACTTGACCAAAATCATCTTCGGGATACATGTACCGCTTAACTACCAACATGACCGCTAAGGTATAAAATAAAGGGGATAAAATGCATGCATTATCTATTACATGTATCTTGGAAACTTTTATAGATAGAAAAATATGATGGACATAATTAATTTTGAAGAAACTCGAAAGCCCCTACAACCTTATTTGTCTACACGGCCACACATTTATTTGTATGTCCCAAGTCAAAAGCCTCGTTAGTGCTTGTCAAGGATCATATTGTTATAATTGTTATTTATGATTATCAATCTATTTTGAAACTTCGGTGTTGATGGTGAATTTGTTGGGTTATTTTTAGGTCGCATTCAACTTATACATGTATTTTCTACATGTAACGAATCAGGGCAATTTAGAACTTCATACCTGTCTATTGTTGAAGACTGTATGTGACCATCTATGTGTCATTTAGTTGTGCATGTTGTTCGGTTGTTGTTTTCATTGACGTAAGCTTCACCTTTTGTTTTCGTTAAAAATGATTTCCACTTCGTTTGGACTTTGGTGGATAGTTGTCTCAATGGCATTCATACCACATCTCCTTATTTGTATATTGACTCATTAAAACATCTTATATCAATGTTTACACGGACTTTTCTTAAAGCACTCTTAACGCACGTTCCTCCCAGTCGCCATGGTAAACAGACAGATAATGTGTGTAAAACACAAACAAATGAAATATTCAGTATATTGATTATAAATAAACACAAGGCATATGACAACACAACATACGAGCCATTTTTAAGTAATTAAAATTAATATTTATATATAGAGAGGATATATATCGGAAAAAAGATTGAAATCAAAAGCATAAACAAAACATCAAGCGTGTTTACATAGTTCATTATCATCACATCATATGTTTTACATTGACTAATGAACAAGCACCTATCAATCACGTGACACATACTCACATAATGTGGGTGGATGTAAATTGCAGTAAGGCTGTCAACTATAGGTTACAAGAGCGCAATTATTCGTTATGCATTTTCCAACAGTGGTGTTCCATATTTTATTTCTCGAAGACTACACAAACTAGAAAAACAATGGATAGCAGTTCCTGTTACACAAAATGTCAGGGTTGCATCATAACAGCAAAAAAAAAAAAAAAATAAATATATATATATATACATGGTCATGCGGCAAAAGATGACTAAAAATCCAATTGAAAACAACGTTTGTTTTTTGTTTTTTTTTTTTTTCGCTTAATGAAATAGGCAAATTTTAGTTTAATGAGTTTAAATAGTATTTTATTCAAATAAATTGAATTGGATTGGGCAACAGGCAAAGCCTATGTAACAGACAAATTTTTAATGGTTCCTACGTGCAGAAATTGAATATATGTTCTGCACTTTGTAAAATATGAATTTGATTTTCTGGATTTTTTTTAAACCTAATTGGATAAGTTTTTGATTAACAGTAATTCCAATCCTGTATCATCCAATCAGAAGCCGTACAAGATTTTATTCTGAGTACCATCTTATTTGCGCTCTTATAACCTTTATATACTTAAATGAATACTCTAGTGAAATTTAAAATGGAATTGTGTTGTATAATAATTATATTAATTTTGTATTAAATATATTATGCTGCTTTTGTATTAGTTTTCCATTTGATGATTGTGTTTGTCTCATTACATAGAAGTATTATCATGTATCAGCAAAATGATCAGGTTTTGGCAATTAAACCAGATAAAGACAAGATAGTACTAACAGCGATTCACATTGCCATACAAAAGAAGTGATAAGGTATCAATTTGGTGACAGAAAAATTGGCACAATTAAGATTTCATTCAAAATACATAGCTATAAAACATCTTTTCAAAGTGTTAATGCATCTGGAAATTTGAGATAATGACACTATTTCTGTTTTATCAACACTAATTGCTCTTTTAGAATAAGAGAAAAGATTAACAAAAAATGTTACTTGTATGTAATTTGTGAGTGAATGTTCTTGCGTGTGTTTGTGCTGTATTTCTGTCACGTAGTGTTGTCATTTTAGCGATATTTTTTTAACATTGCCATATAAGCGGGAGGTTTGGTTAGCCATAAAACCAGGTTCAACCAACCATTTTTTCTTAAAATGTCCTGTACCAAGTCAGGAATATGGCAGTTGCTATCAAATAGTTCGTTTCTATGTATATTGGCGTTTGTATTTGTTGCACTTCAGTGTTCCTGTTGTTCCTTCGTTTTCCTCTTATAGTTGATGTTTCCCTCGGTTTTAATTTGTAACCCGGATGTGTTTTCTCTCAATCGATTTATGACTTTTGAACAGCGATATACCACTGTTGCCTTTATCTATGTAAATCAGACGAAGTCATCTCAGATATGAGAAGACTATATCTGATACTTATAAAGTCTACCCTTCATCTGCAAAACAAAAAAATTATGATATGAATATGTATGTTCACATCTGTTGATCCGCGGGATTTGTTAGCAATTAGTTAATCGGGAAACGTATGCGCACTTTCTTCAGTGAAAGGGAAGTTATAAACTATATACATTTTTACAAGTACGATGTTCGCTAAATCGGTAGCACGACATGTACCAAAGAAGAAATAGCATCGTATTCAAATGAAATCAAATACCAATTGTACTTTTTATTGTCTGACGAATTTTGAGGAATTTCGTTTGTATGCAGCTTCCTTGGTCTGATATATCATACATGTAGCTGAATTAGAACTTTTAATCATGTATTCAAATTTAAGTCCGTTAAAGTGGTCCTAATGAACTTTAAAGGTAAAGGTGAAGAAGAAGTTATGATTTATTTCCTGTAGTACATGTACATAGAAATATGCTATTTTAGTGAAAATGTTTCAATTTTGACATTTGCATGATGATCTATTAAACTTCGTTGGTAATTTCTTTAAAAACTCGGAGATACCAGCTTTTTAATGAGAGAACGAGGTAGGATGGATTGATTGATAAATGGTGTTGACCCCTCCCCCTCCGAAAAAAAAACAACAAAAAACAAAAAAAACAAGCAAAATCAAATTGTCATATTGAGGGCGAAATAGATGTCTAGCTATATTGATATTACCTCAACGACAACCATATTTTTAAGGTTATTTCGAATAGACAGAAAAATTATATTTAGTTCTCAATTCCATTGTTAAGGAGCAAATCATGAAAAAACGTTGATGACGTCACGGTCACATGACAAAAGTATGTCTATGAGCTGAAAGACAAAAAGCTTTCAGCCAATCAGAAGACGTGTTACATCAAAAATTAAATTATTTTGAAATGTTACAAATCAAATGAGAGATTGAGTCGATTCGGTAGACATGGATTTGGAAGATAATATCCACTAACACTGAACTTGAGCTCAATAACTCTGGAAGATAAGTTCGATATTGTTCTGACATCTGCCTGCCTTGGAAGGACTTTCTTTAACCGTTTGACGTCCATATAGTTCATACAGAAAAAAATTCAAAATGTCAACTCACACTTGGGGCGGCCGTTTCCATCTCGAAATCGTAATATAACTTTTTCTAGAGAAAACTTATGAGATAGCTTTCGATTCCTTCTTTAATCTTCTCTACGAATATATACCATTTATCAACGTGCTAGTCCCTTGTAGCACCATGCCCCACGACCCTAGCATAAAGTAAGATAACAAAAATACCGAACTCCAATGAAAATTCAAATCGGAAAGTCCCTTATCAATTGGCAAAACAAAAAGCTCAAACACATCAAACGAATGGAAAACAACTGTCATATTCCTGACTTGCAATAGGCATTTCCTTACGTAGAAAATTATGGATAAACCTGGTTTTATAGCTAGCTAAACCTCTCACTTGTATGACAGTTGCATAGATCTCCATCATACTGACAACAATGTGTGAGCGAAATAAACAAACATGATAGGTAAAAATATCAAAAATTGGGGTACAGCAGTCAAAATTGTGTTATATTCTTAATCGCTATAAAAACAAACAACTATGTCAACAAAGAAAAACAAAATGGTATATAGACACTATGTAGACAAGCACATACACAAGTTATAAAAAGGCAGTCAGACATCAGAACAATCTCTGCCTCTCGAAGGTATGTTATTCCCATTGCATTAGAAGCACTGTTCGCCTTCCTAATGACAAGTAAAATCCGTTGATGAATTGTAGTCAGTAAATAAGTAATAAACAATTATAAGGGGATAAGATTTGAGCTACAATTAACAAAAAACAAGCGTACGTTTTTTGTCGGTAACGTGTATTTTAAAACCAAAATAAAGTAGTCCGTAAATTATACGCCATATCATAACTACGGATTTCCTCAAAGTCACCTTCGTAAAAAAAGCACATCCGACATCATCTGTTACTAAGAGATGTGAATGTGTCAATCAAGGCATGGTTTAGTCCGCTCTGTCTAAGTTGAAGAGCTTCCGACGTGATCCATGTGAAAGGCCTCATTTGTATAAAATGAAACACAATAAAAAGTTCAGTTTGCATGATTTCATTTTGGGATAATTCTTTTATCTAATGTGCTAACAGCATGTTAAAACTTGTCTATAGTAATTCTTCAACCTAATTAGTTTTTTGTTCATCCTGTTTCAAAATAGTTTCAAAATGTATGGTAACCTTCCCTACTTTTAGCTATAGGTTGGGATAAATTTTAATCCTTTATGAAAGCTGAGATCAACATTTTGTATAAGAATCGTGATGACTTCAGTTTTCCTATAGTAAACTACTCCTTTCCCAGCCTTATGTAAAATAAATAATGTACAAAAGTATATGAAAGAGACAAAATCAAATGTTCTAGACGCAAAACAGCTTTTAGGAATAGATGGAATTATTAAACAGGAAAACGTTTTTGATGTATTGTATTGAAATGCTATGTACTATATATCAAAAGGTTATGACAAAATGCAATGCCTATTTTATACATGTATAATTGCAAACTATCATTAAAGGCGATGTGCAAAAGACTAAGCATTCAACAACAACTGTTTCCGAAAAATTTTAAAAATCTTCTGGCCGAAATTAATCAACTTTGAAAATTATGAAAAGCCGCTGTGAACCCCCGAGTATTATTATTTTTTCCATAAGAAATACATAAAAACAAATCTTCGGCTAATGTGTTGAAAATCTGCGGGGTTTGCCGAAGATTATTGTTTTTAAAGTTTGAAGAAAGCGAATATTTGTAAAAAGACAATCTGAGGGAGCTTCAATTTTTATGCCGACGATTAATAATAATCTGCCGCGGCGGGAATTTTAAGACCGTTGTTTATATTTTTCATATATTTCTTATGGGAAAACAATAATCATCAGGAGAGAGGGGGTGGGGGCTCACTGCAGCTTTCCATAAAAAAATATGCTGGAACGACACAAATGTTGGAATATCACAGAAGTGATAGAGCAACGACGTTTTGGAAAGCTATGGTTTGACAAGTCAAAAAAATGTATAAGAGCACCAAAGAAGTTAATTAATTGTCAACTGGATAGAACCAGGAAAGTGAAAATAAACCAGGCCGACTACCACCTTGGTGAGAATTCTTTCGGCTGAGCTTCAAGAACTTAGCTACACTTTACGAGCAATGGACAGGAAATTTAGAATAAGCTTATTTCCTTCCAGATGTGTGATAATTCTCGTACAACTTATATTAGAATTTAAATTATTTTTTACTAGAATTTAAACTTTTTAGTACTAGAATTTTTACTTGTTTCTACTAGAATTTTAATTTTTTTCTACAAGAGTTTTGACTTTCTTCTTCTGACTGCTTCTTCTGTGACTGTTTTCCGTTTACCTGCTTCGTTCCTTAAAATATTTTACGATTTCGTTTTAATTTTTTTTTTTTTTTTTTTGATTTGTTTCAATTTGGAATTTATTGTTATTTTTGTTATCAGTCTTTATTTTATTAATAGTTTTTAATATAACAAGTTGCTGTAAATCACTTTTCAAAATTTACAAAAATAACAGTTCTATTACACATTTTTACTCATAGTTCCAAAAGGAGGTTAGTACTTATCCTAAATGTATTAAAAAAAAAAGCATTATTTTACTAAGCAAATTTAACAACGAAATCTTCTATCGCTGTCCAAAGCGGTGCCTAACATAGATCACTATGTTTAACTTGTAAGCAAACATCAGAATAAGGACACTAACTGCTGTTAACACATGACATAGGCAAAATCTTTTGTTCTTACTGTGCTATAAACTGGATGATGCACAGCTAAGGTGTGCATTAACTACCTCGGATATACTGCACAGTTCAAATATACTCTTATTTTTAGGGGCGGATCCAAGACTTTTCAAAGGCATAGAGGCTTAATTCCCTAAAAAAATTGACGATTTTAGGATTAAACATCATATATTTTTCAATCAAAGGAGGGCGTACGCCCTCTTCGCCCCACCCTTTGAATCCGCCACTGACTGGCAATTACTGCAAAGATGGTCAATGAACAACTTTGTATACACTTTGTAGTTTCAAATTATGAAATAGTAAGTGCTTCTCATTTCTTAGAACAAATTTTAATATTATGCGTAAAATTTAAATCTTAAATCAGTGTTTCAAAGTCAATCAAGATAGAATAAAATTGTAATTTCTTGAAATATCTAAATAGCTGAAACCTGATTTGGGTAACTAGTGGTTTTGTTCTCAATGGAATTTATTACGACCTTTTAAACCGTCAATGAATGAATGAATGAGTAAATGATAGTAAATATATTGTAAACATAGCGTATAGCATAGTTTTGATACATTTACATGGTGACACAATCATACCCCATCTTTTTATTTTTGCACACTGTAAAGAAAACTAACAAACATCATAATGTTATAAAAGACTTTATGTAAGTGCATGCTATAAAGTATTCATATTCCATTTAAACTTAGTTCGAAGATAAGTGCAATGAGGTATACATATAGCATTCGAAAAATGTGTACTGCCTATTTCGAAAAGTTCCCGTTTAAAATAAATTTTAACACGACAGTTTGTTTTTACAATAACACATTGTAACATAATTACATATTGAATTTCTTTCGACGGACAATGTTCAGATCCGTGTTAATGTTGATTTTTATAAATTTGTGGTTTCAAAACAAAACAAAAATCGGGTCCTATACAAAGACAAAGCCGGGTCCTTATATAGTAAACAACATTGACAAAACAGGGTCCTTCCAGTTTCACAAGACACATTTCTTTCGTTCCATGTACAGAAATACAGATATTGAGGTGTGCAAAGTGAATAGTCTTGCAATCTCCATGTTGATATCTTTCTGTCCTTACCTTTCTTACTGTACAATGAGTACAATTTAACTAGAAAACAAATAATTGGAGGCAAGTTTCACTCAATTCATCATTTTGATGTGCCTTTTTTCTTCTTTCGTAAATAATCTACAACGGTTGTAGAAACTATAACATCTCACAATCAAAAATAGTTATATACGTATTTATATTCTACAATGTCATAAAAATACCAAATGAATAAACAGAAATCCTACCTTTCTCCGTCTGTTGATGGTCCCTCACCGTACCGGATATTAGATACTATTGAATCCAAAAAGTTTTTGCCAGGGTAGTTAAGATACAGTGTCTTATAAATCACTCGTTTCCCAATTTCCACAAGTTATTTTTTGTCATTTTTTTATTAATTCATAATACTTACGTAATTGTAAAATACATTAGTATTATTTCCCCCTAATTGGTATTCACACCACCGTTTGCTGTGTAACGACTCCCACCACGCATGCGTGATTCACCAGTCTTCTTCTTCGGCGAAAACTGTTCACACGCTTTTTATTTTTCTCTTGGGAAATGTTACTTTTTTGAATTTCATACACGTGTATTTTCATAGTTATAAGTTTTGAGATAGACTCTTTCCATTGTCAATACGGCAGTAGCTTTTATTACGACCATACATTCGGCAAGTGAAGAGGCAAAACCTCTTTGAGCTACACCGTCTCGCTCAGATAAAAACGAGAAATCGTCAGTCAAACAGACCGGAAGTCGCAAAAAGACTCGTAAATCATCTACTGCTAGCAGCACGTGAGCTAAAGAAGTGTAAGATGAAACGGAGACAATTTCGACAACAGGTTTGTCTTTAAATGTAAAAATTGAATTGAAAACAGAAATTTCAGGTGTTAAAGAGATCGTGAATTCAGTGAAATCTCGTATGGACATTTTTCAACCTCTTTTCGAAAAGCTCGTTTCCCAAACTGTCACTTCAGGTGGATATAAAGAAACGGACAAAAAAATTGCCACATCAGGTGCGCAGAATATTTCTCAGTATTCTAGAGTTAATGGCCACGTCAAGTGGCAGAATTCTCTTAGACAAACTAGAGTGTTAATCATGACAATGACATTGATGATGCACTTTCTCATCAACCAGATAGGGACAAAAGAAGAGATCTAGATTTGGATAAAGATTACGACAATGAAACATTTTTCTCTGAATGAAAATATTACACACAACCGTTTTCAGAGATATTCGGTAGTTGATAAGGACTCTCTTAATACTGAAAATGACCATAGAGATATTTTAGATGATATTTTTGGTGAAGATGCTAAAACTAAACCAGACAAATCTGAACTGCGGTATCGTTCTAGATTAGAGTCAAATTAATATTTTAAATCAATATTAACACAGCTAATCTTCTTTTGTTGTCAACGTATAAAGAGGAACATAAGGCTAGTTCTCCTTGAGTGATACAGCTGCAGATATGCTGAATTTACCAAAACTAGATGTCATTACTCAGACTTAACTTTTCAAACGGCATGGTCCTAAAGCTTAATTAGCCTTTTTTCTCAACCGGAACAAACTTTTGAAAATATAGCTTTGAAAGGTCAGTCAGCAGCTAGAATGGGTTTGGTTATAACCGCATACATGCAACAAGCTTTAGGTTCGTTCATTGAAACGTTGAATAAATCTGAGCCAAAGATTGATTTACTTATTCAAATGGCAAAAGAAAATTTTGCTCTGTTAGTGACGGCTATAGATCAAACAGCCAGAACTGGTGCGTTTCATCATTTGATTCGTAGTAAAGCTACCTTGTTAGATGCAGGTCTAGAGTTCATAACTGAGCCAAATGACAATTTTTATCACTTAAACTGTCAAGCGATGGTGTTCTTGGGAATATTTTGGAGAGGAACAGAAAAATCGTTCAAAGACAAATGAACAAATTAGAGATTTACTGCCAGAGTTGAACCGTTAATCAACTGCATCAACGTCATGTTTTCAAAGGACAATGTATGCCAGTCATACATGTCAAGACACTAATGGTCCAAAAATGCCAAAAAAATGACTTTACAAATTTTTGTATTCCTAAGACTACGGCTAAGCCTAGTAAAAAATAAAGGTAGTTTTAGGCTAAATTTCAGACGTCAAGGTTCAAGTAGACAAGACGCTGATTGTGAAAAGAAAGGTTCTTTTCGAGGCAATGTAAATCAAAATGACTTCAAAGAGCAGGTAAATATTTTATATCAGAATCTGAAGATACCTGTGTCGTTTTAAACATTTGCAGGCGCTGCTGGAATGTTGCTACATAAATGTATGAAATGTATTGAGTTTATGAAAAATCTATAATCTATAATCTATTCCTAGGGTAAATACTCTTAGCATTTCGAAAAAAATCAAGTTTTTATCTACAGTTACGTTGTGTATGTTAAGGAAATGGTCTCAGTGTAGTAGCATTATGATGCACATCTACGAACAGACGGACAGATAGTCTAACAATCAGATGCTGTAATGGACGAAAGAAACACCTCATTCTCTAAATTTTCCATAGCAAAGTATTAAGTATGCAAGAAGATGATTTATGCGCAGATAATGGAACTGTTTTTCAGTGTCTTTCATTGTAAGAAATTTTCGGTACTGTTATAAGATAATTAAAGATAATCATATAGTTATGTTTTCAGAGAATTAACGGACTAATAACAAAAGAATGAGAGTTACATTTCTTTGCTCTAAAATTCTTGGTTATTTTCAATTAAATATAAAATAAGTTACATTATGCAGATCTTCGGTTACAATATGCAGATCCAAAGTTACAATATGCAGATCCTAAGTTACGACATGCAGATAAGTGTCATTAAACTATTGTTAAATTGTTAATTATACGAATGGAAGTTTAATATACGTTACATTTTGCACAATAATAAGACTCATAAAAGTATCATTAAATGAATGGATAATTCAGATATTTTTAAGATCAAATATGATAAAAAGATAAAGTTAATATAACTACTTGAATGCACATCAGAATCAGAAGCCCAAATCTTACATCGATCCGTTGTATACAGATAAGTCAATCCCCGAATTGATGTGAACATACTGTGTTATGTTTTTTCCTCACAAAAATTACCATTTTGACCCTTTAATGAAATTCCAAATACAAATATTATAAAAATAAGGAGATGAGGTATGATTGCCAATGAGACAACTATCCACCAAAGTTCAAATAAAGTGGATGTAAGCAATTATAGGCAACCGTACGGCCTTCAACAATGAGAAAAAACCATACCGTATAGTCGGCTATAAAACGCCCCGACATGAAAAATATGGAACAATTCAATTGAGAAAACTAACGGCCTAATTTATAACAAAACAATTAACGAAAAACACATATGACAAACATGAACCAACGACAACCACTGAACTACAGGCTCCTGACTTGGGTCAGGCACATCCAAAATATGGCCGGGTTAAACTTATGTGTGAGCGCTCAACCCTCCCCTAACCTGGGACAGTGGTGTAACAGCACAACATAAGAACAAACTTTAAAAATCAGTTGAAAAAGGCTTAACTCATCAGATCGATACAAAGCAGTAAAACATCAAACATAAACACAGACCGTCACTGGTTCTCCGTTAAAGCGCCCATTTTATGACGTTAATTTGTCCCACCGTAATAAAGCAAAACTAACGACTTTGAATTATATACCTGTAGCTTGTTATACTTATTTCTGTGATTTTTATATTTTTTTATTATCTATATTTTTAAATTTTACAAAGTTAGTACATATTGCACAACAATAGTATCGTACCAGCCTTCGAAATGTTTTCTTCGTAAACCTGTAATTTCCGTTAACGGATAAAAGATCAAGCAGGACAAAATATTCAGCACAACATAGAGTGTGATATGAGTTAAATTTGATTATAAAGTTACCATAAATAATTTTGTTTATAACAATGGTCATTTATTCCAAATCATATCAGTTTGAAAAACTAAACAAAGTTGAAAACTGCAGAGATTTGTTAAGCATGTAATCTCCGTGGAATGGTCTATTCTAAACAAACACCAATTTTGAAAATAAATTCTACATCCAACAGATCGATATCGGAGCCAACATATAATTTTAGTACAACTTCTATCTTCAGATACACATATTATGCTTTATAAATGACGAAATCATCGAAATGTAACCTCCGTGGAATGTAATCTCCGTTGACGCTTTGGTAATGAGTGCTTTCCATCACGTCCGCACTTTTATCAAGTATGGCATGCCAAATAAACATATTAGATAACTATTACGGATGGCGAATATATAAATTACAGAATAATAACATACATTGTAATTCAGGAGACATAAGAAGACACCATGTAACAATTCTTATTAATCAATTGTTTAAGTGTAACAGAGTTGCTTTTATCTCAGATCTAGGAAAACAAACCGAACCGGATGTTTTTATATCAATATTAATATATGCAAGTAAATAATTTTAACACGTTTTCAGTATTCAAGATATGAAGCTTTTATTATTAATATAAGTTTTATACCGAATTTAATACGATCTAACAATTATGCAAGTAGCCATAAAAATTTCTCGGCCTAATGAGTTTTATATCATGTTGCACAGGGGGAGAAGCATTTAATTACATTCTTTCATTAAAATGAAATTACGACGTCGGCTGAGAGGGCATGGTAAATATTGTCCGTTACATTTATTAAAGACACCTTGTACAAATATTCTTTTCGAAAATAAAAACAGTTAAATAGATCAAACAAAACTATCCGTCACAATAATATATGACGGTCTGGATTAGGGGAGGGGGTCTACATTTCTGTATTCTGTAATTCTTTTGGCCATTTTTCTCTATTCAGTAAGAAATATGCTTATTCTGTAAAATTCTTGTGTTCAGTTCCTGCAAATGAAATTAAATTTTCTGTTGTATCACAATTTTGACATGATAGATCTTCTTGTTTGTATCAACGACATACATATGACGACATTACCCCGTACACCCATTTTGTTTTTGGAATCTGTCACTGAACTGCACAAATGATACCATTTATCAATTTTGATTAATATCTAATTAAAATCAAACGGGGAGAAAAAGAAAAAACTATTTCAATTTCTTCGTAATAATTTGGATATCTGGGATAACAAACAGACGTTAAGATGACATGAGGCATATTTGATCATAGTATATTTGGTTTGTGATATGAGGTACTAGTACTGAGAAGCAGAACATTCAGTTTTATAACAGAGACAGTAGGCCACAGACCACAATTAAATTCCTCTATTAGTTCTTTATAACGCTTTGTTTCATTAAAAAAAATGCACCATGCATTTTTGTCAAATCTTTTTAGTGTGTAATGTATAGGACTAGTCCAAAAATATATCCAAAATTCAGAAAGATTGAACCAATCACTCTTTCAAATTTAGCCAATACACATCCATACCCCTATGGCAAGTCAAGAGATGTTCCGAAAACTGTAAATATCACCTTTTTGCACCTGGCCTAATCACTCTTTCCATATCAAAATCAGTTCAAATACAACATCCAAAAGTTTATTTCACCTCTCTTCTTTCATTTCCACCCAAAAAATGAAGTGAGGAAGGGAAAGAAAAAAAATTAAGAAAAAATACACTCTAAATAAAAGGAACTATTCGTGGACAACGAAAAGTGGGGTCATTAATTGTGGTCTTGGGCCAGTACCGGTAGTTAACCGACATTAAGAGAAATTTGAAATCTGATAGAATAAAAATTCGATCACCAGAACTAGATTTTATTCTTGATTACTCAACTGTCCAACAAAATACAAAAACATTTCCTATCAATCAATTGTTTTGGAGAATATTAAAATATAATTACATTACATGTATGTATGTTTCATTTTAATACGTTATTTTGATTGGCTAACAGCAATCTCGCGTCATTCTGAAATTAACCTTCATTTCAAAATGCAATGTAACATTCATGATGACACGAGCTTCCACAATAAAGTGCACAGGTAAATAAAAGAAAAACTTGATGGAAATCGTGTTTTGATGATCCAAACAAAAAAATGTAATTATCATTATTGATTGCTTCTTTTAGTAATATTTATAGGGGTGTAAAAGCGTTGACCGTACGCACATTTTTAGAACGAAGCGCTTCCGCGCTTTATACAAAATGTACTTCTGTAATTCAGTGGTTGTCGTTTGTTTATATGTTGCATACTTGTTTTTCGTTCATTTTTTGTACATAAATTAGGCCGTTAGTTTTCTCGTTTGAATTGTTTTACATTGTCATTTCGGGGCCTTTTATAGATGACTGTGCGGTATGGGCCTTGCTCATTGTTGAAGGCCGTACGGTGACCTATAGTTGTTAGTTTCTGTGTCATTTGGTCTCTTGTGGAGAGTTGTCTCATTGGCAATCATACCACATCTTCCTTTTTATATTCAGTCAACGCTTTAATTTTACACCCCAATAAATTTAGAAAAAGAAGCATTCATTTCTTAAATATTCAACATTTATTGAGACTACAAAAATATTATACCCCCAAAAAATCTAAGACAATGTCATCCGTCCTCAAGCATCAATCTTCAGCCCTAACCAATAAATTGTTGTTTGAATTATAATGAGTTATGGATCTTGCAAATATGAAACTGAAGACATAGGAATTATGACAACGTTTTGATTCTGCAATTTCTTTCAATTCCCTTCAATTGTCCATTTATAAATTTTGAAATTGTAAAGAAACTAAGGTTTCAACTATATCGGGCAAAGTTGATCTTCGACTGAGTTGGCTATTCTTTTATGTCCTTTTGGTCAGATAGCTCATCAACTCTTTCTGTTCTTTTACATCCTTGCCTTTAATATATTCGGCTCTGGGCGTAAATAAATGATGAAGATAAATTCAAAACACTATTGCAGAGCTTTTTGTTGTCAATGGTTATCCTGGTCTGACCTCTGTCACGAATTGTTTTATCAGTGGTGTAAAATGTTATCAGCATGACACAATTCAGGAGAAGGATGTAAGGTTAACTTTGTCTGCAATAGGACAGGAGACGAAATGATACGTTAACTCTTGCAAGATCGTGATTTTGGAGAAAAATACCGAAGATTATGAATGTATAGAATTTGCATCGCTAATTTCATTTACCAGTTCCGATTACGACCAGTTCAACATTTTATTCCAAATGATCTACTATTCTATTGTCAATTATCAATAATAAATTTGATATGCAGAAAACGCAATATTTCATTTTTCTGTAAATCGTTTATTTCTGAAATCAGTATTTTTTTTTACCTTATCCTTAATTTTTAAACAATTATTTTTAAAAATACATTTTACCACCCCATTATTTTCTATTCCTTATTTGATTGCCTATTTTTTCTTTCTTTCTTTTTTTTTTTGGGGGTATTTCTATTCTATAAATCATATATCTTGGGTTATTTCAAATAAATATCTGATAATCAAGCGGAAAAGGATGCATAATACTACTAATTTAAGAGTATCTTCAAGGAGAAGCTGTTTAATTGGTCTTTTTTGGTGGTCTCTTTTAAAATTTATGTCGGTGAGATTAATAAGCTACAACCAACCAACAAAGAGGGTTGCCTACTATGAATAAAAAATCTATGGAAAATGTTTTTATATTTTATATTTTGCTGATTGCTTTTTTGTCGTCTGTCTCTCGTCATGGTTTTGTTTATATATATTTTTATCGGTCATAAATCTGCATGGAATATTTGCCACTTTACGTTCAGAAAACAACAATCAATAAATCATATCGCCTCTAAAATTGCAGTATTATAATAACTTTAAACATTATCAAATAAGTGATTCGTTTAATCCTTTGATCAGATATAAACACGTCTCGTTACTCTTTTATTATTTCAAAATTTCCGATACAAAGAAGAAAGTATTATTGAATATCAAAGGAAGTAACCCATCAAAGATACAAGGATTGTGTTTCGTCTACATAGACAATTCTTAGTTATTCAAACTATTCAAATCAAGGGATGAATGCATAATACGCCATTTTTGTGCAATTTTGAAACAGTTGATTTTATATATAAATATGACCACATCGATGATAATTCATGGTAAAACAGATTGGCAAACTAGATGATGATGATGATGAGAAGGAGGACGAGGAGGATTCGGGTCAAAAGCATGTTACGATATTAATATTTATCCTGCCTTGTACAAGACCGACATGCTGAGTCGATTTGTTAGCGTACTAGTTCACAAGGAAACAGCCCACGGGAAGATGTATTACCGAAATGTGTGTTGAAGAGATAAAAAAAAGACTTACATAATAAAGCAGACATGGCTAAATATTCCTTAATTTCAACTCACAAGAAAAACGCACATTCAAGTTTATGTGAATAAATAAAGATAACAAAACACCGTGAAAGAAATTATTTAAAGTTTTTAACATATTTTGTGTTGAAAATCACGACGTCGAAGGAAATAAAATGACGTTAAATGTATTTTTTTGACATTTTTTCATCTAAACTGTCTCGATCATTACAAATTAACGGTAGCATATTAAATGCTAAAATTTATATGGTGGATAGAATATACTATGAGGATGTTCAATGTTCTTTATTTACAAGTTTTGCTGCAATTTATATTTTATTATTTTTTACTCTGACGTTGGGCGCTTTACCGGAGAACCAGTGACCGTACGTGGCAGGATATTTATTCATCCCTAATCCATGACAACAAAAAGGACACTACGTACATATCTGAGAGTACTCGCAGTTACTGACAGCTAGTTCAAAGCCAATAACAACTGATAAAAACTCATGTATTTAAGACTAAAATATCAATCAGTACAAATTAAACAAAAGTTGAATTGGTAACTTTTTAGAATAAGTTTATTTAAAGGATTGATAAGTTTACCCGGATCGTATATAAATTTTTCAGGCTCGGTAAACAACATCACCGTATGCTTCTCCAAAATTTGAACATAATGTACATTCTGGGTTCTATTTTACGGCCTTAAAGAAATAAACATTTGAAAAATGAGTATGGGGGTTTTCGAAAAAAATATCCAATTGTTCAATATAATTCTTAATCAGTTAAAAATTGAATAAAGATGATAGAACCCATGTCACAAATTAAATTCATAAACCCCTTATTTTTCCAAAATCATTTCCCTGCACTAGTTAAGCTTATAAGATCAAGGCTACTGCTCCAAGTGAATCAAAGTAAATATACATGATATATGTGATCATTTCATTAACAATTGTTATAGTTTGCAGGATTGTACGTGTTTCTTTGAATACAATCTATAATTAATTTGTCACACATGCACACTCTATATTTACAGGAACCATAACTATCTGAAAGAAAAAACACAGAAGGATGTGTATAAAGGAGTATTTTCACAAAGGCGTACAATTAGCACTTTGATCTGAGTATTGTTCTAATCAGGCAAAACATAAATTGATGACATATATATATATATATATATAAATATATATAATTTGTTCTTAAATAACTATCAATGCAATCTAACTTCAGTTTGGCACATCATATATATTTGGCATTTATGACCCCTTAATTATGCATTATTTTTGCTATAACGTCAGTTTTAGTACGATTTTTCCTTTCTTTTTTTTTTTTTGCAGCTTATTTTAGAAGTTTTATTTGGCCACTACCCCTAACCTGTTTGTGCTTAGGGATTCAATATAACCTTGGCATCTTTTGGTTACTGCACATTTCGGATCGTAGGTGGTGGCCATGGTTTTCCTGAAGCTTTTAAATCCAAGAATGCTCAAAATTATTGTATTGTGACAACCCAAAAAATGTGCTGACGTTGGGATCTATAATGTACTCTCATGAAGCTATTGATTTTAATTATCACGTAGGCTTTTAAACTAAATTGGTGGCCTTTTAGATATTTCTTGATACTGTTGAAATTCAAGTCAACTTTTTGCAAAATGTTATCCTTCGTACACAGAACCAGTTTGTCTGCCGCAATTGACTCCATAAAAAGTTTAAAACTGAATAATTACCTTACAAAATGTCTTAAATCGATGTATTGGGTTTTGAGTACGTTAACTCATACAGGTGAAAGTAAGGTTATAATGTAGATGGGTAAGATAGTACGGTAACCTTTAACATGAACATTATATCTTTCGGAAAAACAAAACATCTTCATTAAAGTCGTTAGTACATTTGAACTGAACAAATAAAGAAAAGAAAAATAGGGAAAAATTGCTATTTTAGTTACATGCACAGATAAAGATTTAAATAAATATTTTAACATCAATAAAATAATGAATAATGGCGCAATTATTATCATGATAGTATATACATCTTTTTAGAAATCTGTAATATAGCATATGAAAGCCAACTTTTTATTACCTTAGCTATTTTATAAATTTTTACAGTGTCACTAAATAGGGCCATTTTAGGAAGTCTATGAGTATTTACCCTTGCAGTAAATTGTTCTCCCATTAACAATTGTGTACTGGTATGCCGCCAATTTAGGCCAGCACAACCAGTCTGCTTCATTGCCATAGCAATCGTCATGGACTTTACAGCACCTATAATTCATAAAATATGCTTATATCATTAGATTTATACCCTAAATCATAATCATCTATTCATACATTTATAGTGCAAATGGTCAATTCTATTTTGTTTTATGAAGAACATTTTGAAATTGTACGGTGTTGATAAAAGAAATTCCCGAGGTACAAACAAGATTAGCCCATGGTTATGTCACCTGCATAAAGATGTTGTATCTGCGATTAATACATAAATATAAATACATAACAATAGTTTAAAAAGTGCTTCAAAATAAATAAAACAATGACATGTTTGTTTTTCGGTGCACAAAAACTTAAACAAACATATGCTTTACATTAGAATTATTATACAAAAGCCTTATACCTGATATTAAAAGGCGTATCGTCCTTATATCTATCCTTTTCTTATATTGTTCCCATATCGGTTACAGTTTCCTTTTTTTCGAAATTATCATTAGATTGATGTTAAGTGCTATTTGAATCTTTAATAACATTAACGGTAAGAATTTTCTGCACCAGATGCGCATTTCGACAATAAATGTCTCTTTAGTGATGCTGGAAGCCATATTTGGAAAACTAAATGCTATCATAAAATTGAAGAGCTTATCAATCAAAAGAATAAAAAGCATCAGCAAGTCCGGGTAATATCAGAGCTTTCCCTGAAGTAGATATATGCCTTTATTAAAAAATAATTTACTTTATTTTGTAACAGTAAAATTCAATAACATAATATTCGTATTTTCATGCCATTACCGAAGTACTGGCTTCTGGGTTTGTGATACCTCCGGGGACTTACAGTCCACCAGGAGAGGTATATACGCTGTGATAGTAATAACATTAAAGGTACTTATATATGTTACTATTAGAATATTTGGTTTCCTTACTAAAATGTACGTTCAACAAACTATTCAAAAAAACTAACGTTTACAACATCTACGAAAATGTAAATATGCGGTATATACATTTATGGTGAAAAACCAAAAGACAGATGACGAATTCGCTCTCACTCGAGCTACAGCGTTGAAAAAAAGCGTAGTCTTGTTCGAAAAATATATTAAGACAAATCCGTTAACCTACCGATCTATACCATCTACTGGTGTACCTCTACCACCAAATCCACAATAACAACCATAGTCCGCAAGTGAAGCAGCCATTCTGAGTCCAAAAATTGCAGTCATCTGGTATGAAAAATTCCATAATGCCTTCTTACTCATGTTACTATGTTCATTTCGTGCATCTAAAGCAGAAAATTATGATAATAAGCAAGATTGTTTCCGCCAATGTCTGATGATTATTTCTAAAAATAGATATCGTCTCAATTTGTTTTTCTAAATTGATAGTTTTAAATACAAGGTGACCGACCCATTCAAATATAAATGAAGAAAAAGGTACGGTACGATTTGGGGCCACATTGACCGTTACGTGAATTGCATTACAATTTTCTCAAATTTGCAGATTTGAGTGTTGAATCTATGAATTTAAAATATTCTCGATTCACTGGTTATACACCTATGAATAGACGGTAGGACACGTTAATTGGCAAATTTGCCAAACACTGTGACAATTTGACTCACAGAAGATGAGAAATTATAAAGAGCACAAAACTCTTCCGAAAAGATATTAACACCGGATGTGAATTTCTTGTATATATTTAAAATATTCTTTGTGACAAAAAATTACATGTAGCTTAGTAAAATAACAAAAATACCGAACTCCAAGGAAAATTCAAATCAGAAAGTCCCTTATCAAATGGCAAAATCAAAAGCTTACACATCAAACGAATGGAAAACAATTGTCATATTTCTGACTTGGCATTTCCTTATGTAGAAAATGGTGGATTTAACTTGGTTTTATAGCTAGCTAAACCTCTCACTTGTATGACAGTCGCATAAAATTCCATAAGGCGACGCTTGTACTCTTTACTTTTTTAGTTGAAATGGTCATAAAATAATCCTTGCTTTTACTAGAATTGTGAAAATTCCCACAATGATGTTATTTCACATGACATTACCATCAAATTGCGACTTCAAGGCTTATGTTTGTTTTTCATTTCATAAAGGCCTACAATAAGCAGATTAAACATGTATTCCAATAATGGTATCATTTGATTGTTTTTTCGGTTAATTTACTAGACCAAAAAGATCCCAAATTATACCTTGTCCTTAACATATGAATTCAGTAGGGTTTCTGTTTCTGTTTTTGTGTATGTGTTTGTTAATAAGGAGAAAAAGGGGGGGTGTCGTTTTTGTTTTTTAAATATTCATTTCAAACCATTAAAACCAACCAGTTGGTGGACGCAAAGCGATGCAAAGAAAAACAGTTTAAACTTTTGTACGGGCTTTATCAACACATCGTAAAGCGAGGTTTACCAAGCGTTTCGCCTGTTCCGTAGCAAGTACACATACATTAAATATTATCCAACATTACAAGTGATCGTTTTTTTAAGCAATCAAATATATCAAGTTTAAAATGTTGTACGCCTGACGCACATTGAACTCGACACTGGCACTGAAATAGAAATAGAATAATTGGAAAAAATAAAAAAAGTATAATGTTGAAGAGCATTGAGAGCCAACGCCGATGAAAGGAACAATTTTATTTAAAACTCTATTTGTATAGGAAAGACGGAGCTAAAGCAATTATTTACGTATTAATTTTTGTTTTGGTTAATGTCAAGCAACTTCGACCAAGTGATGCGTAAATCAACGCCCTAAACAGCTATCATGCTGGTTTAAATGAGTCAAAACAGTTCAGTATAGTCTGTGTTTTCTCGACACGTCTTCACTATTTAAGCTACTTTAAAGTAATGTTTTTATTATACACAGTCATTCAGAAAAATTCCAATACAAAAGTCAAATATATTGTAATTCAACATTACCAGCTGGATCCTTCAGTGCGTTCAAATCATCTAAATTTGATCTTTCAATATAATGCTTCACATCATTCAAAACACTTTTAGAATAACCTGAAATATTTATAATACTTTTATTCCAAAAACAATTTAAGCTTAAAGGATATATAGAATGTTTGACAAATTAATTATACAAGCACCACATAACATACACAGACGTGCATTTTGTATAATGAAAGTTTAGATATTTTTCTTTAAGATTAAATCACTCTTATGCATAGTACAATAATAAGTATAACGCAGCGTATGACATACATTATGTCAACATATTTATAATATTATAATTAAAATGATATTCTTCTTCAATGGATCTTCTATTACAAGAATAAAATTGAGAATGGAAATGGGGAATGTGTCAAAAAGACAACAACCCGACCATAGAACAGACAACAACAGAAGGTCACCAATAGGTCTTCAATGCAGCGAGAAATTCCCGCACCCGGAGGCGTCCTTAAGCTGGCCCCTAAACAAATATATATACTAGTTCAGTGATAATGGACGTCATACTAAACTCCAAATTATACACAAGAAACTAAAAGTAAAAATAATACAAGACTAACAAAGGCCAGAGGCTCCTGACTTGGGACAGGCGCAAAAATGCGGCGGGGTTAAACATGTTTATGAGATCTCAATCCTCCCCCTATACCTCTAGCCAATGTAGAAAAGTAAACGCATAACAATACGCACATTAAAAGTCAGTTAAAGAGAAGTCCGAGTCCGATGTCAGAAGATGTAACAAAAGAAAATAAACAAAATGACAATAATACATAAATAACAACAGACTACTAGCCAGCTCCAGACCTCAATTAAACTGATTGAAAGATTATGTCTTCATCATGTGAATATCAGGCACAATCCCTCCCGTTAGTGGTTTAGTATCATACCATCATAAAATATATGAGAAGAGCATAACCCGTGTCATGCCAACTACTGGTTTTTAAATAAATGTATTTAGTTCCGATGCATAGACCCTATAAGTGAATCAATATTAAAGAAGTACATTATCTACCTTTATTGTCAATATTATAAAATCGTCCTGTCTCTATATTTAAATGATGTGCACACACACACACTGTATTTACAGTTATATGGTTTATAGATATTATTCACTTGTTTATTTAAGTAAAATTGTAAAATATGTGTACACACATATATTCAGATAATTGACATTTATATAAACCAATGATCACGTTAATAAAGAAATGAATGCACGATCCAAATTGTATGTTTCGATGCCAACAAATAATTGACGTTTAAAATGTTCGTCAATATAAATAAATTGATTGATTGTTTGCCTGCTTAACGTATATGTATTGTATCAAATAGTGCATCCATGTTTAAAAATAAAATGCGAATAAACATGTAGTTAAATAGGTAGAGTGTGCTATTTTGTAATACAGGTCGAAGAGCAGGAATGTCGACACCAACTTGAAAATGAAGGTATACAGGATAGGAGCAGAGACTATGCCTCGCAGCAATATAAAAAAAAAAAAATCACCATCAAATGTTTGTTTGTTCCGTTTCAACTAACTGATATGTTACTTTAACGTGCATTTTTTGTTATCAATTTATATCAAGCACCTAATCAATCGTACCTATTGTCGCATAGGTCATCTACAGAAATTGAAATATAACATATATGCTATTATCTTCTCCATTAGGATACGATGTTTGACCCTAAAATCATGATCACACAAATACTCTATTGTATCTTCAAATTTGAATAGCCAAAAAGTATAACAAAAATACCGAACCACAAGGTAAATTCGAAAAGGGGAAGTCCCAAAAACTCACAAAATCAAACTTTATTAACAAAAGGAACGAATGAAAAAAAGATTCCACCACTGCATCAAGTGTGTTACGATATATATCCACTAGAGACAGTTAAAATTTAATATTTAAAGCTCGCGGCTTGCCGAGTTTTTAAGTTATTAAAATTTGACTGTTGAGAGTAGAGAAATATCATGAATATCGTAATACACGAGTTCTAATGGTAAAATCTGTTTCTCTAATGAATTTTAGACGATATCTAAACAAAGTTTATCCTTCCTTTTCAACGATTTGCAGAACGTTGTGTTCTTCATATGAAACGTCAGCATGCATGGTCGCCCTTTTTATGATGTCACAATAGAAAATTCAGAAGAAACCAAGAAAATGTGACGTCATAATTTATTTTCGACCAATCATTTGCCGAGAACAAAGTTTTCTTTAAAGATGAGAAACAATTTTTTTCTCACACCGATCAAGAAATGTGAAAAGGCATGAACATTAGAGAAACAACTAACTTGGTACATGCATTTTCCGATAGAGATGCTGGGTTAAATCTGGTTTTACAGCTACTGGTATACGGTTATCTCTTCACTTACAATGATAGTTTTATTTTCTTTTAAATTGCTGATATGAATATATTTTTATTGTACGACATATTTCGTAAGTTATATAATGCTTTAAATGGTATAGTGTACGCAGTAGTTACTTTAAATGTTCGCCAACAATAAGAATGTTCTAGATGATCTAATATGACCGATTTTCATACAGAAAAATGATGTGCAATATTCACATTTAAAAAATGAACGGCAACATAAATTAATTTTTTTTTTATAAAAATGAGAATGGAAATGGGGAATATGTCAGAGAGACAACAACCCGACCAAAGAGCAGAAAACTGCCGAAGGCCACCAATGGGTCTTCAACATAGCGAGAAAATCCCAGCACCCGGAGGCGGGCTTCAGCTGGCCTCTAGATAAAAACGTGTACTAGTTCAGTGAAAATGGACGTCATACTAAACTCCAAAACATATAAATGAACTAAAATTAAAAACATACAAGACTAACAAAAGCCAGAGGCTCCTGAATTGGGACAGGTGCAAAAATCCGGCGAGGTTAAACATGTTTTGTGATTTATCAACCCTCCCCCTATACCTCTAGGCAATGTAGAATAAACAAACACACAGCAATACGCACAGTAAAACTCAGTTTAAAAGAAGTCCGAGTCCGATGTCAGAATAGGTAACAAAAGAAACTAAGCAAAATGACAATGATACATACTTTAACAAAGGACTACCAGCAGTTACTGACATGCCAGCTCCAGACTTCAATTAAACTGATTGAAAGATTATGTCTTCATCATATGAAAATCAAGCACAATCCCTCCTGTTAGGGGTTTTGTATCATTCCATCATAAAATATATGAGAAGAACATAACCCGTATCATGCCAACAACTGGTTTTAGAACAAATGTGTTTATTTTCGATGCAAAGACCCTATGAGTGAATCAATATTGATACCAAAATACCAAGATTTGAATACTTAAATAAAGTGGTTTGTTTTTTACGACTACCAAATGGTTTCATGTTTTAGATAATATGTACCTATGTACATGTACCAGTACGTTTACGTTTCGAGTTGAGCTATCACCTGAATCGAATCGTTGGAAGCTGTAAAGGTCATTCTGCTATTGTTTGTGTATGTATATTGGTTTTAAAATGTCTGAACAAATCTTTGATATACACCTTGTATTTTAAGTGTCGCCAGATCTATTTGAAATATTATACACATAGTTTGTCACATTTTAACAAATACTTTATAATGCAATGTTTAATTAACAACGTTTACCTCTTGGGCTGGAGTGCACTACGATACAAAGAACACAAGCAGTAATATACTGAAATATTTAAACAAGGAAATTATGTATCATGTAGCTTGATATCGATTTACAAGAGTTATTACAATTAAAAGATGTGATATAAAAGTTAATCACTATTGAGAGAGGGTACATCGGCTAGTAAATGAAACAAATCTTGAATTTGCAATATAATGTTTGATAAAAAAAAACAAAAACATTTTCAGTTTGCAATTATTGGGGTTCGTGTTCCTCAGTTTTCGTTTCTATGTTGTGTTTTGTATACTTGTCTTTTTGGTCTTTTTTGTTTTTTTTTTTTTTTTTTTTTTTTTTTTTGCTATGGCATTTTAAGTTTGTTTTTGATTTATGAGTTTGAATATCCCGTTGGCATCTTTCGCCTCTCCTTTATTTGCAACAAATGTTCCTCACCTTCTGTACATTTTTTTTGTGCAACAATAACACGGTAGGTATAGTGTCCGGCGAAGATCGTGTTTTTTCGAGTGAATCGGTCCATTTTTCTCGAGAGTAGATCGGTTTTTTTTCGAGTGATAAAACTTGCGATCAGGTCAATTAACTGCTATTTTGCAATTATAATAGTTTTATTCTTGACTGTCCATTTTATTTTAGATATTAAACATGTTTTGAGCACGAAAAAAGGCACATTTTCGTGGTATTTAACCTAAAATTCAGTGTTTTGCATTGTCCGTGTTTTTTTGAGAGCAACAGTTAAAACGTTCGGGTTTTTTGAAGAAAATGTGAATAAGAAATTAGGCATTCTTGACCTTAAAATCTGATATTTTCTAGTTTAAAGCTATAATTAAGTGATAGACAATATAATATATTCCCAATAATTCACGAAAAACATATTACAATGTTGATAAAATTAAACATTTTTTTCAATTTATGGAAAAAACTTTCTGTTCTGAAAACATTTTACCATAACCTAGCTGTACTACGATATTAAAAAAATCAATGGGTCCGTTTTAAAACGGTCTTAAGAACCGAGAACAGAGACGCACATAATTCTTATTTTCATTGCATGCTACCATTGTTTTTACAGTCAATAATATTTTATGATTGATATATATTACAGTGACGAAATAACATAGGAACAATAAAACTAAAGAAAAGGAGTAAACAATCAGAAAAATTCAATATAACCCAAATATTCTACTAAAAGAGGACCCCCTATAAAAATTAATAAATTACAATAACATTTGAATTGAATATAATATCTAATAAAAATGAAATTAACACTTATTAATTTTATGCTATGTGACCAAAAGGACCTAAACAAAAATAGCCAAATCCATCTAAGTTCATCTTTGCCTGATGGAGTTAAAATCTTAGCCTCTTTGCAATTTTTAAATTTATAAACGGACAATTCTAAATGATTCATTTATGGTTGCTTAACGTCCAGTGACAAATGTGGCGTGCATGTTCAGAACGAGAACAAATTAACAATAAATCCAGCAAGTTAGTCCTGCAACAGAGGAAGTTCGGGATAAAGGTCGAGAAATTTATACTGCCACTGCCACAGAGATTATATTGGATATGGACAGAAATGTTGTCTTGCAACAGGCCACCTACAGACCCGCCAAAGAGCTATTCCAAGGGTTCTCAACGTGAAATGAGCGTAGCACTCTCTCTACACGCCCCATTCTGACCGGACGTGGCTACGTACTTGAACATCCCACTGAGTCACACGGACGTCCCACGGCAAGGGTAGGTCGGAAGAAGACTTAATTGATTATATTTCTATTCCTCTGTCCC
The DNA here is from genome assembly GCA_017311375.1 of Mytilus coruscus. Classification (NCBI taxonomy): domain Eukaryota; kingdom Metazoa; phylum Mollusca; class Bivalvia; order Mytilida; family Mytilidae; genus Mytilus; species Mytilus coruscus. The sequence continues at coordinate 25,167,784 of CM029604.1, read as the reverse complement.
CTTTGGAGGTAAATACTTTCAGAAAGGTTTGTTAAACATCGTGTCAATACCGAAGTACTGACTACCGAGCTGATGATAAACTCGGGGACTCTTCCAATGTATTCAATAAACAACAAAATAAATATCTGGATGCTTCAGAACGATCCTTTTGATATGACAATGAAAAAAGAATAAATGTGTATATAATATGGGTTCACCTCACAAATATACATTGTCAATTTTTTAGCTATGTTGGTGCTTTATTACTGTGTGACCAAGCATAGCATACATGTGATCAGACTCCTCTTAACAGGGAGCAATTGAACATTGTTCTTGATTTCCATTTCTAGAACGATAAAACACTATTTCTTATGAAGCAAGAGTCTTGCAATCTGATTGGTTAATTACCCGGGTGTAAATAACACACCACCCTAGTTCTCCAGGGGATGCAAAAAATAAACCAAAATTTCATAAAAATAAAAATGTTTGCCAAAATTATGAAAATTTAAATTTTGGAAAAAAAATAATAATAAAAAAGAATAAATTTAGATTAAAAAAAACATAAAATGCTGGATTTTTAATGCAAAAAAAAAAAAAAAAAAAAAAAAAAAAAAAAATTCTCCAATATTCCCCAAATAATAAATTTTTAAAAATTTTCCACAAATGAAAAAAGTTAAATATATAATATTTGACAATACACAGCAACGTCGGTTTTGAAAAATGCGTAGGGGCAGTTGTTCATAAGATTTGTGTTTCAATTTTGTTCTCGGGAAAGTAAACGAACGCTTAATATGAAATATATTCGTTATCTACATTTGTAGGTGCAATCAATGGTGTACAGAATTTTACACCGGTGTTGAAAATGCATACGACCTCCGGATGCTCCCAAGAGTGTATAGATTTTCAAAACCAATGTAAAATTCTGTACACTTCTGATTACACCAAGATAGCTAATATTTCCATCAAGACAAATAGTAATTAAAACATTAAGGATATATTTTCTGTAAAAAAACACATTTCCCCGCTTTACACACTATGTGTACGTACATCTCAGTCCAACATGTCTGAGCTCACATAAAGATTGTTTACATCACGAAATATTTACTGTATGAAATCCACATCGGTACACTAACATGAAGATTTCTGAATGCAAATGAAAGATGACTTTTTTGAAATGTACATGTTAACACAGCATTATCAAACTGGTTTAATGCATTGTTTTGTGCTTTGTAAAGTACTTTATTTGAACTTTTTCATTGTCTTTTAAAAGAAAATGCACTGACATATTACATATTAAGCCATAAGATTATTTTTCACTCGGACTGCTCTCGAAAAAACATTGACATATATTAATGAAATTACTCTCAAAATTTCCTTTTCAATGCAAAAAGACAAGAATTTTTGCAATGTGTCTGTATATCTTAGTATACATAGATTCCCTGTGCACCTTTTCGTTGACATTTTTATTGGTATGTGTTTAAAAATGACGTTAATCTATATTTTGGAATAAAGCCTTGTAAGGCTAAATTAAACTTTTTTAAAACAAAACAATGTAGAGCGGATTATATCTTTTAATCAAAAATGTGAATTTAACTTCTATGATCTTGTATATAAGGTTAAAGCATTTTTTTTTTTTTTCACGTTTTTTTTTTTCCAGAAAAGAAGTCTGTTTGTTTACATTTTTTATCATATTCACTTGAAAAAAGTGGTCACACTCGAAAAAACCGGATCAATTCACTCGAAAAACCACGATCCCAGCCGGAAACTATACCTACCGTGAATAAAGACAAAAAAAAAACAATTTGACATTTAAAACTCATAAGTCGTCATGTTAAAAAAAAAAAAAAAAAAAAAACGAGAAAAAGACAAAAGGCAAAGAACGTTTTCCAAACACTACCTAGACAACTACAGACTGAGCAACACGAATCCCATAAAAACCAGGGGTGAACTAAAGTGGTCCCGAATGATAAGCAGTTCATTTTCCACATGTGGCCCAGTCATGTTCCTCATGCAACTACACATCCAGTAAATAAGTCTCCTTCGGTGATGTTAAAATCAATTGAAAGAGGACAAGATTGTGGTTACGACAATTGAAACATATTCATGACAATAATACACAAAATGACAATAGGTAATTAATGTATTTGCTATCAATAAAAGTATTCAAAAATACTGTAGAACCCATTTGATAGATTATTTTTTACTTGGTTTGGTTTTTTTAAATTTTGTTCTTGTTTGATTCATGTGATTTTTCTTATTTTGTTGTTGTTTTTGTTGTTTTAGTGTCTTTATAAATTGATATACTTACGTGTAGTGTCAACATCTTTCTAGACAAAAAAAAAAAAGAAAGTAAAAACAGTCAACAAATTTAATTTAAGAAGTGACAATTGACTTGAAAAGTGATCATACAAAAATGATTAATGATACAAAACAGGGACTTTCAACGTATTTTGATTTTTTTTTTTTTTAAATGGAAGAAAACTATGTGGTCAAATGTTAACTCACTTTCACTAGAATGGGCTAGATATATATCATGCTGTTTATGTTAAAGAGAGCATGTCAACCATTATTAGGGAAAAGGGCCTATTTATTTCACAAGAATGCAAATTAAAGAAAGAAAATACCCAACTAAAATTTACAGTATCATATATTCATTTGTGTTCTTTGAGTTTCAAATAACAATATGTCGTGTTGAAGAACATCTAAACGACGTGTAAATGCTCAAAGATATCTCACAACTAAAATTTCTAAAAGATTTTCCAACAATTTGTAAACAGAAATTATCAACCAAACCCACATTATATAAAAAATGAAGTATAAATTTTATTCCAGATATTCATTAGTTCATTTCGTTCTTTTATTCTCATTGGTGCAAATATGAAAACACATTGCGTCAACAATGTCTTTAAATGCAATGTACTGGGCTGAATGACATGTTATTTTTCTTTAAAGTGGTTGAAAAACCTTTGAGGTTCATTATTATTACTGTCATCCGAAACCGAAAATTTCAAAAGAAGGCATTACAATTTTTTGGATTTATGCATTTCTTTGAGATAGGAAAAAAAATCTAAATTTTCGTTGTTACAGGCGTAATGACGAAACGTTATTTCATTACATTTATCATCAATGGTTAAGTTTAGCATAGATTGAAGGGTTATAACAACAATGTTCATATTAATCTAAGAAGCACTGACTGCCCTATAAGGTGATGATAACAAAGGAAAAGATAAGGAAAACAGTGTGACGAATTATCTTCTTTTTTTTTTTTTTTACAAATTTAAGAAATTCACTTTGGTTGGATGGTGAACTCAAAATAACGTGAATGGACCATATTTCTATTCATGTATCACTCTTTGTTTGTGTTCACTACGTAATGACAGTGGATACATTTCTGTTCCAATGAACGCACGTTTGAATGTTTTGTTCAAAACACTTGGTTTTTTTTCTAAAGAGCATTCTACTCGTTAAAATAGAAAAAGGTAGGGCTTATCTAGCCATAATTTATTTCACACGAATTATGTATTTGTCAAGTTATCTTTAACATTAAAGTGTACATTTATAGTATCATAAAATCATGTGTGTACTTTGAGGTTCAAACAACGTTATGTCGTATTCCTAAATATGCAACCACATTTTGCTCAAAGATAGAACAACACTATAGTCATCGCAAATCTATACAAATGACGTTCTTAACCAAACACAAATTGTCTTGGAATATGTGGAAGTCAAGTATGTATTTTCTTTCAGATACAAATTATTTCACTTTAATTTAAATTTCAATTTAGTATTTCAATAAAGAAAAAAAATGTTCTTACCCATTATTAAAGCCGATAAAGTTGTTAATTATTGTATACTTATACTGTTAATTTTTTATGCAAAATAATCCTCCATAAGATACCACAAAAGTAAAGAAATCTGGGAACTTCTTACTGATGCATGTAAAACGGTTAGTTACAATACAGTTGAAAAGCTCAAATATTAAAATACCAAACCATGTTTGTTCATACCAGTACAAATGAATTTTTTTTACAAGAAGAAATATTAGCAAAATGATATATATTTCGAAAATCACATGTTGTACTCATATTCTATGTTCGTGATGTTGACCTATCCATCATGAGTCGAAAACGGAATAGAACTTGTTTAAAATGAATCGTACGAATGAAACCAGACTGCTATATTTTATAAAGAATCCAAAACCCAAAAACAAAAAAAACAAAAAAAAAAAAAACGCATGAATGCCCTGATGCGTCTGGTTTGTATGTCAAAATTTAAAATGGACCTATGTTTGCCTGTCTTTAAACAATGTAACCGATTCCGTTTTCTTGTTTTAAATGGCACATCGGGGAATATGTTTTTGTATTTAAATTGATATGTATGTGGTATGTTTATTTTAAAAATAAGCAATCCCTAAAAACATTACATCAATCGATAAAAAGTTGTCCTAGATCACAGGTTAACGTCGCGTGTGGCAGAGCTGACCAAACGTAAATGTAGTCCGCCAATGATCTTTTGACTTTTCAACAGGATTTTCTGTAATATATAGCTAGACGCTGACAAAAATCAGCATTATTTTTATTGTTATTAAAGTTGTCTGGAAATCTATATACTTACCGACAAAGGCCCATTTTTTTTTTTTTTTTTTTTTTTATATTCAATCATTGATCCTTAATTAGGTAACATGCTTAATTGAGAAGTCTGCAATGTGGGTCACTGTATATCCTTCTGATGTTAGTTACTGACTATACCCTGTGTACTTTATTATGTGTACGGGTTTAGTTTAAGCACCTATTCTACGCATTACTTTTAACACATAATTCTTTGTTCAAATATCAATTGATACCACGAACTAAAAACGGAGAGTGATCGACTGCGTTTTGGAAAGCGTCGCCTGCTATGGATGTTTTATATACATTATCACCGGTTAACGCGGAAAAAAGCTACAGCATATATTGCCTTCTTAAGGTTTTAACAATTAGGAAATCTTTTAAAATTTAACTAGATTTGTAATTTTCAGATGGCACATTCATATATAATTGGATTTATTTGGACATAATCAAGCTTTAAATTGTTTAGTGTATACACAGGTTTTATATATAAGAAAGACAAAAGATCCCAAAGGGACATTTAAACTCATAGGTCAAAAATAACCTGACAACGCCTTGGCAAAATGAAAAAGAGCAAAGACAAACAACAACACAAAACACAAAACACAACGTAGGAAACTAAAGACTGAGCGACACGAACCCAACTAAAAACCAGGGTGATCTCTGGTCTTAAGTAAAGGTAAGCAGATCCTTCTCTACATGTGACACCTGTCGTGTTGCTCGTGTAAGTAAAAACCCGGTGATAAGTCTAATTCGGTAGGGCACATTCGAAGAAAATGTGGACGGTATTGTGGTTACGACGATTGGAACATCTCTGCCGTCATCTGTAAAACAGATATCCCATAACGGTCATCAAATTGGGATAGCATCCGTTAAATTTTCGAAGGGATGATTTCAACTTCATCACTTGGAACTCTTGGTTTAATAGCTTTCATAAACTCTTATATAATCATAGCCTTTTGTTCGCGTTAAACAACAGATCAAGCAAGCAATTAATTGCATTATACATTAGAAGTGATCATTTGGTATGATAGTAAAAATCGTTAAAAAAAATATTCCAGGAATATATTACTTCAATTATCTCGTATTGAATGTAGAAAAAAAAAGTCAATTTAGTCGGATATAAGTATTTTACCAGTTTTGCAGCAAGGTCCAACAGTTCAATTTAAACAAAAAGTTATACGAAGACCTTACTATTTTACCGTATTGCTATTAATTGGTAACGAAATATTGAATCTGATTCAATTTTAATGTTGGTTAACGTCTACTATTTTTTCCACACGAACAAAATCAAGAATCAAATTAAAGGCAAAATGTCAAAGTTATCATCGGTAAAAAGGATTACAAGCCTCTATTAGGTTTAACTGACATATATTTTTTTTAGAATCAAACTTCTGCTCCGGATTTGCAATATAAAAACCAAACCAAACTAGTTAATACCTGGTTTAATATAGATGTACACATTTATTGTTTAAAATTTACCCTATGCCTAAATTTTGTAAAGGATGTTGTCTTCATTAGAAGCACATCTCACAAGACCTTTTACGTGTCTGAACGTAAAAGAAAATGAAGAGTTTTATTGAAATCGAATGGATGATCATGCCATATTTATATAGGAGCGCATGGTTTACTGTATATACATTAAAACAGAGAATAAAATAGATTTAAAAATTGTAAAATGTGCTCTTTGACCAACTTAATTTTTTGATTCGTTTGATACAATTTGTTACTGCAAAAAATGAAATGAAGCAAAGATAATAATAATTGGATATGCCAATATATAGTTTTAAAATATAAATAAAATTAGATGAAATTTGATTTAACTGAACATTTAAATGGTTAAAATTTTCGAATTAAATATTCAATAATATTATTCAAATATTAAAATTGTCTTTACCTGTAAATATGGATGCAGTAAGTGAGAAACAATATGTGTAGCAGTTGGTGTTTTTGTGCATTTTATATATCCAATTTTAATTATCATGACGCAACAAATTTAACTGAAATGAAACGAAACGTTTAGTTATGATTTTAATAGCTACCTTTTAAAGAGGTATCCTATCTATATTTTTTATGATTTATTCAAAATAAAACTACATGATGTAAGAACACGGTAATGACGAAGTTGTTGCATAAGAAATGAACTTATTGACTATTTACAATATTAGCATGCGTTCAGTATGTCAAAAGTACATGGCAATATGACGTGTTGTCACTGGTATATGAAAGATTTGGTTTCTAAATATCACAAACATCTTTAACATATGCGTACAATCTATGGTTTCTATACCTTTGCATTAAATATACTAGAAAAAACCCGCGCGAGCCCGGCTTGAAGACTACTTGAAATGTTTATGTTGATACACAGCTTGGGTTCGTGTTTTTCAAAGTGTTTTTTATGCACTGATGTATAAGGTGCTCCGAGAAAGGAGGAATTTACTAAGAGAAGAAGAAAACACATTTCTTAGAGTTTGTTATATTTCTTTTTTTTTTTTTTTTTTTATTTTGAGTGATGCAAGTTTGATATAGTGATGCAAGTTGTAATAGTTAGTGTTTGAGTCGTGCGATTTGGCCGTGGGCAGAGTAAAAGTTTATGGGCCGAGTTGTCGAGCAGTACGTCGACTGAGCATGCGCGAAAGCGTATAAGACACGGATCGATAACGGTCTCCGAATTTGAATATTTTCTATAAAATTGGCGTTTTCTGTGGAAAAAAAGATTGTTTCAAAGACAAATAAGAAGTACAAAACACTACATTTAAACGTCAAATCACAAATATTCCCGACTTTGTATGGTTTCAGAGGAGATGCGACTCAATGAAATCGGTCTCTTCCTTTAGTAGTATAGATATATCTCATTAAAGAACATTGCAACATGAATGGCACATATTCTTATAATCTTTGAATAATTGAATTATGTTATATACATTCATGGAATTTGACGGCCGAACATTAACCCTTCGTGAACCTACTCTTTTACTCTAACCATAACATTACATCCTTACCAATACCTAATTCCTTCACTTGTCAAACTTTGAACACCTCACCCTAAAATGTAAGCATTATTGTTTTTAACAAAGCATAAACTGACCAATAACCCTAACGCTAACGAAATATTACATGCCCCTAAAATATACGAAAGCCCAAAGGAGGAGTGCAAGAAATGACCAGAGGGTAAAAAAACGAAGAGGCAATTTTGTTAAATTCTTTATCAAATACTTTAGTAGAACTGTAGATTAATAGATTAGACGTTCCTAATCATATTCTTTAAATGAGACCAGGTCGTTTTGTCTATTCTGTCAAAGCGACCAGCCGCTTGTATTTAAAGGAAAAATGAGCTCCGATTTGGCCTTTTTTAATGGGGTAGCTATGTTTATGATGTCAGAATGCATATCCCAGAAATGTATGTTTATTGATGCTCAGTAAGTTCACTAAGTTTAAACAAAGTCTTTCACCGTGCATTGAACATATCTAAAATATCTCTCACTTGAAGTTACGTCAACAATCTTAAATTATCGATCATTTTTTTGTTGTTGAGAAATGATGATTACCTTCACAATCGGTCTAAGCAAGTTTCATTGTTATTACCACTCCTCTGAAACTACACGTCATTATGGTTTTAGAGCAAACAGCATGTTTACATCGAACAACATGTTGCATCTATCTCCTAGTAACGATCGGGGAAGAAACTTTATTTGTAAGCTTCAATGAACATTTTAAGATAAAAAAAAACATTTACATTCATGTAAAATACAAATCCCTACTGCGAACATCTGCCGCACTGTTAACATTATCTTAAAGTAAAAGACGTTCTGTGTATAAGCGAGCCATTATAAAATTAGCATACCTTATTCTGTAATTGACAATTATTGTCATTGGTCAGATGATTTTAGTCATCGTCCAAACGTTTGAAAAATCATCGAATTGTTTTTCTTAAAATCATGAATAAGATTTGTGTGAATTTACAATAAATGTCTCTTATTCATGTTTTAACTTTTAAAAGTAATAATAATTTATTACATTTTATAAAATAAAAGTTTAAGCAATAGTTTTAAATTTTAATCACTCTGGATATATTTTACGACTAATAGTGTGTTTATATACAGTCCATACATTTTCTATCATCAACATACTAAATTCGTGTCTTGTATCTACAAGATCTGAGTATATATATATATATATATATATATATATATATATATATATATATAAGTTAATGCTTTTCGAATTTAAAATCGAGTTTTTTAAAACAAATAATGTACTTTTGAAGTAGAATATTATTTTCTTTTTAATTTTGGAGTTTCTCCTGCTGAGATTTAGTGATATTAAAAGAAATAAAACCAAACATATTTATTGCAAATTTTAACAAATTTTAAAAATATTTAATATATGAACATTTTCATATTTATGATGATTTTATTTCTTCTGATCAAACACATAAATTTTAATAAATCAAGTTACTTTTTGCTACAATTTTTGTGCAATTATTGACAAAGAAATCTAGTTATGAAACCAATTTTTGTTATGATTTAAAAGCTTTAAACGAAAAATACCTGTGCCCAAATTGGATGTCGAATCAGATCATATCAGTTCTTTTTTTTTTTTTTTTTTGATGATTTCTATTTTAAATCTTTGCACTTTAATATTGTAAAGCTCAAGTTATTACTACTAGACAATTTGGGAGTGTGTCCGATATATTCTTTGTAATGATATACCTTAAAAGTACATTTTAAACAGGACTATATCTCGTAAACAAAGTCGGTGACGTACAAAAATGTATACTTTTTCAAATTTACCACTTTGCATTTTTAATATTTCATTTTCCAGTGCAAACTATAAATATATATATATATATATATGAAAGGGTCTTTGTTGTCCATTGACCTGACACTTTTCTTTTTTAAATGTTGTATTCGTATACTATGGCAGTTTCAACGGTCACGCAACAGAATGACCAGTGTTTGAAGGGCAATAACTCTTTAAGGGTCAATTGACTATTTTGATCATGTTGACTTATTTGTAGATCCTACTTAACTGAACATTTATTGCCATTTATTCTTTCTCTCTATCTATCAAAATATTAAGGAAAATAACCAAAAACAGTAAAATTTCATAAAAAAAACTATTTGGGACAGTAACCCTACAATGGGTGGTCCAATTGGTCTGAAAATTTCGTAGCAGATATATCTTGACTTATTCATTACTTTAACTTCATGTCACTTTTGCTCTAACTGTTATAGTTTTTGAGATAAAAGCCAAAAACTGCATTTGACCCCTATGTTCTATTTTTAGCCATGGCGGCAATGTTTGTTAATGGATCAAAACTTTGGATAAAATTTATAACCCACCTATCATAAGAAACTTTCAGTTAAAGTTTAGAGGTATTTGGCTCAGTAGTTTCAGAGGAGAAGATTTTTGAAATAGTTTTGAAATACGGTCGACGACGGAAGGCCAAGTGATGGCATAAGCTCACATGGCCCTGTGGGCTAGGTGAGCTAAAAAATCGCCCTAGTAACTCATCATCTTACTCTAGGTAAAGTAACTAATGAATATATCATGCTATGGTGTAACGGTAAAATTAGTCTTAAATTGCAAAGTAGTTGGCAAAATCTTTTCGGAATTTTGGGTCATTAAAACTATTCAATTTCGTATTTTATATGGCATTTTAAACTTTTTTTCCATTCGAGCGTCTTTTGTGGGCGAAACGCGCGTCTGGTTTACAAAATGTCAATCCTGGTATCTATGATTAGATTATTTACAACCACAGGGTCGATTCCACTGCTGGTGGATTTCTCTCTGAGGATATCACCAGCCCAGTAGTCAGCACTCTTGTGTTAACATGAGTCATTATTAATATGGTATTAATTATATAACTCGCTACCAAACTTTGAATTTTTCGAAATACTAAGGATTGTGTACCGCAGGAATAAAATACATAAGCTGTGTTTGGCAAAACCTTTTAGAATTTTGGGTCCTTAATGCTCTTCAACGTCGTAATTTCTTTTTTTTTTTTTTTTTACATTTTAAACTTTTATTAATTTGAACGTCAACGTGCGTAAGGCGTACAAAATTTTAATCCTGGCATCAATGATTAGTTTATTGTGTTGTGCAAACACATTTGTAATATATTTACCTCATCGTTGCTTCAAAAATAAACAAGAACGATACAACAATATATTGTCCTAAAATCTTAATCGTAACAAATTGTTTTTAAGTGTTGTTGTTGGCAGCTTTTGTGCAACAAGTAATTTTTGTCTAAATAAATACACAAATTTAATAAATCAAGTATGTATATCTATCATTGCGCCATGAGACTGCCGTTTTGCAATTATATATTTTTGTGGTTATCTTTTTTAGGAATAGTATTACAACACTATTAGTGGTAACAATGACGTACATATGGTTTAAATTTATTAACTCCCCATTAGCAGTCTAATGGTGCCCCAGGTTAGCGCAGTTCACCAACTTGTGAAAACAAACGTTTTATTATATAAGCCATTTTGTCCCAGGTAAGAGCTACTGACACTCTCCCTACGTCTGTTTTTTTTTTCTACCTGTAACGTCCATGTAATATAGGCACCTACGTTTTAATATTCTATTTATATTGTGTCATAGATCTAACTTATTTGTTCAGTGTATGTTTTCTTGTTTTTGTTTAATTGTCTTTTTGAGCGAATTAACCCATTGTAATTGGTTAACTCGCTCAAAAAGATTTATCCTCAGTCGAGGAATACAGATCAGCCAATGATAGACAACCAGTATAGACAGATAGAAGGACAACCGTTGTACTACCAGCCTGTAAGTCATACAGATCATGTTTATACCATCCAAGCCTCAACCAGACACCACATTAGTAGACACTTCGCTTACGTATGTAAATAGTAACTGTACAAAAAATGTTTTAGATTTAAATGATTATGCGCAGAAGAAAAAGAAAATTTTGAGTTTTAACTGTTAAAGTATCTTAACTTTTGATCCATTCTCCAGAGAGATGAAGGAAGATGTAGATATTTATTTACTTCAGGAGCATTGGTTGTTTGATTGTCAACTCAACATGTTGAATGAAATTCACTCCAAATATATAGGAATAGGAAAGTCGGTTGACTCTGAAGATCCACTGCATCCAATACAAATGCCGAGAGGATATGGTGGAGTAGCAATATTGTGGCGAAAAGAGCAGACCCCTTAATTTCACCTTTGAAATTAGGAACTAGTAAAATTCAGAACATACAATTAAAAGGGGATTCCAACATCATTAATGTTTCTTTATATCTACCATGCAAAGGACCCAATAATAGTACACAAGAGCTACTAGAACGTACAGACCAACTAAACGAGATTGTATGTACCTACTCAAATACTCATCAGATAATTATAGGAGGAGATTTTAATGAAGGCATAATTAATGGTGCTTCCTCTCAAAGAAAGAAATATATCACAGACTTTATGCAAGACCATGAGTTGTGCTCAAAAGAAACTGAGCTTACCTTCATACATTCGAATGGAAAAGATGCCACTGCCATTGACTTTATTCTTTATCAAAACAAATATTCTGAGAACATAAAATATAAACAGAAACTAAATGTAACTTCAAATGTCTCGGATCACTATCCTCTGTTATTGTCTGTTTTACATCATCAGAAAAAAACTCAATGTTATAGAAAACTCTCAAACATCAGCAAAAACTTTTAATAAAAGAATAAAATGAGACAAAATTGATACAGAAAAATACACAAGCCTCATCTCTACAGAAATTAATTCGACAAAATGTAAAGTACAATATCGTGAAGACCTTGAGAGCGGTTTCACTATCTTGAATAACATCATAATTAAAGCAACTAAAGTTATTGCTCCTAAATCAAAAAAAAAAAAAAAAAGAAAAGAAAGCCAAAATTACAAGTGATGAATGAGGAAATCCGTAGAGCTACAAGCAACAAGAAAACTGCGTTTTATAACTGGAAAAGTAACAGACGTATTAATGATCCGAATAGCATTTACCTGAAACAAAAGAAAAAACAAGTTATGAATTGAGGAAACAATGTCGTTTAGAAATAGCCATTAGAAGAATAAATGAGAGGCAACAACTAATTGAATCTAAAGTCACAGATACCAAAACATTTCTTAGAATGATTAGAAATCAAAGAAGAAAAATGTCCAAACATATAGATGAACTCAATGTCGATAATCAAGTTTATTACAGTGACACCAAATTAAGAACGGCTGGCATATACATTTTGGAGAACTAGCTAAAAAGTCTGTCAATACAAAGTTCGATCAAAAACATTTGGAACATGTTGAGAAAGAAGTTAAAGTTATATCTGATATATGTCAAAATAGATATATCCATATGCAAGTGACTGATGAGGAAGTAGAAAAAGCAATTGCAAGTTTGAACAAAAAATAAAGCAGCAGACATTTATGAAATCACAGCAGAAAATATTATATATGGTGGTGAAGATCTGAAAGCTTATATACGTGAACTAATACATATGTCATTCAAATACTGCTTTGTTCCAGACTTACTCAAATTGGCACATTATTTCCAATATTTAAAAATAAAGTCAATATTGAAGATGCTATTAACTACCGTGGAATTACTGTGTACACACCAACATTATCGAAAATAATAGAAAAGATCTTAAAACAAAGAGAAAATATAAAAATGATTGAATCTCAAAACCCGTTACAATGTAGATTCACAGAGGATACCACCAACCTTATGTGTAAACTCATCACAGAGGTGTTTGAGAGAGAACATATCAATTTGAAAAGACCAACTTACATAGCTATGCTCGATAGGAATTCAGCCTTTGATATGGTGGTACATGCAAACCTTATTAGAAGACTCTTCCAAATTGGGATATCTGATCAATCTCTTATGATACAAAATCTTTACCAAAATGCTGCTACATGTATTAGATTGAATGGTCACTTTTCCGAACCTTTCTTAGTAGATCAAGGAGTACGTCAAGGTGGGCTATATCTGCTGAAAGTATAAAGTATATGTCATTCCTTTACTGAACCTCTTGTGTGAAACGGGACTCTGCGGAAAGATTGGTAACATAAACTGTTGTGCACCTACATGTGCTGATGATGTCGCTATTATAGCAACAAATCCACTGGAGATACAGTCCATGGTTGATATTGCTCTTGCTTTCAGTCGTAGAAAAGGATACTGATTACAACCAACTAAAAATGTAATACTGCCAATAAGAACAACCTCAAAAACAATAGAAACTGGATTATGGATGATAAGTCAATGTCAGTAGTTAAAACAGGAACACCCATGGGAATACATAAATCATAAAACAATTCAGTTCAGTAAACAGTCGAAGAAAACATCAAAAAAGCAAGACGCACTTTATATAGCTTAACGGGATCATGTCCTCATGGAACCAATGGATTGGACCCAGAAACAATTCTGTCACTAGTTAAAACTTTTGTAATACCAATTCTAACTTATGGACAAGAAATTTTGATTCCAAAAGTCAAATCATTAACAACTCTTAATCTGTATCATAAGAAATTATTAAAACAGCTACAATCTTTATCTATTAATACAGCAGACCCAGCCATATATGTACTCTCCGGCATGATACCTATTGAAGCTGAATTATATATCAAAATTCTGATACTATTTGGGACAATCATTAGATCAGAAAAAACTTCCAATGAATGGAGAATAGCAGACAGGCAGCTTAAACTAAAATCCTTCACTAGTAATAGTTGGTTCATTGATATTAAAAAAACTCTGTTTGCTATATAATATAGAAAATATAGAAAACTTTTTGAACAATCCACTAACGAAATCAAAATGGAAATCCTTTATCAACAATAAAGTGCAGATTTACTGGACCAACAAAATGCTTGATGACTCAAAGATGTACTCAATTCTCCAATATATGAATTGTAAATATACTATCGGGAAAATACACCCATTGATCACCACAAAGACAGCCAACAATAGAGACATTGTAAAGATTCCTACAAGAATCAAAATCGCAACAGGAACATATATATTTCAATCGAATCGAGCTGCATTCAAAAAAAAATAAAGTTAGTCCAACATGTAAGCTATGTAACAAGAGTCCTGAAATCTTATCACGTTTTCTACTAACGTGTGCGTCACTTGAAACGGACAGGAAAAGATTGATGATGGAGATGATAGTCGATAGAGGTAGTGAACTTTTAGCAAAATCTTGCTTTAAGGAGGAAGTAGACTCAGTTCATCTAATAGTTAATCCTTTCTATTATACTATAGATAAACGCAATAATTATTTCAATCAAAGTATTGCTCTACAACTAGAGGGAGTGTGTAGGTAGCTTATTAACAACCTGAATATGAAGGGTATGAACTGCTAATCAAACAACAAAAGTGTGACAAGAAAAACAACCTATCATGATGAGTAAATTTAAAGAATATTTTGACATTATGCTGATGATCAGGGTGGGAATCTCCACAGGTATCATCAGTTGTAATCAAATCAAATAGACAGTTACCAACCAATAATAAATTTTAGTTATTATATGGGTGCATACGGATTAAAATCAAAGATAATTTTATCTTTTTATTGTGAAATTATATATTAAATTTACATAACGGTGGCGGAATGGAAGTAATTTTTATTGATATTTTATTGTGTAGTGGATTGGACATATTCTTAACTTATAATATTGTGTGGTGAAGGGCACTATTTTATTCTACTCCATTGGAGGTGTGCCTACATAGGCAGAATCTATACAGATACAGATACAGATATAGTGTGTCTTTTTATGTTGTAATGTTACACTACTGTTTCAGGTAAGGGTGACAGTTGGCGCCTGCTGAAACGTTTAACCCGCTGCATTTTTATGCAACTGTCCTGTTGTTCAGTGGTTGTCGTTTGTTGGTGTGGTTCATAGATTTTTCTCGTTTCTCGTTTTTTTTTTTTTTTTTTTTTATATATAGATTAGATCGTTGGTTTTCCTTGTTTGAATTATTTTACACTAGTCATGTTGGGACCTTTTAGAGCTTGCAGTTCGGTGTGAGCCAAGGCTCCGTGTTGAAGCCGTACTTTGACCTATAATTGTTTACTCTTTATACATTGTGACTTGGATGGAGAGTTGTCTCATTGGCACTCATACCACATTTCCTTATTCATATTGACTTATAGTTCTAGCCTCTGTAATAAAAGTGACCATTATATATGTTTACATAGAACCAAGAACATCACTTATTTGAATTATAATTTAATACTAATTTTTACCTTTGCACATTTGTTGTTTTGTTTTTGTTTTTGTTTTTGTTTTATTTCAAATATGTTATATGGCCTTAAATGTAAAGAACATATAAGCCGACTACAGGCCCGGATGAACCAATATCAGTTTAAGCAACAACTTCAACATTGCAAAGTCAACTTTGATTTTAGGAAGTTTTAATCTTTAATTTGGAGACGAGCTTAAGTCTTTATCTTTTCATGTAACTGTAATGCATATTTTCCCCATTTGTCTTTCCTTTTTTTGACAAGTTAAAATAAACTAACGACTTTAATGAACATGGGGGTTTCCAAAATAGATAATAGTCATGTTTATGGTTACCGCACTATCTTACACATCTACAGTTTAACCTTACGTTCACCTGCATGAGTTAACGTACTCAATAACAAAGAATTATGCATGTATTACTAACCGTTTAAGTATCCTGATTTGATTTTTATGTGTTTATATTTAATAAATCGAGCAAAATTCCCTATGGAAGCTAATCATTCTTGAATATATAACGTTATATCCTCTGATGGTTTCAACTTTTAAAACTTTAAAATTCAGGTGTTCGTCTTTCGTCTGCCTATACGTCATTTCATTTTGTCCTCTGAATTTTTCTTTTCGATTCTACTTTAAGGTTACCTATTTTTAGTTTTTCAAATCCGTATTGCCATTAAAACAGATAATCTGTGACAAATGTAATACCAAAAAAAAAAAAAGAAGCTATATATTCATCCGAATCATAAGTTATGAATTTGCGTGGATTCTATATGTATACGTAAAAGAAATTTAATTATTCAAATGTTATTTAGATTTATAAGTGAAGTCACAATAACATTGGGAAGTTTTATACAATTTTGAGAGTTAACTGTAATCATTTGAATCACCAGTTGTTTTGTATACATACAACCAGTGCGGAAAAATGAGCAAAAACCAGAGACAATAATTTCTCTTATTCTTTGTCAACTTAACAATTTCTGGACCCATTGTATCAAAATATCAAAAATATTAAACGAACATGTGATTGCCAATTTTCTCAGAAGATGATTGGATGAGTTTAAGGTTCATAACCTTTATCAGATCTCTGGATGAATCGGAATGTTCTAACAGATGTTAGAGAAATTAACAACTTTGTGGAATTTGGAAGATACTCGAAGGGGGTTTTCGTTTATCAAAAATGAAAATGTATTTGATAATCAGTAGAGAAACATTTTCTTACAGAGTTACTAATGAATAATCATATTTGTCCAATTTCGATAAGTTAATTATCAATTTTAAAGTCCTCGCAGAGGCTCGATAATTTAACTTTCTCGATTGGATTTATCCGATAATCCTCTGGTACCAATGTAAGCGTCTATATAAAAAAGAAGATGTGGTATGATTGCCAATGAGACAACTCTTCACAAGAGACCAAATGACACAGAAATAAACAACTATAGGTTACCGTACGGCCTTCAACAATGAGCAAAGCCCATAAAACATAGTCAGCTATAAACAGCTATAAAAGGTCCCGAGATGACTATATGCATCAACCTACAGTTTACGTACCTCCTTTATAACTGTACACCATTATGCACAATAAGCATGCAGCAATATTCTGAAATAAAAAAAAAATGCCTGAAAAGAGTCAGTGCAAATGGCGAGACAAATCTTTCACCGAATTAGAATAATTACATTACATGTATGTTTCATGTGAATCCGTTAGTTTGATTGGCTAACAATAATCGCGCGTTATTCAAAAATTAATCTTCATATCAAAATGAAATGTTACATTCGTGGTGGCACGTGCATCCACACCACAAAAAAAAGTGCGCAGAAAGATAAAAGAAAAACTTGATAAAACTTTTTTTCATGGTCTTATTATCATAAAAATGTAATTATAAGAAATGAATGCTTCTTTTTTTAATTTTATCGGGGTGTAAACGTGTTGATCGTGCACACATTTGTAGAATGAAGCGCGAAACATACAAAATATGCTTCGTTCAACACTTGTACTCCCCTAATAAAATTACAAAAAAG
The DNA here is from genome assembly GCA_017311375.1 of Mytilus coruscus. Classification (NCBI taxonomy): domain Eukaryota; kingdom Metazoa; phylum Mollusca; class Bivalvia; order Mytilida; family Mytilidae; genus Mytilus; species Mytilus coruscus. The sequence goes on along the minus strand of CM029604.1, from coordinate 25,149,941 downwards.
AAGCATTAAGTTCTTAAATAAAATACTAGTAATTGATTTGTTTTAAAAATAAACCTCTTCTTAATTTAAAAATATTCAAAAGCATTTTTTATTAACATTTCTACTAAGAATATAATTCAGTTTACACTCATTTCATAAGTTATTTTCTCTTTTCAAACAAGTATGTCTAAGAACTATGAGATGATTAGAAAAAACAGTAAAATAACAAAAATAATCAACTCCAAGGAAAATTCAAAACGGATAGTTCCTTATCAAATGTCAAAATCAAAAGATCAAACACATGAAACGAATGAAAAACAAACAATAATAAAATACAACTGCGTTGGTGCATAACAATCAAATGCATTAAACATGTTTAAGAGAATTGAAAAATCTTTAAAAATGTTCTTACCTGAAGATCATTTATTATGTAAATGCATGAATTACCAAATTCGTCCACAAACCTAATAAAAACTGTCTTTATTTTGGTTGTTACTTCGCGGGTATGTTAAGGCATTTTTCAGGGCAAATAACTCTTGTGATGCTCATGAATATTAATGAGCAATGTTGCGTCTTCACAGTGACAACGCTATCCGCTTCATTTCTCTGGTCGTCAATCGCTCTCGTATTTTGTTCTTTTTATTGATAAACTATGCAGAATTAGATAAATAATGATAATTTGTTGTAATTAAAAACCATATGTCACATTATTTTACAAGTAATAACTTGTATTGTGTGAAAATCCGTCCTGTTGATCTCGCAACGGAGGCGTGGCTTGTCTTCCTTATTTGGAAAACCGATTCAACAGGAAGCTTAAAACCCACATGTTTTGAACGGACGGATTGTTTGTGTTGCATGAGTCGAACAATGGCCCATGTACCTAAGGATTTCAGCATACAAGCAGAATAGTACGACATGACTATGAGTAATTATTCTGTCGTCTTTTTGCTGTTTTCTGTAGCCGACTATCTTCATGTTGACAAAAATCTACCCTTGAAGTTGCATCTTCTCCCCCTTTTTTCCATCTGTTCAGTAGAATTTAGAAATTATCCCTGAACCAAGGCTTTGCATAGTATACTATGCCTGAACTATCTTAAATGCAATTCCATTGATGGTCCACAGTGTTTATGTGCAATTTAGGTGAAGTTTTAGAATACCCTAGTCCAAATAATTCAAAAACAGCCTTGCCAGACGTCATAATTATTTGGACTAAGATTACCCATGAGTTGTCCAGGAAATTTGTTATGCTATAGTTACACTTTTTGATATAAAAAAAACTTAATGTGCTCTAGCCTATTCCATGGTTGGCCAGTTAACATTCAATCTGTTTGAATTCATGAATCATGGATATAATTTCTTTTGAGAGCGAGTGATATCAGCACATGAGATTGGCAATTCTGATAGCAAGTTGCTGGTTTAAAATGAATCCGAAGGCAACTGTAGAAGAAGAAGACACGACTAAATTTTCAACAAACATGACAAAGACCTCACCTCAATATTATCAATATAAACTGTATTTAGCACCTTTATTATCACAGAGTTTATAACTTTGCAGACAGTGTGTAGGCAAGACACTGCCAGATGTTTTAAAGTTAGCTATGTACATGTACAAACTACACTTTCCCTCAATTTCAAAGCTGCATCATACAAGGTCAGTTTATCGACGTGCCAAAACAACAAAAATTCTAGATTTTTATTCACATAAAGACTTGAAAGACTTAAGTGTAACTGTAAGCTGATTGATTTTTATTGTTTGTTTTGCATAGTACGTATACCTATACGTCTGTAGTGTAGAAGCAAATGTAGTGCTTACTAAATAGAAATTCTGAGAGACCCAAAAGAAGTTTTTAAAAACCTGGGCTATTGGTCCTGTGCCCAAGTGTAAATCTTACATATACAAATATATATACCCTTATTTTATTCTGTATGCTACTTTGTACATCTGTACATGTTGTAGTTCTTTAATATGTATATGAATAAAAGGAGATGTAGGGTGTACATTGTACATTGTTTGTGTACATAATCATATATCATGAGACTGCTACCGAAGTTCTTTCTGTTCGACATGTTGTACTACCAGAATGAAGTTCAAATATATATACCCATATTTTATTCTGTATGCTACTTTGTATATTTGTATATGTTGTAGTTCTTTAATATGTATATGAATAAAAGGAGATGTAGGGTGTACATTGTACATTGTTTGTGTACATAATCATATATCATGAGATATCTACAGAAGTTCTTTCTGTTCGACATTTTGTACTACCAGAATAAAGTGCATTCTGTTTATATACTAGTAACAGTCTTTATGAAATATGTAACACGTATTAAAAGGGAAAATTAATAATTTTAATTCTTCAGCCTTAGGCTAAATTGATGTCATGTATGTGGAGGTGTCTTCGAAATTATTGAAAAACAAATGTCACTGACGGAATCAGTCAAGTACCAAATAAAAAAGATTTACATTTGTATCTAGCTTTCCTCTCTTATAAAATAATATAAAATAAGTAATATCAAAACTGGAAAATGCTGGGCCCACCTTTTCTGGGGAAAATTTGGTTGTTTATATAGGAAATCACTGAAGCATGACTGGAGCAGGGGCCTTCTTAGGTAGTCAGTGCAGTGGGCCCCAACTTATGAAAATTTCTGGATCCGCCACTAAGATAGCATCACATTCAAGAAATATAGCATCACATGACACTGAAAGACCCTGGGCATCGCGAACACTGGGTTGCTGTATGGCGTTTAATGCTAATTTGGTATAGGTTTGGAAGTTAGAATATTCACTGTTCTGGAATGTACCTGTATAATCATTTTAAAAAGATAAGACATAAAATAAATTTGTCTTTTCGGAATCGAATGCATTCTGGGTAATATTTTCAAAAGCGTTCACCAAAAAGTTGTGATTGGCTGAACACGTACTAAATATTGGAATTCCATCCAATGATGTGGCGTTATTTTCATTTTGGTGTACGAACAATGAGATTACCCATAGTCCTATACATAGATTCCGAAAAGGCGAATTACATTTGTACCTACCTGTTCAAACCTTTTTGTTTCAACTTGGAGGCTGGAAACAAGCATTTTTTTTTTTTTTTTTTTTTTTTTTTTTTTTTTGCAAAAACAAAAACTTGTTATATTGTGTTATATTGATAGTTAGGGACTGTTTTACAAAAATGTTCGGTGGATATCATATTGTTAAGTTTTTAACACACCATTTTTTCAAATAATTATTGCATGTAGACTTGGAATACAATATAAATCATACATGTTTATATATGAAAAATATTTGTATCTGTAATACTACTTACTGGATTGGTTCTTTTTTTTTGTGTACACAGTTGTAAATTGTTTCTTTTTTATTATTACAGGTTCAAGATGACAATGATGAGAACAAAAGTGCAAAAGATAAGCCTTACATGTACATTGCAATAAGTGACTGCAGAATGTATGAACAGTTGGTAATCCACATGCTTCGTGTCGAAATACCTCTTTTTCAACACATATTTTATCGTCATCCAGAAAACATGGAAAACTATGTGTTCAGGGCAACATAACTTTTTGAAATGGAATAAAGTTAACTTTCCAACCAGACATTCCACAGTGTGATCATGGTGATGTCAAACAGCATGTTAAAATTGGTTAAAAAAAATCTAGTAAGACTCAGCTTAAAGGTAAAAGGAGGAACCAGTTATTGACACCCTCCTTTTCTTGCCTGTTTTTCTGGACAGAAAGAAAATCCTCCATTAATAGAATGCAGAAAGTGAAAGATATGGCTAATTGACTGTTAAATTGTAAAATTAATGGAAACGTGTGTAAAGCAAAAACTTCATTCAATCTATAAAGTAATTCAACATCTTGTAGCAGCCTCGTAGAGATCGTTCTACAGCCGTACAGGTTGATCTAAAATGAACAGTTCTAGAACTTTCAACATTAAAACAGAGATTAATCTAAACAAGTACAATTAGATCAAAAAGAATTTGTGCACATATACATTGTACATGTATAGTGGAAAAATTATATGTGCAATTTATTACTAAGGGAGCTACCATTTGATTTTTATGAGGGGGGAGGGGGTTAGGATGAAATTTGAAAAAAAAATAGGCAGGACAGGAGTTTTGAGTAAAAAAAAAAGGCAGGATGAGCAACTTTGCAAAAAAAAGGCAAGATGACAATTTATGTAAAAAAGTCAGGATAAACTAATAAAAAAAAGGCAGGACCGAATAGAGTGAAAAATAAAAATACAGGACAGAGATTACAACTAAAAAAAATGCAGGACAAAATTTTTCATCCTAGGAAAAGTTGAACTTGTACACCTATGTTCCATTAGATTGTATTTGGCAGAAAACATACTTTCAGTCGTGTTAAATTTACAGATACATGTAATCATAAAGTATTGCCATTTCAATTATCAAAATAAGACACAGATGAGACTTCTATCATTGTCTATGCTTATATATTTTTCTTCCGTAAAGTTCCATTACACATATTGCTTTTTTTCAAACCACTCAAACTTTATATACCGTAAATTCAGAAATTATTGAATGCGAATAATGTGACTAGGCTAGTATCGCAATAATTAGAACTTGCATTCTTATAACTGAAACATACACATTTATGTAGAAGTATTTGAAATCACAATAAATAAACATTTTTTTTTGTAAAATTGAGAATGAAAGTTAAGGAATATGCACGTCAAAGAGATAACCCAGCCAAAGTGCAGATAACAGCCAAGGCATCCATTCTTGAATATTTGCAATAATAAATGCAATGACAAATATTTCGGCTTAACAAATAGCCTTCGTCGGTGTCAATAATTTTAACAATACTGATTGTAGATGAAAAAGAGATCAGTAATACAGATAAGTTTTGGTCTATTGATTTTAATCCATAATCTTGAACATCATAATATAACAAAACTCGATACTCTAATATACGTGACTGTGTATATTTACATTCCAAAATGAGTGAAAACAAAACTTAGTATTTCTTATTGATGCCGTTCGGATGATGTACATTTAGTTCCTTTATCCAAAAGCTTTCCCGAACCTGTCGCTGGACATCACTCCAGTGAATGTTCTGTTCAATCACTAGGATTTTCATGCGATTAAAGTCATCAAGTTTGTGACCTGATTGTCTGAAATGCTGAGAAACTGGGAGAAGTGGCTTCTTAGAGATATCACTCCTATGGTCATTGAGGCGTTTGTGGAAAGGCTGTTTTGACTCACCAACATATTGGAGGCCACAAACCGAACATTCCAGTATGTAAATAACGTTCATACATTTGTAAGTAACATTGCAAAATATCTTATAGTTATTTTCGGTTGCCTTACTGTGAAACGTTGATGAATGCTGCATCTGTAGGCAGCATTTGCAGCGTTTTTCCTCACACTAACGACATTCTCCAGAAGTACTTCTATTATCAGACACTTCAGCCCGCACTAGCAGGTTCTGCAGACTGTTGGGTTGCCTAAAAGCTATCATAGGAAGCTCAGGAAAAATCTTGGATAGTTTGGAATTCTTTTCAACTGTTTTCCAATGCTCACGAATGACACCAAAGCTGTTTTTGAGGGATGGGTGGTAAGTGAGAACACATGGAGTCCTTTTATTTTTCTTTTTATCTTTGTATTCTTAAAGTTTACTCCTAGGAATTGATTCCGCTTTCTGAAAACTTTTTTTGATATTTCTGTGTTTGTATCCCCTTCTCTTCAAGCGGGTTTCAAGTTCACGTAGTTGTTTTTTGGTTGTTTCTGTGTTGGAACATATTCGCTTGACTCTTAGTGCCTGACTGTACGGGATGCTCTTGGTCAGATGAGGGATGGCATCGAATACATCCATCCTTCTTTACCATCTGAGTAAAAGAGAAAACGAATAAGACGCTTTAAACGTAGACCACAAAGGACTGATTCACCCTCCAATATTGTGGTTAATCTTTCCAAACACCAGTTGACAGAATCGGAAACATCTCTTCTCTCGAGAGGCCTAAATTTCTGTCCTCTACCTGCCCCTGTCAATGGAACTAAATTGTCGGAAGACCTTGACAATTTTGCCAGAAGTCTACGCATTAAGGAATATTTCGCGTCGAAGGAGAATAACAACAAAAGCTCGGATAGTGACTCAGAAATTTCAGAAGACGAGAACAACTACAAATTTTATAAAAAAGTGTTCTTGGATCCCTAAACCGAGCAAAAATGCAACCTTGGAATCATTTATTGACAACTTTAAGTCTGACATTATTAGAAATACCAGAAATAACAATAAACTTTTTGACAATCTAACCAATGAAGAACGGACTGCACTGAAAAACTTACGATCTAACAACAACATCGTCATTAAACCTGCAGACAAAGGCAGTGCAGTGGTTGTCATGGATAAATCTGCCTATATTCAAGAGGCTGAACGACAACTTGGCGATGCAAGGTTCTACCAAAAGCTAGATTCTGATCCTACAACATCTTTTAGCAGAGAAATAATTGATAGTTTGGTAGAAATGCACAACGATGGTCTCATCGATGACAAAACTCTTGAATATTTGAAACCAGAAAATCCGAAACCGGGTAGATTTTATCTTTTACCTAAAATTCACAAGGCCAATAACCCCGGAAGACCTAGAGTTTCAGCGAACGGTCATCCGACGGAAAAAATATCGGAATTCGTTGACTTCCATCTTCGTCAACATGTTGAAGACTTACCATCTCACATTAAAGATACAACCGATTATCTAAGAAAAATGCAGGCCTTAAATCCACTTCCCTCTGACACGACACTTGTTTCTATGGATGTCACCTCCCTCTACACAAATACCCACATGCAGATGGCATTGATGCATGTAAAGAAGTTTGGAATTCCAGACCAGTGAAACATCCACCTACTGAATGCCTGGTCAAAATGCTCACGCTGGTACTAAAGAAAAACAACTTCACTTTTGATGGAGATCATTATTTGCAAGTTAATGGAACTGCTATGGGCACCAAAATGGCTCCATCATATGCCAACATATTCATGAGCAAATTAGAAAAACAACTCATTGAATCTTCCATCGAAAAACCGCTTTCCTGGTTTAGATTGATAGATGATGTGGATATGAAATGGAATAAAAGTGAGAGGATTTAGATACTTTCATCACTCATGCCAACAACATACATCCAAGTATCAAATTTACTCATGAGAAATCTAAATCCAAAATCGCCTTCTTCGATACTTTCAGCTTGCTCCCAAATGGCATCATATCCACAGATCTATATTCTAAACCTACTGACACTCATCAATATCTGTCCCATAAAAGTTGCCATCCTCCTCATCTGACTAAGAGCATCCCGTACAGTCAGGCACTAAGAGTCAAGCGAATATGTTCCAACACAGAAACAACCAAAAAACAACTACGTCAACTTGAAACCCGCTTGAAGAGAAGGGAATACAAGCACAGAAATATCAAAAAAAGTTTTCAGAAAGCGGAATCAATTCCTAGGAGTAAACTTTAAGAATACAAAGATAAAAAGAAAAATAAAAAGACTCCATGTGTTCTCACTTACCACCCATCCCTCAAAAACAGGTGTCATTCGTGAGCATTTGAAAACAGTTGAAAAGAATTCCAAACTATCCAAGATTTTGCTGAGCCTCCTATGATAGCTTTTAGGCAACCCAACAGTCTGCAGAACCTGCTAGTGCGGGCTGAAGTGTCTGATAATAGAAGTACTTCTGGAGAATGTCGTTAGTGTGAGGAAAAACGCTGCAAATGCTGCCTACAGATGCACAACCGAAAATAACTATAAGATATTTTGCAATGTTACTTACAAAAGTATGAACGTTATTTACATACTGGAATGTTCGGTTTGTGGCCTCAAATATGTTGGTGAGTCAAAACAGCCTTTACACAAACGCCTCAATGGCCATAGGAGTGATATCTCTAAGAAGTCACTTCTCCCAGTTTCTCAGCATTTCAGACAATCAGGTCACAAACTTGATGACTTTAATCGCACGAAAATCCTAGTGATTGAACAGAACATACACTGGAGTGATGTCCAGCGACAGGTTCGGGAAAGCTTTTGGATAAAGGAACTAAATGTACATCATCCGAACGGCATCAAAAAGAAATACTAAGCTTTGTTTTTCACTCATTTTGGAATGTAAATATACACAGTCACGTATATTAGAGTATCGAGTTTTGTTTATATTAGGATGTTCAAGATTATGGATTAAAATCAATAGACCAATACTTACCAGTATTACTGATCTATTTTTAACCTAAAATCAGTATTGTTAAAATTATTGACACCGACGAAGGCTATTTGTTAAGCCGAAATATTCGTCAACACGATTTAATAACAACATTTTCATATAATACCATCTTATGTTAGTATCGTTGTGCAAATTTTTAGACTTATATAATTTTTCCTTATCTGCACAGTATCGTCTTCTAGACGATCCGGTACATAGTAAATTTATTGGTTGGTCCTTTTTATAGACTTCTATATGTATATATATATATATATATATATATATTGATTGATTGATTGATTGTTGGTTGCTTAACGTCCAGTGGCAAATAGTTCATGCATATTCAGGACGAGAACAAATTAACAATAAATACAATAGGTAGGTTCTGTAATAGAGGCGTCTGGGATTGAGGTCGGAGAAATTTAGACTGCCAGGGGAAATGAGGGTATTTTGGATAGGGACAGAAATTTAGCCTTGCAACAGGTCACCTACGGACCCCTCAAAGAGTTGTTGCAAGGGTTCTTAACGTGCAAAGAGCGTGGCACTCTCTTTACACGAGGCATCGGATTTAACGTCCCCATTCTGACCGGACGTGGCTGCAAATTTGTACATCCTGCACAGCCAAACGGACGCCCCACTTTGACGAGGGTTTTACCGCCGGTCGGAGGAAGACCAATGGTGACCATACTTCTATTCCCCAGTCACCCTTGGGGATTATATATATATATATATATATATATATATATATATATATATATATATATATATATATATATATGTGAAATCCCATTTTAAATAATTCTGGTGTTGGTTTTTTATAATGTATAAGTTTATCCAGATTTTTTTAAAGAGGGGTCAACAAGCAATCTGTAAGCAATACATGGTCACACATAGGCGGATCCAGGGGTGGGGACCCTGGGGTGCCCGGGGCCCCCTTTCGCGGGAAAAAATTGGTTGATTATATAGGGAATCACTGAAGCATGACTGGAGCGACTTTAATGCCATTGAGACAATTATCCACCAAAGTTCAAATGAAATAGCTATAGAATTTAGCAATTATATATACTATAGGCAACTACCATCTCTGACAATGACAAATTCCATACCCTATATAGTGGGCTAGAAATGGCTTAGACATAAACAAGAATTCAATTGAGAAACTTAACAGCCTAATGTATAACAAAACAGATATGACAGACATGAACCAAATTAAAAGAAGCCACTGAACAAATGGTCTCTTTAATACTGTAACACAAAACACAAATTCATTTTTTGGGTCACAAAATGCAATGCGATGCTTAATAACACAATATACATGATATAGATGAAATACCACGCTGAAGTACGTCCATTATTCATTTTTCATTATTCAAAATTCAAAAATGAATAATGAAATAGTTCACTATTCACTATTCAATGTTAAGTGATGAATAATGAATAATGAAATAGTTTATGTTTCATTATTCAAGTTGAAGCGGTGAACAGTGAAATAAAAATAAAAATAATTGACTGTGACACTATAGCTATATCCCGTATTTCTAAATTAGTCTTTTTGGTGTTATCTAACAAATATTCAAATTGATATCAGAAAAAATAAATAAAAACACTTTTTTAATTTTAATTTGATTTATTTATCTGGTTCCGAGTTTCGGAGGATAAACTAGTGGGTTTTCCTACATATTTTTAACAGAAATTCCTTGGTCCAATGTATGGACGACCTGAATACCAAAACATATATATATATAAATTAAAATACTCTACGAGGTCTTTTTTCAATTTTCACTCGACCTCTGCTATTCGTCATCATCTAATTATAGATATAACAAGTCGATTGTTCAGCAATGACCATTTGAGGGGTTACGGAGGATCTAAATGCCAAGATACGCGTGAAAATTAAGAAATAGCCAATTTTGAATAATGAAATGGATATTTTGAATAATGGAATGGACTGCTGCGACCCTTTAGCCCCTAATTATAGATATACTTTATACCTCATTCGAAACCTTATCAAGAGAGAAACAAAAGGTATATAGTCAATATGTTCCGCAACGCATATTAGAGGAGTAACGAAGGACCTAAATATCAAAATACGCGTGAACATTAAGAAATAGCTTCTTTTGAATAATGGAATGGACTGCTGCAACCCGTCAGCCCCTAATCAAGGAAAAAAATTATACACCAAATTAAAGCTTAATGATAGAGGAATAAACTGAGTATAAACGATATGTGCTGCAATGACCATTAGAGGGGTTACGGAGGACCTAAATGCCAAAATACGCGTGAAAATTAAGAAATAGCCAGTTTTGAATAATGAAATGGATATTTTGAATAATGGAATGGACTGCTGCTACCCTTTAGCCCCTAATTATGGATATACCTTATATCTCATTCGAAAGCTTATTAAGAGAGAAACAAACTAGTCTAACTCCGTTCTATAGGTGCCTGTCCGAAGTCAGAAGCCTATGGTTGTCGTTGGTTTATGTCTGTCATATTTGTTTTTCGTAAATTGTTTGGTTATAAATTAGGCCGTTAGTTTTCTCAATTGATTTGTTTTACGTTTTTCATGTCGGGGCCTTTTATAGCCGACTATACGGTATGGGTTTTTTTAATTGTTGAAGGCCGAATGGTAGCCTATAATTGCTTACATCCACTTTATTTGAACTTTGGTGGATAATTGTCTCATTGGCAATCATACCACATCTCCTTATTTTTATAAAGCAGCCAACAAAGTGGTGGTGGTGGTATGACGTAAATACTACACGAAAGTCTTTAAGAATGAAATTACTTATTCAACTACATTTACATTCAAGGCCGTGCGCTCCACACAGAGTCAAATACAAAATAATCATGTCACTAATACCGGTCATCTTAAGGTCTCCTCTGAAAATTTGAAAGTCCCTACATTGTATTGGCATCCTTAACTACACAAAAACCCGTTCATATTTCGTTTCCTCACAGCTTCAAGTAAATGTTCTACTGCTAATCTTTCTCGGCTTTTAACTAGTTCGCTTACTTCTATAAAAAAAACTGGTTATCAATTTTTATGATAAAGCATATGAAAATAAGGAATAAACTATTTTGAAGTGTCATTAACTACTAGTATTTGGATGTTTGGATAATTTACGTGCTTTTGATTATCCGTTCAATTCGGTTGACAGTTGATTTTTCAATTCTATATGTTACACTATCACAAAATCTAATCGTAATTGGATTTTTTTTATCAAACAGACGCTCTCTAATTTATTTAAACGGTCCTTTAACAAATTTGGTTGCAGATTTGTTAGATTTATTTGCTAAAACTTATATGAAGTCTTCTTCTTTAATGAAAACGGGAAATATGCTACTTTCCAGTATGTTTTTTTTTTTTTTTTTTACTGGGCCCGATTTGGTGGTGTTACATCTTACAAAGTCTACCCTAACTATTTTACAAAGAACTCCGCTCAAACCGGTGATAGGGGCCGTCTTAAACTTGCAGTGAGATGAGAGTTTTGTTTCTGTTTTTGTTCGGCTTTGAATGCCTCATTGTGACTTTGAGATGAAGAACAGCAATAAAAGCGCTGTTCCTTTGCTTTTTGTGTGTTTGTTTTTTGTTGTTTTTTGTTTTTGTTTTTTTTTTTTTTGCTGTGCATGTACTGATTTTGTGTCATGGATGGATAACCCATATCCTTTGATTTTCTATTAGAAATACTTGCTGGAACTGTGATGAGATGATTAAAGCTTTAAATTTAATTTTCTTCTTGACAACACGTAAATATGTACGTTTCGGCAACACAGTTTATCGACAGGTTGCAGGTATTCAGTTGGTTACCAATTGCGCGCCTTTAATAGCAGACTTGTTATTGCACTGTTATGATTCACGGTTTATGGGTAAACTCCGTCTAAATTACATTTAATTGATAAATCTAAAAACCCTTGCAGCAACATTGATGATATTTTTGCTTTAAATAATCAACAATTTTCGAATTTTACTGCCGGAATTTACCCAAAAGAAATAAGTTTGAATAAATCCAATACATATAGCAATACTTTTCCTTTTCTAGGTTTGGATATTTCAGTTTCACACGGGAAACTCTATACAAAATATTTCGACAAAAGATACGATTTTTCGTTCCTGATTGTTTATTTTCGCCTTTAAGACGGTGGTGTTCTTTCCGCCCCTTTTTACGGTGTGTATATGTCACAACTTGTTCGTTATGCCCGTGTCTGTAGTCGCGTTTTAGATTTCAATGAACACAATTTATGTATAACTGATGAATTTTTAAGTCATTTCATTATATATACAAATAATTAGTTTTGAAGTTTGGCTGTACCTGTAGAGTTCTAAGGCGGAATATCACATCCTAATTTTTATGGCGATGTTATTTATACAGCCCGTAAATTCAGATAGGATCCATATAAAGTAATTGACCCGTTGAATAAACGTTATCATCTACCGCAGTAGTAAAATGTTTAAATATGGCTTTTATTGGTATTAAATTATTAACATTGATTTTGTTTTTTGAAAAATTAAAACATAAATAAATATATATTGCTGTATATGATCCTGTTGATACTGTTAACTTATATTTGGGCATTGCACAAGGTCATAGAATTGAGAATGGATACGGGGAATGTGTCAAAGAGACAACAACCCGACCAAAGAGCAGAAAACAGTCCAAGGCCACCAAGGCCACCAAAATGGGTCTTCAACACATAGAGAAAATCCCCACCCGGAGGCGGACTTCAGCTGACCCCTAAACAATAATGTATACATGCATTTCTCAGACTGTTTATGACGTCTTTACACTAAATCTGTTGGATGAATGATTGATATTTTAGTCTGGGATAACATGATTCATTTATTACTTTCACATTTTTCATGTCGGGACCTTTTAAAGCCGACTATTCGGTATGGGTTTTTCTCATTGTTGAATGCCGTACGGTTGCCTATAATTGCGATCATCCATTTCATTTGAAATTTGGTTGGTGGTTGTCTCATTTGCAAACATACCACATCTCCTTATTCATATATAACATCCCTTCCCAATTCGATATCTCTGGGGAATCCCATATATGTAAATGTTTCATTCAAATCATGCAAGAAAAAAATCAAGTTACAATAATCCTACAACAATTTTCGAAAGACAAATACAAACAATTTACTATATAGCGTTTGTTCCTCTATCGATAAGCTTTCAAATGCTGTATAAGGTTTCTCTGTAATTAGGGGATGAACGGTATGAACAGTCCATTCCATTATTCAAAATGTCCATTCCATTATTCAAAATTGGCTATTTCTTAATGTTCACGCGTATTTCGATATTTAGGTCCTTCGCTACTCCTCTAATATGCGCTGCGGAACAGATTTACTATATACCTTTTGTTTCTCTCTTAATAAGCTTTCAAATGAGGTATAAGGTATATCTATAATTAGGGGCTAGAGGGTCGCAGCAGTCCATTCCATTATTCAAAATAAGCTATTTCCTAATGTTCACGCGTATTTCGGTATTTAGGTCCTTCGTTACTCCTCTAATATGCGCTGCGGAACAGATTTACTATATACCTTTTGTTTCTCTCTTAATAAGCTTTCGAATGAGGTATAAGGTATATCTATAATTAGGGGCTAGAGGGTCGCAGCAGTCCATTCCATTATTCAAAATATCCATTTCATTATTCAAAATTGGCTATTTCTCAATTTTCACGCGTATTTTGGCATTTAGGTCCTTCGTAACCCCTCTAATGGTCATTGCAGCACATATCGTTTGTACTCAGTTTATTCCTCTATTAATGAGCTTTAATTTGATGTACAAATTTTTCCTTGATTAAGGCTGACAGGTTGCAGCAGTCCTTTCCATTATTCAAAATAAGCTATTTCTTAATGTTCATGCGTATTTCGATATTTATATCCTTCGTTACTCCTCTAATATGCGTTGCGGAACATATTGACTATATACCTTTTGTTTCTCTCTTAATAAGCTTTCGAATGAGTATAAGGTATATCTATAATTAGGGGCTAAAGGGTCGCAGCAGTCCATTCCAGTATTCAAAATATCCATTTCATTATTCAAAATTGGCTATTTCTTAATTTTCACGCGTATTTTGGCATTTAGGTCCTCCGTAACCCCTCTAATGGTTATTGTGGCACATATCGTTTATACTCAGTTTATTCCTCTATCAATAAGCTTTAATTTGGTGTATAAATTTTTCCTTGATTAGGGGCTGACAGGTTGCAGCAGTCCTTTCCATTATTCAAAATAAGCTATTTCTTAATGTTCACGCGTATTTCGATATTTAGGTCCTTCGTTACTCCTCTAATATGCGTTGCGGAACATATTGACTATATACCTTTTGGTTCTCTCTTCATAAGCTTTCGAATGAGGTATAAGGTATATCTATAATTAGGGGCTAAAGGGTCGCAGCAGTCCATTCCATTATTCAAAATATCTATTTCATTATTCAAAATTGGCTATTTCTTAATTTTCACGCGTATTTTGGCATTCAGGTCCACCGTAACCCCTGTAATGGTCATTGCTGAACAATCGACTTGTTGTATCTATAATTAGAGGATGAAGAATAGCAAAGGGCGAGTGAAAATTAAAAAAGGACCACGTAGAGTATTTTAATTTATATAATATATGTTTTGGTATTCAGGTCGTCCATACATTGAACCAAGGAATTTCTGTTAAAAATAGTTAGGAAAACCCACTAGTTTATCCTCCGAAACTAGGAACCAGATAAATAAATCAAATTAAAATTTAAAGAGTGTTTTTATTTATTTTTTCTAATATCAATTTGAATATTTGTTAGATAACACCAAAAAGACTAATTTAGAAATATGGGAACTATTTCATTATTCATTATTCATCACTTAACATTGAATAATGAAAAATTAATAACATTGAATAGTGAATAGTGAACTATTTCATTATTCATTATTGAATTTTGAATAATGAAAAATTAAATAATGGACGTACTTCAGCGTGGTCTTAAACAATAACGTGTCTACACAATAATGTCAACATTCAAGCTCTAAAGCGTTCCGAGTAATTGAATTCAACAAATGACTATCTAACGCACTAACTTTTAAAGCTGCAACAAAATACACACCCAAGTTTAATGAAAACAATTGAAGAATGTTTGCACTTACTGAAAAGTAGGAATATAACCAGCTTTATAATGTCCATTAAAGTACTAAAATCTTACAGTGAGTTAATGAATCAAATATCAATAGACTAAAGAAGATATCGGGTATATGCCATTTAGACAACAATCCATCAAAACTATACAAAAAAAAACAATGAATATACTAGAAGTCAAAATACAGTCGGCAACAATTTAAAAGTGTCTAAATCGCCGTTTAGACAAGATAACATTTTTTTCTGGAAGTTCAACAGTTCTAATACTTAAGACAAACACTTGCATGGTTCCTAACTTGGGAAATGCATATTGACGTTTGGCGGGAGGGATAACACTTATTTTGATCTTTTAACTGCTTCGGTTTATTGCTGGCCCGGTATCAAATAATTTTGAAACGTCTATTTTGAATTTGAGTTCAGGTAAAGACCGTTTTGTGTATTCTCGTTTTGTATGGTTTTCCTATTTACTATTACTTTGAATGTATCCGCTTTTAAAACAGTTAATACTTTATTTATTTTACAGATTTTGCAAAGACCATGATGATTGCTATGATCGTGTGGACGAATTTTGGCCAAAAATTTGGCCATACTCATATGAACTTCATAACGGAACAGTTAACTGTCAAAATAAATTAATCAATGTTGCTAATACATTTTTAATTATAATGACATTAATCTGTTAATGATAATAATTAAAACAAATAATAATAATAATAATAATAATAATAATAATTAATGATAAAAAATAATCAGCGTAATTAAGACATTCTCTCTTTCAATATAATAAATGTGTCTTAGTTTTATGATAATGTTTTCTTTCCAGATAGTCCCAGTTCCTGTAAGGGGAGAATATGTATGTGTGACAAAGTTTTTGTGAACTGTCTTCATAACAACACGTATAATCCAAACAATCATGAGGTAAACCAAGATGAATATTGTCAGGGGAGATAATAAATTTGAAACATATTATTCTTAGTTACTTTTCTTATACAAGTATTTTCACATTTCATATTATTGATTTAAGGATATAAACGTGTGATCCATACATGCATTACGGACAAAAGTTTTTTTTTTTTTTTTTTTTTTTGTAGTGTGTCCGCTTGACTGCATATATGTTTTTGATTGGCTTATATCAGGAAGACAAACACATGATATATATTATAGAAAATCGTGTTGAAACAATAGAAAAAGGATTCTTTGTTGTACACCATTATCCTAGGTAAGATGATGGTTGAGCGTCACAATGCAAAATTGGGAAGATGTGGTATGAATGCCAATAAGACATTTTTTTTCCAAACTGAGACCAAATGACGTAGAAGTTAGCAACTCACATGTTAAACGCAACGCAACGCCGTCACATTCTGAAGTAAGCCAGGAGCCTGTAATCTGACGGATGTCGTTGTTTGCTGTCTGTCATAATTCGACTTGATTTTCGCTTATTGATGTAATTTAATTCAGGCTGCTAGATATCTTTTTTAAATTGTTTTAAATTTTGACGTCCCAGGGACTTTTATAGGTAACTTTACGGCACAGTTTTTTTTCCTAATGGCTAAAGACATCACAGTGACCTAGAATTATTCACACCTTTGATCTTTGTACTATATTGATAGTTGTCTGATTGACAATGCTATATCCTTGTTGTTATTTTAAGTCATGAGTATGCCTATTTCGTATTCATTAGATATAAGAAGATGTGGTATGAGTGCCAATGAGACAACTCTCCATGCAAGTCAAAATTTATAAAATTAATGTAAACCATTATAGGTCAAAGTACGGTCTTCAACACGGAGCCTAGGCTCACACCGAACAGTACGCTATAAAGGGCCCCAAAAATTACTAGTGTAAAACCATTCAAACGGGAAAACCAACGGTCTGATTTATATAAAAACGAGAAACGAGAAACACTTATGAACCACATCAACAAACGACAACTACTGAACATCAGATTCGACGTAAATCACTTTACTCTGGTGGTGTTGAATAGATAATAGAATGTTGTTACCAGATGTAATGTTTATATTGGACGAGCTGACATTTATATAGAAAAAGTTACACATATACAATATTAGGTCACTATCTCAACATTTTGATTAATATTCAGTTTGTTTATGTTGATAACTGTGTTTTCAGTGGTGTAAGGGACATGTATGTAACATTTTAGGTACAACGTATTTTTGGAAATCCTCACGACCAAATGTCATAAGCAGAAAAATTTTCATGATGAAAAAAATTAACAGGAAGTGGAAATTCCATACCATTTAGATACATATTATTATAAGATTTCGCTGGCTTGAATCACATTCAGAACAAAGCAATTCGTTATTTTCCTGGCGTCCATAAATGTGTACCGACATTGGCAATTAACGGTGAAGTTGGTTGGGTGCACTCAAAGGAACGACGATAGTGTAATATTCTAAGATATTGGAACAAACTTGTATCTATGGACGACACTGGTGTATGTAAACGCGTCTTTACTTGGGACTACAAAAGGTGTACGGACAATTGGTCATTGTAAGTGAAAAACATTATGTCATTTATAGGATTGGAGAACAACATTATTACAAAAAAGACATGTGATTTACTTGTTTGCAAAACTGTACTCCGCAGATTGGGAGAAAGGTTTAGCGAACTTTCCGAAACTTCGAACATACAGACTCATAAAATCTGAATATAGCTGTAAACATTACATAGAACTTAATCTTAAACGTAACGAAAGGTCCATACTAGCGCAGCTCAGGTGTGGCATTCTTCCACTCAGGTTAGAAACTGGTCGTTTTATAGGTGAAGCAGAAGATGACCGATTGTGTAAAATGTGTGATGATAAATGTGTGGAAAACAAATTCCATTTCCTCATAAACTGTATTTTTTACAACAATCTACGAGCTCAACATTTCGCACAAATTGAAAATTTATATGTTTTATCAAAAGATGAACAGTTTAAATATTTACTATGTCAACATCCGAGAAAACTGCTAAATATATATTGCAAGCTTTTAGTAAGAGAAAAAACTTTTTATATGCAAATTTTCAATAAAATTGATTTATTGTGTTCGCCGTACCATTGATATTGATGTTTAAAGTGACTTATAGGCCCAAAGGGTCGGGTGTTGTAATTATTGTTTTTATATTTCACTGTATTATATACTATTTTGTGAAAAATCACATGTCACTATAATAAATAATTTTGTTAGTTAGTTAGTTAGTTAGTTATTAATAACTGCATTCAAAATAAGATAGCATTAATGACAATTTGAATTCCACAAACTTTCCACTTTCCGCCATCGCAGTCAGGGTACAAAAGGTTTTTTTTTTTTGTTTTTTTTTTTTTTTGTGCTGTTTTGGCCAAATACATTTCTTATTCAGTGCACTGTTTGTTATTTACAATATACAGATTTCAGCCCGAATTCCATTAAAAGGTTACTTACACGTAAAATCAGCTTCATTGAACTGTTTCTGTCTGCAAAGTGACAAAACCAGTAGAAATATTGACAATATCAAAGACCGCTCGAGCTGAAAATACTATTATGGTCACGAAACATTGAGAGAATAAGAAAAGTGGAATCAAATAGATCGTGATAATTAATTAATTTTAACAATATATTATCGTCTTAAAAAAAAAAATTCGTCAAGGCTTCCGATTACATGCACAAGTAAATCAAACGAATGATTTTGCACACTACTGACAATATATGAGGGTCTGGATGGGGTTTACAGAATAGAGAATAATGGGGAAAAAGTGCAAAATAAATCGCAATAAAAATACAGAATAGAGAAAAATAGACCAAGAAAATAACAAATAGAGAATAATGAGCTGTTAAAATATAAAGAATAGAGAAAAATGCGCAAAATTATGGTGGCTGGTTAAGGCCATTTCGCGTTTTCGCGATTTCGCCTTTTTACCTTTCATATTCTGTAGAGCGAAAACGCGAAGTCGAAAACACGAAAACGCAAAGTCGAAAATGCAAAAAATTGACATGGTTTCACTTCTTGATTTCGCATTTTCGACTTCGCGATTTCGCGTTATCGACTTTGCGTTTTTTAGTTTTCGCGATTTCGCGTTTTCGAGTTTGTCAATTACTGCCCCCCAGCCCCCCTTCCTTCTGCCAATCACTTCGTATCTTTTATCTGATTGGATTATGATTCAAAATTTGAAGATAACCTGACTGGATTGTATTATTTTCAAGAACTATTATTTTTTACAACGAGTACTTAGTACTTATGTGCATTGGTAGCTATATTTTTCGGAAATATTTTGCTTCGTGTTCATTCACCAGATTTTGGTTTGCACTTCATCATGGCCGTCTGTCTGTATATTCAAATACCTATGGTCTTTATATAAACAGCATTCACCCACATTCATATTTTGCACGTTTGTGGTTGATTCGAATTTTACTTGGGAAAATTGAAGATTGCAAGAATAAAGATTTATAAATAAACTCGCATGCATTGCCTGTATTTATTTTCGTTTCTGTAGAATGTGAGATTTATCTCATTTCTACTCGTGTACTTACAGCTGAGTATACAGTATGTGAGATTGTTTTTATTACTGATTTTTCGGTGCTGTATATATAACATTGTGTTTTAATTGAGTAATTAAATGTCTTCATTAGACAACGAGTCTGCATTATCAGGCGACTTTCTATTGTTGAACCTAATAACGGACGACCTAGAATCAGATATTGGCTATTTATTGCGACCTTCTCCACTACAGTTAGATGATTCATTTATTTTGCCATCCAATATACAGTCACTAGCTACTCTTGCCTGGACACCAATTAATAAATAAATTACAAACTTCAGATTTAACCAATTCTAATACGCCAAATACCGTATTTTCTTCAAGACTTGAATACAAATTTCAACCTCACATATCTGATTTAAAACATAATTCTATTGACAAAATGGAAAGGTAGCCAATTGTCGAAAATTATGGGGATACCCACATGAAAATGCATTTCAGTTTTTGAGTGAGTTCGAGTCTTATGCCGTATTGCACATACCGGAACAGAATGCTAGAAAAAAAAATGCCGCTTTTCATTTGCACCTTTGAGGCCCTGACTTGGTTCAATACTCTTCCAGCCGACAGTTAACAATAATGGCAAACTTTTGAACAGGTTTACAAGAAGCAATATGTCGATGTTGACTTTCGAAGTCCAACTATACTTCTTGAAGGTGAAATATTCGAAACATTGAAATTTTCAAAAGGCCAATCAATTGACGATTTTTATGCTCAACTACTTGAAAAGCAACCATTTTGCACAAAAGTGATCACGAAATACTGATTAAATTTATAAAGGGGTTGCCTGATCAGTTCGCCTTTTTTGTTCGGGCAGGTCATCATAGTGAAAGCGCAAATTGCCTAGCAGCTGTCAAAATAGGCGAAGCGTACGGCTATCGAAAGGATGATGCGCCGCTCGTAGCTGCTGCTAACAAATCTGCCGATAACACACCCGTTGCGGTGAAAGATTTAAACAATTTTAAAACTGATGTGGTTAGTGAATTACAAGGACAAATAAACAGTCCGACCCAAGCCGTGTCAAACCTTGCCACCGATTTTTCTCAGCAACTAGTCTGTACTCGTGATGTAAAAGGAAATGATCAATCCAGATCGGCCGGTATCTGAATCTGACCGTGGATTGTGCCGTAAATGTCAAGCACATGGACACTGTGTACGTGCCTGCAATTGGAATTAACAGGGCAAAATACATGTAGATTTCTCTTTTATTTGTCACATTTGTGGACAAACGGGCCATAAGAGTCTACTGTGTGTAAACTATTCGGGAAACCGGAGGAACCCGGGGTTCACAGGGCAGGACCCCCTGGGCTGCAACTAAATGAAATAGCTGTACACAAGTCTGCCCATGTTAACATTTCTAATAATACTGTGCCTGATTCTGACCATGAACACAATAAATTAATTACAATCCTTATTCATCATCAACTGAATGTACAAGTGACGACGATTCAGCATTCGTTTGTAAATTTTTGTATATGCCTGTGGAATTGCAAATCTGGAAATTTCAGCATTAACTGATACAGATAGCTCAATAAATGTCATGTCTTCACAACTTTTTAACTCGATACCCGATATTATGAAGTCAGATTTAAGTGCTGCAAATGATAAAATTACTTTAGCGAATAATCAAACGGTGCAAATTTATTCCTGTTTATATTTTAGTGCAAACATCGCATCCTTTAATTTTAGGAACGCATTATTTATTTTCCAATGATATCATTCTTGACTTTAGTGATTGTTGCATAAAATCCTAACAGTTCAAGGTTTTAACTCAAAGTCCCGCTTCTATACCTCCGAATTCAGAAGTACTTATTTGGGGACAAGTTAATGGAAAGTGTAATACGAAATGCAAGGTATATGTACTTCTAAAATATCTTAAGACCGAGGGGTCATAATAACAAAAGCTGTAGTGACAGTAATTCGATAGAAACAAGTCCCGATTAAAATATTGAATTTTACCAATGAAACTGTACATTTGAATGAAGGACAGATTTTAGCCTAGCTTGAACCATTTTCTAAAGATCATGTATGTATGCCTTTAAGTGAAAATAATGACACTCATTTTATTCAAAATATTCAGTTGTCGCCTGAACCGGCGACTAAAGGTACTGAGATCGACTCTAAATTTATTTCATAATTTAACATTCCCAAATACTTAATTGAAGGACAGAAATCGAATTTTATTGAATGTTTACATTCTCATAAAGGATTATTTGTAACCGAGGAAAACCCTGACTTAGGCTTTACTTATGTCGTCCAACACCAAATATGTTTGAAGCCCGACTTTAAACCGAAACACCAAATTTCATATCTTTTAACTCCTGAAAAGAAGGATATTCTAAGACATCATTTAGATGAACTTTTGCGACATGGAGTAAATGCACCACCGGTAGACGAAACAGAAGATGTCTCTTCGGTTGTACTTGTGTCGAAAAGAACGAACAAAAACGGCAAAGCAAATACTTCATCGAAAGAGACTAGTTTGTCAAAGTTTCGTTTCTGCTGCGACTTAAGGTATTTAATTTCAATGACTCAGCACTTTTCTTATTCAATTCCTGATTTACAAGATCTCACTGAATCGTTTTCAAATAAAACACCGAATTTTCTAACTTCAATAGACTTATCAATGCCAGAAAATGACAAACCTGTTCTAGATTATCTTCTGATAATACCGTAAGGTCAACAGTGAACGGGAGAGCTTTTTCGCTTTCCTTTTCCTGTGACATTACATGAAAAACCCAAAGCCTCATTTATCTGGTTACATGAACACAATGCCAGAAAATGACAAACCTGTTCTAGATTATCTTCTGATAATACCGTAAGGTCAACAGTGAACGGGAGAGCTTTTTCGCTTTCCTTTTCCTGTGACATTACATGAAAAACCCAAAGCCTCATTTATCTGGTTACATGAACACGTTTTTGATTTTAACGAACGTAATCTATGTATTACTGGTAAATTATTAAACCAGGGATATCGTTACCAGAAATTACTTAAAACCTTTACTAAATTTTTCCATAGATATAAAGATTTGGTTTTGAAGTTTGGTTGTACCTGTAGAAAACTTATTTCAAACGGGATAGCACATCCTCATTTTTACGGAAATGTTGTTAACCGTGCCCGGAAATTTAGAAATGATCCTTGTAAACTTATCGCTCCTTTAAATAAACTTATTCTAAAAGGTTACAAATTCAACACTGTAATAAGATCATTGAATATTGTTTTTATTGGTATAAATATTGATTTTGTTATCAGTAAATTAAAAGCAAACTAAATATTACTAGTATGTTATATACATATGCACATTCATGGATCTACAATCTATCGATACCTGTATCTTGGCATTGCACAAGGTCATATTTTTCTCTGACTGTTTATGACGTCTTTACACTAAATCCATTGGATGTTGGATGTGTACGGATTGATAATTTAGTCTTAAATGCATGAATATTTTATTAGTTGTTAGTGGCTTTGAACTAGCTGTCAGATAACTGCGAGTACTCTCAGATCTGTTCCTAGTGTCTTTTTGTTGTTGGGATGTACAAGTACCCTGCCACGTCCACTTGTATTTTTGTCCATCTGATGAGTTAAGCCTTTTCAACTGATTTTTATAGTTCGTTCTTATGTTGTACTGTTATATCACTGTCCCAGGTTAGGGGAGGTTGGGATCCCGTTAACATGTTTAACCCCGCCACATTATGTATGTATGTGCCTGTCCCAAGTCAGGAGCCTGTAATTCAGTGGTTGTCGTTTGTTTATGTATTACATATTTGTTTTTCGTTCATTTTTTGTACATAAATAAGGCCGTTAGTTTTCTCGTTTGAATTGTTTTACATTGTCATTTCGGGGCCTTTTATAGCTGACTATGCGGTATGGGCTTTGCTCATTGTTGAAGGCCGTACGGTGACCTATAGGTGTTAATTTCTGTGTCATTTTGGTCTCTTGTGGACAGTTGTCTCATTGGCAATCATACCACATCTTCATTTTTATATTTATCATCTGGATTTCTCCAGTTACCGATCTGAAAAGAAAATCAACATTACACAGTCTTTAATACATGTTTTGGTACTTTCAAATTCTTAAGATTACCGATTGGACTGAGCTCATCTCCAGCATCTTTTCAGCTTTTGATGGACAAAGTTCTTAAAGGATTAACTTTTAAATCATGTTTGTGCTATCTTGATGATATCCTTGTTGCATCCGAAACATTCGATTAGCATATTGAAGATTTACGGAACCTTTTTGAAAGACCTACGAAGGCAGGTTTAAAGCTAGGACCCAAAAGGTACATTTTCGTCAGAACTCTTGTACATACTTAGATCATAAAATGTCCAATAAGGAATTGAGCCGGCATCGGACCGTGTTCAAGCCATCGTTGATTACCCTATACCAAAAAGTGTCGATGATTTACGTCGCCTTTAATTGGGTTAGAAAATACATTAAAAATTCAATGCTGAAATGGAACCTCTGACTAGACTTTTAAAGAAATATGAACGTTGTAGCCGGACCGATGAACAACAATGTGCAATTCAAAATGTTAAATTACTCCTGCTGAATTCTCCTATTCTGACCTTTCCAGACTTCAATTTACCACTTAGACTTGCTGTAGGCTCTTGTTGTAAGGGCATTGGTTACGTGCTATATCAGAAAATGAATCAAATTGATGAAATTCGTGTTATACGATTCGGATCTAAGGCAATTTAGTTAGTAAATGGCAGAAATCATATGGTCCAACAAAACTAGAATAACTTGGCATTGTTATGTAAGCGTAATTTCATTCCACCTTGTATTCATTCCGGGTAACTGTTTTTCACTAGAGAATATTGGATGTAAATAGCGTGAAAGCGTCGATCTTGATATCATTGTTTTGTTTATATTACTCCGGTTTATTGTTTACATAAATTAATGGGTTAAAATCAGAATAATTTTCAAGAAACCAGTTTAATTAATCTGAATCAATCTAGCGTTTTATGATAAAGTATTAAAAGTCGTACAACTAATACATAATTTGACGGGGTTTTCGCACTAACTTCCGAAATGAATGAGAAGGAATATGAAACAATTCTCCAGTACTTAAAAATTGCAAAAATATCCTGAAGATTCAAGTGAAAATGAAAAAAGAAGAATAAGAGCAAAAAGGACGTATTTGTAATCAAAACACACGATGGAATGGATAATGCACAGAAAAACTTCGGTAATCCAGTATATATGAATATTACAATTAGTGACAATTTAAAAGATATGATTTTATGGATTTGCATAGAAAAATATTTATATCTAATTCGTTAATAAAGCATGATTGTGTTCAAAATGAGTACCAAAACGCTTCATCAATGTATTGATCTTAAACACTAGTGTAATCAATCCCGGTTCAAAATAACTAGTGCAATCATTCCTGGTACACAATCACTACTGTAATCATTCCTGGTTCAAAATCACTAATGTAATCATTCCTGCTACAAAAACACTAGTGTAATCATTCCTGGTTCAAAAACACTAGTGTGAACATTTCTTGGATGAAAACACTAATTTACTTTGTCCATTTTTTACATAAATCAACTATGCAAGTTTTAGTTAATTCAAATACCCCCAAAATACCAAGCCCTATTTTTTATATATTTCCCCTTAAAAACCCTCTTTAGAATCTTATGATGAGTGATGGATATTTTACACTGGACCCGGATTAAAAAAACCTAATGAATTTTTGTTGGTGGATAAAAAACACTAGAAGTTTTCATCCTCCGGATAAAGTACACTGGCGGAATCAAACCACTGTTAAAGTTACAGCCGTTCTTGAATGTTCATCATACCTACGAACAAAGCCGTTTGTTATAGAATGCGACCACTAAGCGCTGAAACCACTCTTTAGCAACCAACAAAGGTGCCATTTATGAGCAGTGGATCGCTATTTTGCAGCAGTATAACTTTGAAATTCAAAACAAGCCTGCAAGGGAAATTCAAGTTCCGGATGCCTTGTCACGATGCACGCAAGAGACTAGGAACGCCTTTGAAAGTCCAGACGAGAACAATCCATACTTCCCATATGAACCGGGAAATACAGGACAAATTATTGTTCCAGGAGGTATACAATTGACCACTTTGTTACGTGATTCCGATACTAGCAAAAGTAAAAATTTACAACTGAACAATGTGAAGATATGATTGAAGCTTTAAATTTTCTCCTGGACAACATATATGTACGTTTCAGCGATAAAGTGTATCGACAAGTAGTAGGTATTCCTATGGGCACTAACTGCGCCCCTTTAATAGCAGATTTATTCCTGTATTGCTATGAATGTCAGTTTATGACCAAACTCAGTAAAGACACGTCATTGTTACATTTGGTTGATACATTCAACAATACCTTCCGTTATCTAGATGATATTTTTTCGTTAAATAATCCAGAGTTTTCTAGATATACTACCGAAATTTACCCAAATAGAACTTACTTTAACTAAATCTAACATAAACAGCAGTAGTTGTCCTTTTCTGGATTTGGACATTTCAATTCCTAAAGGAAAACTCCATACGAAAATTTACGATAAAAGAGACGATTTTTCATTCCCTATTGTTAATTTTACTTTTTTAGACGGCGATGTTCCTTTGGCTCCATCATACGGTGTTTATATATCCCAACTCGTTCGTTATGCCCGTGTGTGTAGTGATGTCATAGATTTTAACGAACGTAACCAATGCATCACTGGTAAATTATTAAGTCAGGGATTTCGTTACCATAAATTACGTAAAACTTTGCTAAGTTCTTTCATAGATAAAAGATTTGATTAGTAAATTTGGCTGTACCTGTAGAAAACGGATTAAAACGGTATTTCACATCCTAAATTTTACGGTAATATTGTACTTAAAGCGCGGAAATCACTATGTGATCCGTGTAAACTCATCGAACCTTTAAATAAACTTATTACATGTAGTAAAGGTTATCTTACCAATGTTGTAATTAGATCTTTGAATATAGTTTACATTGGCACTAATATCGATTTTGTCATCAGCAAATTAAAACATAACTAAATTTGTATTCTTTTCAAACGGGATGTATAAAGACACACCCACGTTCATTTTGATCTATAAAGAGGTTAAACTCCTTACTATCCTACTGTCTGTCGATACATTTATTTTTGGCATTGCACAAGTCATGTCTTCTTTGACTGTCCATGACATTAAAATACTAAATCCCTGGGATGTGTTTTAGTTGATTTTAGTCTCTGATGCATGATTTTTTATTATTAATTGTTTTGGCTTTTAACTAGCTGTCAGTAACTGCGAGTACTCTCAAATCGTACTTTCTTGTTTATTTGACCTGTTGATACTAATTGATATGCTTTTTTGTTATTTAATGTTATTCAGGGTTATATCTGGTCTATATACCAGCTTTGATAAGTGTTTGGTACTACTAAATATTTTCACTTCGTACTATGAACATCAAAATTATTTATTTTGTAAAAATATTTCCTTTCTCTATTGGAACTGTACACGTATACCTAACACCAAAATTATTTTCATTTACCTGTGTGTTCAAAGTTATTGCAAATGGCTGATATTTTTGTTCGAGCATATTGTTTTTCTTAAATTGTTTAACATTTCATACCGATATAACATGTTACTTTTATTATTCTTTCCTTAGTTTATTTATTTTGTATTTACATTGTATCATAGGTCAAATTTATTTGTTCAGTGTATGTTCACTGGTGTTGATATGTCCTTTGATTGAGTTAAGCTATTTCAGTTGATGTTTTATAGTGTGTCTTTCTATGTTGTGATGTTACACTATTGTTTCAGAAAAAGGGTGAAGGTTTGGTACCATCAAAACGTTTAAACCCGCTGCATTTGTTTGCACCTGTCCTAAGTCAGGAATCTGATGTTCAGTAGTTGTCGTTTGTTGATGTGGTTCATAAATGTTTCTCCTTTCTTGTTTTTTTATATAGATTAGATCGTTGGTTTTCCCGTTTGAATGGTTTTACACTTGTATTTTTGGGGCCCTTTATAGCTTACTGTTCGGTGTGAGCCAAGGCTCTGTGTTGAAGACCGTACTTTGACCTATAATGGTTTACTTTTATAAATTTTGACTTGGATGGAGAGTTGTCTCATTGGCACTCATACCACATCTTCTTATATCTAATATCTGTCAGCCTGCGCCAGTTCCGATGTACATCGTCGTTAATAGTCTTCCACGTAATAATGTAATGTTACAGGCACAAAATGAATATGATGCCGACACTGAAGACATTGATCAACAGTATATATATATGAATTACTATCAAAACCAGTAACAGAGTCTCGTTTTTTTTGTATAATTATTCGTGATTTCATTGTCACTCATATCATTATAACTAGTATAAGTAACCTGTGTATCATAAATGTCAGTACATTGTTCTAATATTTTGTCCGAATCCTGTATATTATCACTTGCAGTGCTTTAACTAGATATTTTGTCTGGATCTTAAATATGCGAACTTTCAGTGCGGTTTACGTTTCTATGATACAAATTTAAATATTTTGACACCGATTGACATTTTTCGGGAAAAGGGATTTAGTGTCGATTCGATACATGAATTGCAGAACAATGACTCAAGCTGCAGACCGTTGATTCAGTATCTTGAAAGAAACGAACTACAAAAGCTGCAGAAAGAAGCTCGGAGACTTTTTTTCATTAATACCAAATTTTCACTTGATCAATGGAATAGTATTTCATACACGAAATAGAAAATCAATCCGTTCAAAAACAATGAATAATTTCAGTTAGTTGTTCCTGAAATTTCACTTAAGGTGGTACCTAACACTACAGGAGATAACTCTGTAAAATCAGCTAAACGTTTTAATCACGTTGTTTTGTTAAGGAAATATTAAGCTTCTCAATGATCAAAATTAGTGTTTGTCAAACTGCTATATAACCAACGAAATTTTTCTGATAAAGTGGTTGGTTCAAATGTTTTGAAATTTTATATTTTTGTCAAAGGTCAAAGTTAACATTTTGTCAAAATTTTATGAAAATTAAACGAGCCAAATTAATATTAGTCAAGGTGTTGGGTACCACCTTAAAACAAAAATTGAATTACATTAGGATTCAACTTCAGGCGAACATTGCGGTATACAAAATACTCTTGATTTGATCCAAGAACAGTACTATTTTCCGAACTTGAGTGAAAAAGTAACAAATTATATTCGTTCATGTCATGAATGTCAAAGCAGGAAAAATACCACACTAAAGACAAAAACTGTAATTACGTCATTTCCTACGCCGTGTGCACCATTTGAAGTTAGGGAAATGGACCTTTAAAATGGACCCGTCCCTGTGTCTCGCAGTGGCAAATTCTTACATTTTACTGCAATTGACTTATTTAGTAAATACATGTTTGCAGAGCCAGTCGATACCTAACACTGATCCGTTAACAGTCGGAAATGCCCTTTTGAAGTTACTCTCGCAGTTTTGAGTCTGTCGAACTGTCATATGTGATCAAGGATCGGAATGTACTGGTAAATGTTTTAGAGAAGTTTGTCGTTTATTGGATATTGTTCAGGAATATCCCCTTAGCTTCGCTCATCACTGTTTGGGAGCTTATGACAGACCTCATACAACTTTGTCTGAAAGACTAACACCGTTTCCTGTGAAAGGAAAACCATGGGAGGACGTATTACCGGGAATAGTATTTTCGATGAACAATACTCCAAACCAAAGTGTTTGATTTTCGCCTTTTGAAATAGTGTATGGGAAAAGACCACAATTTCCGTGGTCTTTTCATATCAAGGACACCGACTTTTCGTCTGTACCTAAAGATTGCCATACGTATCTCAAACAGCAATGTGAAAAGTTAATCCTTATACGTACTGAAGTCGAAAAAAATCTATTTATTCAAAAATTAAAATGATTGACCGACAGAATACCAAATATTTCATTTCACGAAAACGACTTTGTTTATTTGCTGAAAGAGCAAACCGGATCACGACAAAAGATAAAGAATAAATGTGCCGATCTATATGTGATCTGTACAGTAAATAGTCCTTATATGTATACTTTGAAGGACCCAAGCACGAACAAAATATTATCACAGCCAGTGCATATCATTAGGCTGAAATCTGCTTATGTAAGAAAACCAAATCCTTCAAAATATTTTATGGACCCTGTTCTTACGAAACTCAAAAATGTTGAAGTGCAAGATCATACATCTTTGGATGAGGATAGTACGCCTGTTAAGGACAACTCAACCACCAATTATGAAAATTTATTGGAGAATATTTCCGACGCTGATAATACACGCAAATCAGACAATATTTCATTTGTTCAAAATAACAAAGCCATGTCTCGCCCAAAGCGACATAAGAAATTACCAGCTAGGTTCAAAGATCAGAATTTTGTAAATTTTAGTGAAGTTGACGTGTCTAGCGAATCAACGTCTGCAAGTCAGTTAAAAGTTAAAAGATTCCTAGCACAGAAAATTAAAAACGGAAATAGATCCTATCTTGCTCATATAGTTGGTGAACCAGCCCAACACGCTTCATGGCTTCAGGAAAATCAGCTTGGACCGAAAGCAAATGCCAAATTGAATTCTC
The DNA here is from genome assembly GCA_017311375.1 of Mytilus coruscus. NCBI lineage: Eukaryota > Metazoa > Mollusca > Bivalvia > Mytilida > Mytilidae > Mytilus > Mytilus coruscus. The sequence continues at coordinate 25,119,550 of CM029604.1, read as the reverse complement.
GACCTCCGCCACAAATTAAACATTTTATTTTCGTTATTCAGTTGATTGTTTTATGTCAACATATAATCATAGAAATAGTGCCAAGACATCATCTTCATTTATTTAGCGTCCACGCTTTATACTCGTTAGATTTATCTCATGAGTACATGTGCAGTACAGCTGTATATATATATATATTGACAAGTTACTATTTGTTTATAAAATTTTTCTCATGCCTATTTTATATAGTAGCTATGTACAACGTAAAATTCCTGTTGATTTGGAATATCTACTCATAAATAAGGAATTCGTCAGGATCTGTGTATATTATATATGTGAAGTCCAGTTTCATACGTTTATACGGAATTGTACAAGTGATGTCCGGAAACGCCTTTTGTTTACTCTCTCTGATAATAAATGTCGTTCATGTAAGACGTGTTTTTTATGAGCTAGTTCCCAAGTCTACAAAAACGAAAGATAAAAATGAGGCCCATATCGTCACAATATACAGGACGAGAAAATGTTATATGAATATAAAACCTCCACTACATTGGACCGAAAGGCTAAGCCGGAGATCTAGCGTGCTACCGCACGAGTTAAATGTCCGCATCCTACTCTAAAACAATCGAGCCAACTAGTCTTTCTGTTACTCTGAAATGTCGAATGCGTACCAGAGAAACCACAAATACCAGTTTTATAGTGTTGGGTTTAATAAGCAGAATATCTTTCCGTATAACCACATTTTGTCCATCACGGACAATTAAAAACTAACACCAAAGATCTGTGTAGTTATGTTTCATTGACGACGAGTATTGATCAACGAATGCATTCTCAATGGTATATTTATACTATTAGTAATTTAAAAAAAATAAAGGTCAAAAATGAAGAAACTGGTGCTTTCGAAGCGCTTTACTAAATAACTGTACATGTATATCAGCATTGCTCATTAACACGTTAATCACATGTTTGACAAGACAGAAAGGAACATGTGAATATCCGGATGCTTTATAATCAACAGACATACATTGTACAACAGAATCAGTTAAATATTGAAATCCTTGAGTATGATGAATATTAAAATAAGAAGATATGGTATGATTGCCTATAAGACAACTCTCCATCAGAGAACAAATATAATAGAAGTAAACCACTGTAGGTCATCGTACGGCCTTCAACAATGACCAAAACTCATATCTCGTAGCAAGCTATAAAAGGAATTTGGAACTTGTTATTGTCGTTTAAGTCCTAAAATTTAAAATCCGAAAACTTATCGAGACACTTCTCATAAGTCATGGTTCATACATCTGTTCCGACTATAGTGGATGGACGATATAGATATAGTCAGGGACTATCACTCCACCAGCCGGAGAGGTGAATCACGATCAAATATCCTTTCAATGTCTTTGAAGCATGTATCCGTTGGTGGTATTTGGTCTCCTTAGAGAATATTTCAGCTAATGATAAAAGCTATTAAAAGCTTACCTGAATGACAAACCAATTGTACAATCTGCAGGTCAGGATCATTGAATATCATGAAGAGATATTTTGCAGAAATATATAGCTTTGCTCAAGGAAGCTGTGAAATTCCCGTTTCGAGTTTTAGGATCAAGAAAAGATTTATTAAGCTTAAGGTGTATATATTTTTGGGGCGTTTTCCAGTTAAAATGTATCCAGGGATTGTTTTTGAAGATGATATTGACACAATAACGGGTTACTGCTCGGAACAAGACAGGAGAAATAAAATAAAAATTTCAATTGTAGTAAAACATTAGACGATAACGCCATTATAAACAGAATAGCGGATTTTTAAGACGGAATTCTTATCGACAACAGACTTATGGCGTGAAATATTTTTGTTCAGGAACTTCCTTAGTGGATGTTAAGTTGCTTATTTTTGTAATTATTTCGATAGCATTGTATTTTTTTTTACAACGACAACCACTGAATTACGGGCTCCTGACTGGGGACAGACACATAAAGAATGTGGCGGTGCTAAACATGTTTGCGGGCGTCCAACCCTCCCTTAACCTGGTATGGTGGTGTAACAGCACAACATATGAACAAACTATAAAAATCAATTGAAAAGGGCTTAACTCATCAGATCGACACAAAGCGGTAAAACAAGTAACAAAAACACAGACCGGACGTGGCAGATTATTTATACATCCCTCACAACAAAAAAGACACTTAGTACAGATCTGAGAGTACTCGCAGTTACTGATAGCTAGTTTAAACCGAATGACAAACTAATAAAAAACAATCATGTGTCTAAAACTAAAAATCATGTATAAAGCCACTAAAGAACGAAGTAACAGTAAAATCGATGCTTTACTCCATATATCTATATAGTTACTTAATATCAACAATACAACTGTCACAACCTTTATAAAATAATACTACATACCAGATGCAATTTGGTAAATCTTGGTGACAGCGAACGCGTTTCATTCGTCCTAATCCTAGAGTCTCTATAATAGCAACTAAAACTATCATAGTAGATACATATTATGCAACTTTTCTTTAGCAATAAATAATGTTTCCATTCTAGTAGCATTATAATTAAGACATGAATGATCAGCCTATGCATAAACATGATAAACGTACGTCCCTTATATGACCAAAACTATTAATTGCCAGGTGAAGTCATGTAGTTGCAAAAAATGCGATGATACAAGACGACTGCATACTATGCTGTTGTCATTTTAACGTAGAAGTGTTATCATTTATGAGCAAAAAGTTTAGATTTTGGCAATTACACAAGAACAAGACAAGATAGTACAGCGAATCATATTACCATACAAAAACAGTGATACGGTATCAATTTGATGACAGATAAATAGACGCAATTAAGATTTCATTCCAAATCCATAACTACAAAACATCCTCTGAAAGTGAAACTGCATCTGGAGAATTTAAGATAATGACACTTTTCCTGTTTTATCAAAACTAATGGCTCTTTTTAGAACAAGAGAAGAGATAACATATTTATTTATTAATTCTAAAGATATCAGATGAAGTTGATCATTGCTTTGTAAATATCATTGTGTTATGTTGAACAGAAATGTTGAATATTGAATGACATTTTTGTTTTTAAAGTACGTATGTAAAGCATATTTTTCACATACGGAGTGACAAAGATTGAGGGCCAACTTCCCCGGAATTACAAAACGTCTTTAAGTCTAAAGTTTACTTCAAATTATAGTATCTCAGCGCCATGTGTGTATCTGAAGGTTTTATGAATAATTTGTTTTATTTATGACGAGATGACCTAATCATTTTAAGTACCTTAAGATAGCCCAAAGTCGCAATTTTCACGGATTTTGGCAATATTTCAAAAAAAGAAGGACAAAACAAAAACCCGCGTCTGGCGTGCAAGATTTCGATTCTTGTACATCTGTGATTAGTTTAGCTAATGTATTGGTCATGTTGGTAGTCTCAACCAACTGTCGCACATTTATACATTCAAAATTTTAATATAAATCAATAGTTTAATTTTATTTTTAAATAGATTTACATTTTTCGATTTTGTGAAAACGAATGTAGTTTTATCGAAAAAGAATTCATTTCTGTGTCTCTTTACGTGTGAAAAAATAATTTTTGTAAATGGTAAGTACATGTAGACCTGTAAAATAAATCTAGAATTACATCTGTATGGTGATAAAAATAATTAAAATGAAAATAAAAAAAAAACACAATAATTGTGTATAGCACGAAAGTGTTGTATTGTATACGTAATCAGAGAAGAAGGTCTTCTGCAAAAGTTCTGAGAAAAAAAAAACGTTCGGTCTTGATTTCATAGAATTCAAACCTGATGTTAAGATTTTATGCACAATATTAAACACAATTCATGTGTTCAGTTTTAACACCATTTTATCATTTTAAATGATTGATTAGTTGGTGTTTAACGGCACTTTCGGAACTAAAGTGCTATTTTGATGCGGTCAGTTTTTATTGGCGGAGGAAGCCGGAGTGCCCGCAGAAAACCACCAACCTTCGGTTGAAAACTTGACAATCCTATTCAATTAAGATTAGAGTCGAGCGCACTGCCACATGCGGGATTAGAACTCACAACCTCAGTGTTCACAGGGTAGTGATACAGTAGTTCGACTGCTTAGAACACTCGGCCACCGAGGCTCCTTATTCTTAATGTTTTATGTGTTAACGTTTAGAATACCTTTAAATCTGTATGTGTGTCAGTTATAAACATATAAAAACCTAAACATGTTTATAGTTTGTTTTTACAACTCTGTCCCAGGGGAGACAGCAAACAGGTTTATAGTTTGTTCTTATGTAAGTTGTACTGTTACGTCACTGACCAGGTTAGGGGAGACAGTAAACATGTTTATAGTTTGTTCTTATGTGAGTTGTTCTGTTACATCACTGTCCCAGGTTAGATGAGACAGTAAACATGTTTATAAATTGTTCTTGTATGTTGTATTGTTACACCTCTGTCCCTGGTTAGGGGAGACAGCTAACATGTTTATAGTTTGTTCTTATGTGAATTGTACTGTTACACCTCTGTCCAATGTGAGGGAGACAGCAAACATGTTAATAGTTATTCTTATGTGAGTTGTACTGTTACACCTCTGTCCTACGTTAGGGAGACAGTAAGCATGTTTATAATTTGTTCTTATGTGAGTTGTACTGTTACATCACTGTCCGAGGTTAGGGAGACAGTAAACATGTTTATAGTTTGTTCTTATGTGAGTTGTACTGTTACACCTCTGTCCCTGGTTAGGGGAGACAGCTAACATGTTTATAGTTTGTTCTTATGTGAATTGTACTGTTACACCTCTGTCCCATGTTAGGGGAGACAGCAAACATGTTAATAGTTATTCTTATGTGAGTTGTACTGTTACACCTCTGTCCCACGTTAGGGGAGACAGTAAACATGTTTATAATTTGTTCTTATGTGAGTTGTACTGTTACATCACTGTCCGAGGTTAGGGGAGACAGTAAACATGTTTATAGTTTGTTCTTATGTGAGTTGTACTGTTACACCTCTGTCCCATGTTAGGGGAGACAGCAAACATGTTTATAGTTTGTTCTTATGTAAGTTGTACTTTTACATCACTGTCCCATGTTAGGGAAGACAGCTAACATGTTTATCGTTTGTTCTAATGTAAGTTGTACTGTTACGTCACTGACCCAGGTTAGGGGAGACAGTAAACATGTTCATAGTTTGTTCTTATGTGAGTTGTACTGTTACATCACTGTCCCAGGTTAGAGGAGACAGTAAACATGTTTATAGTTTGTTCTTGTATGTTGTACTGTTACACCTCTGTCCCTGGTTAGGGGAGACAGCTAACATGTTTATAGTTTGTTCTTATGTGAATTGTACTGTTACACCTCTGTCCCATGTTAGGGGAGACAGCAAACATGTTAATAGTTATTCTTATGTGAGTTGTACTGTTACACCTCTGTCCTAGGTTAGGGGAGACAGTAAACATGTTGATAAATTGTTCTTGTATGTTGTACTGTTACACCTCTGTCCCTGGTTAGGGAGACAGCTAACATGTTTATAGTTTGTTCTTACGTGAGTTGTACTGTTACATCACTGTCCCAGGTTAGGGGGAGACAGTAGACATGTTTATAGTTTGTTCTTACGTAAGTTGTACTGTAACACCACTGTCCCAGGTTAGGGAGACAGCAACCATGTTTATAGTTTGTTCTTACGTAAGTTGTACTGTAACACCACTGTCCCAGGTTAGGGAGACAGTAAACATGTTTATAGTTTGTTCTTATGTGAGTTGTTCTGTTACATCACTGTCCGAGGTTAGAGGAGATAGTATATATGTTTATAAATTGTTCTTGTATGTTGTACTGTTACACTTCTGTCCCTGGTTAGGAGAGACAGTTAACATGTTTATAGTTTGTTCTAATGTGAATTGTACTGTTACACCTCTGTCCAATGTTAGGGGAGACAGCAAACATGTTAATAGGTATTCTTATGTGATTTGTACTGTTACACCTCTGTCCCACGTTAGGGAAGACAGTAAACATGTTTATAGTTTGTTCTTATGTGAGTTGTACTGTTACATCACTGTCCGAGGTTAGGGGAGACAGTAAACATGTTTATAGTTTGTTCTTATGTGAGTTGTACTGTTACACCTCTGTCCCACGTTAGGGGAGACAGTAAACATGTTTATAGTTTATTCTTATGTGAGTTGTACTGTTACATCACTGTCCGAGGTTAGGGGAGACAGTAAACATGTTTATAGTTTGTTCTTATGTGAGTTGTACTGTTACACCTCTGTCCCATGTTAGGGGAGACAGCAAACATGTTTATAGTTTGTTCTAATGCAAGTTGTACTTTTACATCACTGTCCCAGGTTAGGGAAGACAGCTAACATGTATATCGTTTGTTCTAATGTAAGTTGTACTGTTACGTCACTGACCCAGGTTAGGGAGACAGTAAACATGTTTACAGTTTGTTCTTATGTGAGTTGAACTGTCACATCACTGTCCCAGGTTAGAGGAGACAGTAAATATGTTTATAAATTGTTCTTGTATGTTGTACTGTTACACCTCTGTCTCTGGTTAGGGAAGACAATAAACATGTTTGTAGTTTGTTCTTATGTGAGTTGTACTGTTACATCACTGTCCGATGTTAGGGGAGACAGCAAACATGTTAATAGGTATTCTTATGTGATTTGTACTGTTACACCTCTGTCTCTGGTTAGGGAAGACAATAAACATGTTTGTAGTTTGTTCTTATGTGAGTTGTACTGTTACATCACTGTCCGAGGTTAGGGGACACAGTAAACATGTTTATAGTTTGTTCTTATGTGAGTTGTACTGTTACACCTCTGTCCCACGTTAGGGGAGACAGTAAACATGTTTATAGTTTGTTCTTATGTGAGTTGTACTGTTACATCACTGTCCGATGTTAGGGAAGACAGTAAACATGTTTATAGTTTATTCTTATGTGAGTTGTACTGTTACATCACTGTCCGATGTTAGGGAAGACAGTAAACATGTTTATAGTTTATTCTTATGTGAGTTGTACTGTTACATCACTGTCCCAGGTTGTAAACATGTATAGATCTTATATAATTTAGACGATGTGGTATGAGTGCCAATGAGACAACTCTCCATCCAAGTCGCAATGCATAAAAAGTTAACAACATGTGTATAGTTTTTTTCTTATGCACTCAGGATTCTACTTAGTTAAAACCAGCTTCCAATTACGCCACCTATTTTTTTTTTTTTTTTTTTTTTTTTTTTATCGTAAAAATGGAAGCCAGTATATGGATAACGCGCTGTCAATTTAGCTCTTGAAAAGCAATAAATTTATCCAAATGACTTAATTGCGATCCTTAAATGACAGTTGTATTTTAAAAGACAAATGTATATACCAGCTATTAAGCATCAATTTATGTACTGTTGTGCCTTTAGTCAACATAAAACTTTTATCGAATCGGTTGTCAGAGGGAATTTTTGAGTTTAAAAAACATTACAAAATAATTCTGATTAAATATTATCGTTTCTACAATATAAAATAAATCGCATTTAATTATTTATTTACAAAAGAAAAACGTAGCAGTAGACTTTTCACAAGGACATAAACTTTTGCTATTACTTTGATATAAAACATATTTCAAGACTTACTTTTCGTTTATATTAAAAAGAAAGGTTAACAGTTTACATGTTCATACAGAAATCATACTTTGTTGCTCGTTTAACTGGTCCGCTTGACATTTTCCCTTTAAATCGACCCAGACAGGCTGGTAATAATCGATTTTACTCTGTATTGATTAATGGTAATACATAAAACTCTTTTGTTTGTCGCGTGAATTAAGTCCGGACTAAACGTATTTATATATATTTCAATATCAAACATTTTTATTGCAAAAAACATCTTTATCCTCATGGAGTGTATGCATATTTACCATTTCATATTAGAAAATATCGCGACTCCCAATAAGAAACGGTTTTCTCAATTCGCACTTTCCATAGACTGAAACCGATAAATTTATCTACATAGCATCACTGCGATCCTTATATGACGCTTGTATTTAAAAAAAAACAAAATATGTATCTTCTATCTTTTATGCATCATTTAATTTACTTGTATGCCTTTAGTCAACTTAAAACAGTTATCTGATCGATAGTCAGGGTGGATTTTTCGAAAGTTCAAAACATAAAAAATAATTCTAATTATATATTTCGTGAAAAGGCAGACTACAATTTCCTGAGGTTGAAGACTAATAGTCGTAGATAACACACACAAACAAAGAAATTTATTTGTAGCTATGCATAAAACAGATCCACAAGTAAAGCATGTCAAGTCTGTCGTCAAGTGCTTTTAGTAAAACATTGTATTTCAAACACACGTTCTCTGTTGTTATGACTAATTAAAAAGGTATTTAACTTAACACATATATTTCCTTTTTAGTACTGTGAATTTTGAATGTTATTATTTCAACCTGTAGCCTGAATATATAAAATGATAGTAGAGTCTGAAGCGAGATGTTGTATCAAATATTTTTGCTTTATACGTTTTCAAGACATACTAGTCACTCTACCTTCTCTTTTCGATGAAATTATTGCCCATTTGTAGTATTTAAAAAAAAAAAAAAAAAAACTGTCGCCGGGGGCAGAGATGCAAATCAATCCTTTAAAAAGTTCAATCTGTTATCTATTTGCGAATTTATGCTTATGCACAAAAAAGATCCACATGTATTTACACCTACCACAATCGACTATTTTGCGAAAATTTGTCTTTTATTTAAAAGTTTACAAATATCTCTAAGTTCCATACTATAATTAAAGTATTCTTCTAAATTTACTAACGCCATAGTCTACACAACTCTATACACATAAGCAGAGCCTCGTACATGCTAATAAAAACCAAAGTCGGTATATGTCATTTAACCTGCACGGCTCGGATGACCTTACTTGACCGAAACGACGTAGAAGTTCGGGAAAATGGGTCATCCCGACCGTGCAGATTCAATGAGATATACCGATTTGATCGGTCAATAACTGTTTTAACACATGACGCCACCAATGTACATGAACGTTTTGGACGTATTTGTACGATATTCAATCAACGGCTACTGGGAGAGTTTTCTTGTTGGGTGGAAAAAGGGGAAAATACGCATTTAAGTAGTATAAGGTTGGTATCGTTTAAATTGTAACTTTTTTGTTTTCTCCTAAATTGTTACAGTATTTTGGAGAATTGTGTTTTAATAGCAGATCTTTGATCGTTTCTGTAAAATTTATTCCCAGTTTTTATATAAATTCGTAGTGACCAAATGAAATTAAATAAGTTTTCTATAAAAATAAATAACAATACAACATAATCTCTGAATCAGCTTCTGAACCGACATAAACGATTTAAGACTTGACATAATGTTTAGACACCTGCTATATGTTGCCCTCTAGATGTGCCCAGGTAGAGTTTGTCGTTTGATTGCCGTCTTATTGGTGCATAACCCACACCTCCTTTCCCTAAATAATATGATCAGAGGAAGACTAACCGAAGAGAGATGTACTAAAATTTATTGTGCAAAGTATACAAAACAAAAAACGTTTCACTTTTCAATCAGTAACGAACCCCCCATCCCCCCTCCTTTTTCCCTCCATAATTTTAAATCTTAATTTATTCTGAAGACATATCTAATCTAAACGAAGTCTGATTGATCTTCAACTTACTAGTATTTTTTTTTTTGTACGTACTTGAATATAAACCTCATTAAATTCGATCCTAAGATAGTCACTTAAAGGAAATTAATATTTAAAAAGTCGTAATAAATTTTCAAGGAGAACAAAACTAATCCAAATCAGGTTTCAGCTATATGGATATTTGAAGAAATTACAAAAAAAAAATAGTTTGGTTGACTATGAAACACTGCTTTAGGATTTTAATTGTACACATACTATCATGAAGTGCTCTAAGGAAGGAGAAGCACTTTCTATTTCATAATTTGAAACGACAAAGTGTATACAAAGTTGTTTATCGATCAATTATGCCGTAATTGTCAGGTCAGTGGCAGATTCAAAGGGACGCGAAGAGGCCGTAACCCCCTTTGATTTGAAAATATATAATGTTTAATCCTAAAATCGTCAAACTTTTTTTATGGAATTAAAGCCTATGCCTTTGAAAAATCCTGGATCCGCCACTAAAGATGAGAGTTCATTTGAAATGTGTGATATATCTTAGGTAATTAATGCACACCTAGCTGTGCGTTATCCAGACTATAGCACAGTACGAACAAAGATGTTTTGCCTATGTCCTGTGTTAAGATGCACACAATCCTAAATTGTGCACCTATATCAAACTGTTAAAGCCCAGAGAAACAGATGAAAAAATTCAAATATACTATCTTGGACATTGTTACCTTCTATAATAAGGGATTCTTTTCTTTTGTTTAATTTCAACTTTCAACTGGGTATCATCCTGTAAAGTACCACGGCAAAAAAGTTTAGTCTCGACGGTATCTAATATCCGATACGGTGTCGGACCGCCTTCATCAGTGTTATCATTTTATTAACTTATTTATACCATGCAAGGATTATGTTGCACAGTTGAGTAATTATACCAGGTCGGCATACATGTATTTCTGGTAAGATGTAAGTAAGAAACGCATGAATTTTTAAGTATCGTTGACATACAAACAGATTATTGCGGTTGCTTGTTTAATTGCAAAACCAAGATAATTACTAAATAGAAGAAGCAAGCACCTGCCTTGTTAATGGCCTGTCAAGCCTGATATTACTGCAATTTTTAGATCATTACTATGTCCTCTTCCAGTTGATCACAGAGAAAACTGTTCGACTCGAGAAGCATACATTCTAGTTAAGTTTTGCCTAAATATGGGAATAACGCCAGTGTCTATTCGTGATCACTCTTTGTAGACTACTGTTATGCAGGAATGGTACCGTAGTTACGATTTCCTATACTTTCCTCACAAATCTGTTTTTGTTTGACTTTAGTAAATAAATGTGGCATGCACTTGGTATTATAGAGCACTTAGCTTTACTGAAGGTACGTCAAAACAAAACACTTTGTAACCTTCTATAAGGAATTTTGTCGATTTTGATATCTTATGGCGGCCATCTTGGAAAAAGCCGCCATATTGTAATTCAAGTTGGGTCCATAGCTTATATTGTTCGAAGCACCCAGCACTACTAACATGACAAATTTGAACTAATATAAGGGATATTTGTTGTTTTTGATATTTTGTGGCGGCCATCTTGGAAAAAGCCGCCATATTGATTTTAATGGTGGGTTCATAGCTTATATTTTTGAAACAACCAGCATTACTGCCATGCAAAATTTTACCATAAATTTGACCTGATATCAGTGATATATGTTGATTTTGATATTTTATGGCGGCCATCTTGGAAAATGCTGCCATTTTGAAATTTCACGGTGGGTCCATAGCTAATATTATTTGAAACACCAAGAACTACTACCATGCCAAATTTGATGCTTTTATCATCAAACCCACAATTTTTCACCGATCTGCCGGACTAGAGGTATATGTCTCTCTCTCTCTCTCTCTCTCTCTCTCTCTCTCTCTCTCTCTCTCTCTTCTACAGTTGTTAACTTATGGGTCATTTATTTTCTGATGACAATCATACCACATCTTCTTATTCTTATATCAGCCGCCGTGCGAATCCGCGAGCAGTCAAAATGTCACTATAGGGAAATATCATAAACGGTGGTTTTACTGATCAGACGACTATTCGACTGGAATCTAAAGATCAAAAACCGCAAAAACGTGTCGTTTGTGAGTTGAACATGTACAGACACATCGTAGCTGTCAACCAATTCGTGATGATGACCGTAAAACGTATGTAGGATTGATTTCAGGCGATTTTCTTCATAACCATACTGGAACAGTGTTTGTGCAAGGACCACAGCCCTGTTAATGGAGACCATCCATACAAGGTGAACATGTAGATGTTAGTTCTTAAATTTATTCTTATTATGAGCCAGGTCATTGTCTGGTTCATTTTACTTTTTCTGATTTCCCATATTCTATCTTTAATTTTTTACTCTCGAACAGTTGATAGTTTTTTAAATTCATGTTTTAAATGCTGCAAGTTGATTGCTTAGAAAGTCAATCTGTAGAACATGACAAATATTTGAAAGAATATTTAACAAAGGTACAGATTAAATTCAAAATAGGTACCAGGATAAAAATTGTGTACGCGTTTCGACTAAAAAGATTCATCACTGTCTCGAATCAAAAAAGTTTAAAAGGTGAAATAGAGTTCGATGTTGATAAGCATTGAGGACCCACAAATCCAAAAAGGTTATGCCATAATACAGCTAAAGCACTATATTCCCGGGGAATACAATCGTTTGTCTTTTTTTTTTAAATAAAGTATTGCAAACAGTTAATTTATTATTAATACCATATCAATGACTAAGTGTCAGTAACTGCTGAACGTATTTTCAAACATGAATATCCAGTTATTCAATCGGTATTTGAAATATTTTTTATATAGAAGATGTAATCTATCTGAATAATTTCCTTCGCAGGCTTTATATTAAACATTGCTGTGAATTGAAAAAACATTATATTCTGGATAAAGGTCAGATTACTGGATATTCATATTTTAAAATACATTTGGTCAGTCTGATATGCTTCTTTATCAATCCATAGTAGAAGAAGAATGACAAAACACCAAAAATTTGAACAAGCTTTACCTGTAAACAACGCTAATGCAAGATGATAGCGAAAAGTAAAAGACGGAAAAAAAGAGAAAACTAATTGAATGTAACACTCAAAATCAAATAATTAGAAATTTCTAGCATTGAAAGTCAATAATCTTTTTAAATTCTGTATACCTTTAACTTTCTAGGTGACGAAAAGCAAGAATAGCTGGTGGATTAACATTTAATTTTAATTTCCTATCTCATGTTCAACCTTAAATCATGTTCGTTTCAAAGTCGATACCAACAAAGTCAAACGGGACTTCTGGTTAATACTCCGTTGGTCAGTCCGATATGTGTTTTTTAGGTTTTTTTTTTTTTTTTTTTTTTTCTGGTTGACTGTTTTTACAAGAGATGTTGTCCACGGACATACATGCAGAAAATTGCTTGAACATTTCAGTTTGCCATACTATTGGTATGTTATGTCATAATTGTACAGCATATTTGGAGTTCGAGCATAAAGAGTAACGTGTTCACGTTACTCAGTTTGTAGGTTTCGTCGTGTTCACTTGAGCAAATGTTACCGAATTTGTAGTCTAAGTATTGGGAAAAATGTCTTATACCACCATGACATCTTCTCATTTTTGCATAGGATAAAAAATGAAATAACAAAAATACCGAACTCCGGGGAAAATTCAAAACGGAAAATCCGTTATCAAATGGCAAAATCAAAAGCTCAAACACATTAAACGAATGAATAACAACTGTCATATTCCTGACTTGGTACTGGTGTACAACAAAGTTAAGATGTGCCTTTCAAAATACCTTTTCTTTTTTGTTTCAACACGATTTTCTAAAATATATTTCATGTATTTGTCTTCCTGATCTCAGGCAATCGGAAACATATATGCAATCAAGTGGAAACACTACAAAGAAAACACTTCTTTTGGCCTTAATGCATGTAAAAGAGGGGCAAAAGATACCAGAGGGACATTCAAACTCATAAATCGAAAATAAACTGACAACGCCATGACTTAAAAAGAAAAAGACAGACAAACAATAGTACACAAACACAATCGTACACAAAACACACCAAAAACTGGGGGTGATCTCAGGTGCTCCGGAAGGGTAAGGATCACAAATATGTATCTGTAATTCAATGCAATGTGAAAACGCTTATTTAAGAAAAATGACAAAGAGTACTAAGTTATATGTTTCAGATTTATTATCTCCCTTGACAATGATTATCTTGGTCTACATCATGATTGTCCGGATTATACGTGTTGTTATGAAGACAGTCTACAAAAACTTTGTAACACATACATACTCTCCCCTTAGAGGAACTGAGACGATCTAAAAAGAAAAACAAATATCATAAAACTAAGACACATTTATCACATTGGAAGAGAAAATGCCGTAATTACTCTGATTAGTATTATCATTAATTAGTATTATTGGTTTTGATTATTATTGGTATTATTGTTAATATTATTATTGTATTATCATTATTATTATTATTTTCATTATTTTATCTTATTATCATTAATATCATTATTATTATTAGCAACATAGATTAATTAACTTTGACAGTTAACTCTTTCGTTTTTAAGTTCATATGAGTATGGCCAAAGTTTAGCCCAGCATTCGTCCACACGATCATAGCAATCATCATGGTCTTTGCAACATCTGTAAAATAAATAAAGTTTTAACTGTTTTCAAAGCGGTTACATTCAAATTAATGATTGATAGAAAAACCATACAAAACTAGAATACACAAAACGGTCTGTACCTAAACTCAAATTTAAAATAGACATGTCAAATTGAAAACATTGGTAGTTAATGTTTCTTCCTAAATTATTTGATACCTGGCCAGCAATAAACCGAATCAATTAAAAGAACGAAACAGTGTTATCCCACCAAACGTCAGTATGCATTTCCCAAGTTAGGAAACAAGCAAGTGTTTGTCTTAAGTATTAGAACTGTTGTACTTTCAGAAAAATTGCTATCTTGTTTTAACAGCCATTTAGACACTTATCCATTGTTGCCGACTCTATTTTGACTCCTAGGTATTCTTTGTGTGTTTTTTGTTTTATCGTTTTGATGGATTGCTGTCTAAATAACATATATCCAATATCTCCTTTAGTCTATTGATATTTGATTCATTAACTTACTGTAAGATTTTAGTATTTCAATGGACACTATAAAGCTGGTTGTATTCCTACTATTCAGTAAGTGCAAACATTCTTCAATTGTTTTCATGATGAGTGGGTGTGTATTTGGTATAGATTTAACAGTTAGTGTGTTAGATTGTCGTTTGTTGGATTCAATAACTCAAAACTTTTCTAAATCGGAACATTTTAGAGCTTGAAATATTGATATATTATGTAGAACGCTATCATTGTTATTGTTTGAGAGTGTATTTTGATAGATTTTTGTTTTTACGTCGTTAAGTTGATGAAACATAGGCGTAGAACCCACACGTCCTTTTATTTATATTAGGCATGCATACTAACTGATCAACACCGCGTCAACTGGTCCTCCACTACCATGCCATCCATAAAATCAACCTTAGTCGAGCATAATTACTGACCTACGCCATTAACTGGTGTACCACCACCATACCATCCATAAAATCAACCTTAGTCGTGCATACTTACTGACCTACGCCATTAACTGGTGTACCACTACCATACCATCCATAAAATCAACCATAGTCGTGCATACTTACTGATCAACACCATCAATTGGTGTACCACTAACATACCATCCACAAAATCAACCTTAATCGTCTTCCACTACCATACCATCTACAAAATCAACCTTAGTCGTGCATATTTACTGATCTACGCCGTCAACTGGTGTACCACTACCATACCATCCACAAAATCAACCTTAGTCGTGCATATTTACTGATCAACGCCATCAACTGGTGTACCACTACCATACCATCCACAAAATCAACCTTAGTCGTGCATACTTACTGATCAACGCCATCAACTGGTGTACCACTACCATACCATCCACAACATCAACCTTAGTCGTGCATACTTACTGATCTACGCCGTCAACTGGTGTAACACCTCCATGCCATCCATAAAATTAACCTTAGTCGTGCATACTTACTGATCAACGCCATCAACTGGTGTACCACTACCATACCATCCACAAAATCAACCTTAGTCGTGCATACTTACTGATCTACGCCGTCAACTGGTGTACCACTACCATACCATCCACAAAATCAACCTTAATCGTGCATACTTACTGATCTACACCGTCAACTGGTGTACCACTACCATGCCATCCACAAAATCAACCTTAGTCGTGCATACTTACTGATCAACGCCATCAACTGGTGTACCACTACCATACCATCCACAAAATCAACCTTAGTCGTGCATATTTACCGATCTACGCCGTCAAGTGGTGTTCCACTACCATGCCATCCGTAAAATAACCTTACTCGTGCATACTTACTGATCAACGCCATCAACTGGTGTACCACTACCATACCATCCACAAAATCAACCTTAATCGTGCATACTTACTGATCTACGCCGTCAAGTGGTGTACTACTACCATACCATCAACAAAATCAACCTTAGTCGTGCATACTTACTGATCAAACTGGTGTACCACTACCATACCATCCACAAAATCAACCTTAGTCGTGCATACTTACTGATCTACGCCGTCAACTGGTGTACTACTACCATACCATCCACAAAATCAACCTTAGTCGTGCATACTTACTGATCAACGCCAACAACTGGTGTACCACTACCATACCATCCACAAAATCAACCTTAGTCGTGCATACTTACTGATCTACGCCGTCAACTGGTGTACCACTACCATGCCATCCACAAAAACATCCATAGTCGTGCATACTTAGTGATCAACACCATCAACTGGTGTACCACTACCATACCATCCACAAAATCAACCTTAGTCGTGCGTACTTGCTAATCTACGCCGTCAACTGGTGTACTACAATGTCAGTGACCATAAAATTTTACACAGTACTTTGTGTATAAGTTTTTATGACCGCAATTACATGATTTTGCATGCAATCAAAAATATATTTATTTTTTGTTCGCTATAATATTGAGATTCTGTATATCGTCAAGTTATCGGAATTCCAATGGGGACAAACTGTGCACCACTTATTGCGGACCTATTTCTGTATTGTTATGAGTTACAATTTATGACTAAAATCAGCAAAGACCCATCTCATACAAAAGTTTAATAACACTGTTAGATATTTAGATGATACATTGGCTCTCAATAATGACAACGACTTCAGTATGTACATTGAGCTTTATCCTGCTGAACTGACTTTAAATAAATCAATTACTAACAATGAACACTGCCCTTTTCTTGATCTTAATATCTATATCTTTAACAGGAAGTTTAATACCTAAATAAAAGCATGCAACCAGTGTATACGATAAAAGTGGATAAAAGCAAGAACTAATACACTGCAAGGTCAACATTGAGGAGTTGATGACATTTTAAATTAAATGAAAGACGAGTTGTTGACCACAGAGCCATGGCCAATAAACAACTCGAAACATTTGAATAATCTTGGTTATCAAGAATTTATCAAACAGTCAGGAATTCAAGGTCGACTAAAGATTATTTTCTACAAGTTGCTTACGTACCCACTTTATAAAAATCAATGTACATGATGATACACAGCACACATGCAGCAACTTCCTGAAATGAAAATACGTTTCATAAATAAAATACAAATATTCTTTTTTAAAACAACTTATCAATTTACAGGAAATTCGAATTTTTTAATAGATACTATGCATATCATGCGACGAGTCTTATTTTTAACTTTCAAGTTGAAGTTCAAATTTCCAAGCCTTCATTGCTGTTGTCTGTTTGCTGTCTATTGCATTTATGTTTGATGTATTTAATGTGTGCTCGATTTGAATATGCATGACATATTTGCATCTGGACGTTAAACAAGCAAAAATCAATCAATCAACATCAAGTCGGGTGGTCTCTCTTGCTATTGCGGCAATATATATATAGGTAATTTAAAACCTGTAAAATACTTTGTTATACTTCTGTTTAGTATGAAATTCTGTTTATACTCCGTTTATCAGTAAAATGTAATTGATAAAGTTTATACATATACGTGGAAATACATGAAAAAGTTATAAAAACATGGTATACATTTAATAACGACATTAATAGTACTTACTATAATTTGTATATTACTAAATTTGCTTTCTTTATTATCTGTATAAGGGTATACACTGAGAAATTAACCGAAACGTACTTCGGTGTACTTATCAGTTTTCGAGCATAGATTGGTTTTTCCTTTCAGGTAGAAAAAATAGATTAAAAATTAATAAGTCATCAATTATAATCAATTCATAACGAAAGGAAGTTTGTTTATCGAGGCACTGCATTTCCATCTCGTTATTCTTCTGGTATACATTTAATTTTTTTGTTAATATTAAGTTTGTTTATGCTGATAACTGTATTTACAGTGGTGTAAGGGGCATGTAACTGTATTTTCAGTGGTGTAAGGGACATGTATGTAACATTTTAGGTAGACTGTATTATCATCCTCACGACCAAATGTCAAAAGCAAAAACTGTTCATGATGAAAATAAATATTCAGGAAGTGGCAAATTCCTACTATTATACATATTATTAAATAAACTATTGCTTTCAAAATAAGATAGCATAAATGACAATATGAATTCATCAAACTTTTTGCAGTCATTGTACGAAAGGGTTTTTCGCTGTTTTGGCCAAGTACATTTCTTAATCAGTACACTATTTAGTTACTTACACGTGAAATCAGCATAATTGAACTGTTTCCGTCTGCAAAGTGACAAAAAAGTAAAAATATTGACAATATCAAAGACCGTTTGTGGTGAAAATACTGTTATGGTCACGAAACGTTGAGAGAATAAGAAAGTGAAATCTAATAGATAGTTATAATTAATCTTGCATACAATATACTTTAGCCTTTATAAAAAAAAGTCGCCAAGGCTTCCAATTACGTAGTGCACATGCACAAGTAAACCAGGGAATTATTATGCACAATACTGGCAATATATGACAGTCTGGATGGGGTTTACAGAATAAGGAATAATGCGCAAAAATTGCAGAATAAATGGCAATAAAATAATAATAATAATAATAATAATAATATCTTTACATGTATTTATAGAGAGTGGGGACACTCATTTGGATTAATCCAATTTTCAATAAGGCTACATAAATAAAACATAATTAATCTATTATTACACACATATAAGCAATAGATGTATTTATACAAAAATATAACAAAATGATAAACCTATAGTACATGTAGTATACATTGTGGTTTAACTTATAAATTTCACAATGTTAAAAATATAATGACTTGTAAGAGTATTTGAATGCAGATTCAGTTTTCGATTTTTTTAATTTCACTAGAAAGTGAATTCCACACTTTTGAACTACTAAAACAAAAACTCGATTTGTATAATTCTGTATTCGATTTATGGATAATAAGATTATCTGGTGATGAAAGTCGAGTATTGTGCGATTGTTGTTTTTTTGTTTTTGTTTTTTTTTTTGTTTTTATAGTTGTAGGCACAATAAGATTTAACCCTATTTTGGTGCTAGTTCATGTTTTGATCTATACATTAATAATGACATGTGGTATAGTATTCTCTTAGTAACGGGAATAATTCCTTAAATTGTTCAATAGATGGTTTACGAATATCATGTTCGTTTAAAATAATTCTAGCTGCCGTTTTTGCAATTTTAGTAAACTGTCAATTTAAAACTTGTTACAGTTTCCCATACTAAACAACAGTAATCCAAATGTGAAAGAATATAAGCATTGTAAAATAGAATTCGTGCATTATGATTCAAGTATTTCTTTATTCCTTTTAGTAACACTAATGAAGAATTAACTTTTTCGATAGTATGATTAATTTGATCATACCAAGGCAGACTTGTGTCAACAAAAATACCAAGGACTTTTTCACAGTGGCTTTGACACTAAAAGTTCTTTGAAAATCTGAGGTACTCCTTCAACTTTATTTCATTTATAGTTTATCAAAAAAACAAGTTTAACTGTCACATCAGGTCAAAACTGTTTTTTTTTGTTTCGCGTCCGCTAGCTGATTGGTTTTTGCCGTTAGACGTTTAGTCACGAGGTATTACATGAATTGTACGAATTTTGTTTTAGATATTCACGAAATAAAGAATTTGAGGAGGACGTGATTGTCCTAAATCATTTTGATTGTCTGTGTTTTATTTTTTCAGAACTTTATAAACTTGGTGTGATTAAGAGATTGACATATTGTGTAGACGCCTGTCTTTTGTTAAAGAGTGATGGTGCCTTCTCGATATCGTTTGGTTAGTTTCGTTATTGGTTTACTGTATCATTGGCATATAACCCCCACATATCCTTTTTTTCAAAATAAAGCAGCAGATGTATGATTTGCTAGAACCCAACACTATGTAAAAATTGACAAGCGGCTACGTTTTGCAACTTTAAATAGACGTCTGTTACCATTTGACTAGTGATGCCGCTCATGATATCTGTAAATCCCCGACAGTACTTATGTATGTAATAACAATAATAATAAAGATTATCTTTATTCAAAGAAGCTTCTCGTTTGTATTAAACCAATTTTTAATAAGGCTCTCTACATACAATGTTAACTAATTAAACATATTCAATCTAACAAATATGCAAATATAAAGAATATATACATATATGCATATATAACACAATTAAAATAATTATAGTAACAATTCTGATGTTCTGGTTAAACTTACAATTCAATGCTTTGTTAAAAATATAATATAAAAAATAAGGAGAAGTAGTATGATTGCCAATGAGACAACTATCCACCAAAGTTCAAATGAAGTGGATGTAAGCAATTAAGGCAACCGTGCGACCTTCAACAATGAAAAAAAAACATATCATATAGTCAACTATAAAAGGACCCGGCATGAAAAATATGAAACAATTCAATTGAATAAACTAACGGCCTAATTTATAACAAAACAATTTAAGAAAAACAAATATGATTTATATAGGTAATTGATATTATGTGTAGAGAGCCTTACTCAAAATTGGTTTAATCATAACGAGTAAATCTCTTTAAATAAATATATGCTTATCATTGATATTACGTACATGAGTACTTAGGACTCGTTGAAAAAATTAATAGTTCTTGATATAATATATAATCCAGTCAGGTTATCTTCAAATTGTGAATCATAATCCAATCAGGTAAAAGATACGGAATGTTTGACAGAAGGGGCAATCATTGACAAAATCGAAAACTCGAAAACGCGAAGTCGATAACACGAAATCGCGAGTCGAAAACGCGAAATCAGGACGTGAAACCATTTTGCGTTTTGCGTTTTCGCATTTTCGACTTCCCTGTTTTGCGTTTTTTGCCCTATAATATATGAAGGTCGAAAAGGCGAAATCTCGAAAACGCTAAATGGCTTTAACAGGCCACCATACAAAATAGATAAAGAATACAGAAAAGTGACATAAACAATTAAAGATTACAGAAATGAAAGATCCCCATCCAGACTCTCATATACGTATGTCTGTTTGTAGTTTTAAATTTAATGATAAAAGCTACATGATTTGTGTAGTTGTTTCGAGATTGACATTTATCGTGTAAATTTATCAAGGAATATAATTTTAACTATGAAAATCAGGAGATCTTGTCTGATTGTCAACGAGACAACAATCCACTATATATCAAATGAAGCGGAAGCATTCAGCTATATTCAGATGTAATTGTCTGGCCTTCAGCACAAAATTAAACCGTATAGTAAGATAAAAAAAAGTACCCTTCGTGAAAAATGTAAAACCACTCAAACGAGAAAAGCATTAAACCTGACGTAGGGTGGATATATACCCCGCCACGTGTTATCTGTGATTTTGTTTTATGTTTTTCTTTGTATCAACCTGCTGAGTAAAGCTTATTTCAACTGATTTTTATAGTGAGTTTTATGTTGTGCTGTTACACCACTGTCCCAGGTTATGGGAGGGTTGAGCGCTCATAAACATGTTTAACCTCACCAATTCTTTATATGCCTGTCCCAAGTCAGGAGCCTGTAGATCAATGGTTGTCGTTAGTTCATGTCTGTCATATTTGTTTTTCGTAAATTGTTTTGTTATAAATAAGGCCTTAGTTGAATTGTTTCAAATTTTTCATGTCGGGTCCTTTTAAAGCCGACTATACGGTACGAGTTTTCTCATTGTTGAAGGCCAGTTGCCTATAATTGCTAACATCTATTTATTATAACTTTGGTGGATAGTTGTCTCATTGGCAATCATACCACATCTCCTTATTTTCATATTAATACTGAAAAAGAGGAAAAGATTTCTCAAAATGTCAATGATAATTTAAAATACAAGACTAAAACTTGATTTCGGGTACAAAATAGTAATTTTAAATAACTCAAGAGTTTTTTGTTTTTGTTTATCACATCCCCAAAACTATGAAAAATGGAAATAAAAACTTTTTACCATATCAATGGACGGAACAAATGATTAGTTACTGCAATTACATATATCGTTTATGTGGGTTTTTTTTTTTAAATAGAAAGTATAAACATAAAGACTAAAGCTTTTATTCACTTTAAATAGTAATAACTTTCATATTCCTATTTATCATGTATAAGCAAAGAACATATGGCATTAACAATATATTTTCATGTTTAAGATACATGTAGCACAAAACAAAATTGAACTTTTTACAAATCGCCTGCTTGATAGGCATGGGCGAGCTTCTATTGTCTATTAACGAGTAAGTTTCATAATACTTGTTCTCTTGTCTCTATTGGCATAACAAATAATTAAAAACAAGGTCCATAGTACATGGATGCCCTACTTGCACTCTCATTTTCTATGTTCAGTGGACCGTGAAATTGAGGTCAAAACACTAATTTGGCATTAAAATTAGAAAGATCATATCATAGGGAACATGTGTAATAAGTTTCAAGTTGATTGGACTTCAACTTCATCAAAAACTATCTTGACCAAAAACTTTAACCTGAAGCGGCACAGACGGACGAACGGCCGGACGGACGGACGAACTAACGGACGCACAGACCGAAAAACATAATGCCCCTCTACTATTGTAGGTTTGGCATAATCATAGTGATATATTCATTGGCAATCCACAATGTCTACTTATTATGTATGCAAAAGTAATAGGACATGGTTACAATATTCTGGCAAATAGATAATATATATCATGTCTTACAGTCAGTACGACATATACAGGACGAGAAAATGTTATATATAAATCCTCAACTACATTGGACCGAAAGGTTGAGCCGGATTTCTAGTGTGCTACCTCAAGAGTTAAATGTCCGTATCCTACTCTGAAACAAACGAGCCAACTAGTCTTTCTGTTACTCTGAAATGCCGAAGTACCAGTTGTATAGAATTGGGTTTAATAAGCAGAATATCTTTCCGTATAAACACACTTGTCCATCACGGTCAATTAAAAACTCACACCAAAAATCTGTGTACTTATGTTTTATTGGCGGAGAGTAATGACTAACGAATGCATTTTCGATGGCATATTTATATTATTAGTAACTTATAAATATAAAAGGTCGAAAATAAAGAAATTGGTGCTTTCGAAGCGCTTTACTAAATAACTGTACTTGTATATCATCATGGTTTAGCACCACGTTGATCACATATTTGACAAGCCAGTAAGGAAAATGGGATACTCGGGATGCTTTATAATCAACAGACATACATTGTAAAACAGAATCAGTTATACATTGAAATCCTTGTGTATGATAAATACAATATTAAGAAGATGTGGTATGATTGCCAATGAGATAACTCTCCACCAGAGATCAAATAACATAGAGGTTAACAACTAAAGGTCACCCACTTTTCTTTTCATGGAAGACTTCAATAGCTCATTAAAAGTTCATTACCAAAGTCATAGCAAATTCTGGATTTCTTTTCTTACGATTTGAGACATAAATAATGCCAATGCTAAATATAATGTAAAAGTCCGAGTCAGCCTTTTCCCGCCAATCAGAAAAAAATCAAATATCTCAAAAAAAGAGTTCCATGACATATCAATATTCTAGCTTATTTTAATCTTTAACTAATGCTCTTCTGAAATAAAAATCAATTTTAAATTTCAGATTTTTTTTAATTTCATCTGACTAAATCTTTAAGTCTTATTATTCGAAAAAAACCCTTCAGATCTATGTATGAATATAAACAATCAATGAGTTCAAATAATCGGAAAGAGCTGTGAAATTTGGGTATATTAATATTTTGTGCGCACAAAAAAAAATCAAATAATTAAGATCTGACATGTTGTAATATGTTTCAAAATACCTGCTGCTATTTTATGTATACTTGATGTTGTATGTTTAAAGTTATTATGACTTTAGAAAGTAAAGATTATGATTTAGTATTTGTTTACAATATTATCACATTAATTGTAAGTATATTGGTAACATAGTGTACCAGACGCGTCGTTCGTAAATCACGATTATTAGTCAAAGAACATTAAGCTCCGTAAGGTAGTACAAGGCACGTAAACATTAAAAACTGTTGAATAAATTATAATTTACCAGATGCTTTTTTTATCAAATTCCAAATATCCTATGCGGTTATCTTAGTATATGAATTTGTATTATTATTTCTTTATCTACTGTATCTTACATAAATGTATATATGAAGACCAAATGACATAGAGGTCAAAGGACGCCTTCAACAATGAGCAAAACCCATACCGTATGGTCAGTTATAAAAGGCCCCTAAATTGACAAATGTAACACAACACAATTCAAACGAGAAAACTAACTGCCTGATTGATGTACAAAACAATAAAAGAAAAACAAATATGATTTACAGCAACAAACGACTACCACTGAATTACAGGCTCCTGACTGGGGACAGACACATTCAGAATGTGGCGGTGCTAAACATGCTTGTGGGTGTTCAACCCTCCGCTTAACCTGGTATGGTGGTGTAACAGCACAATATATGAATAAGCTATAAAAACAGTTAAAGAGGGCTTAAATCATCAGATCGATACAAAGCGGTAAAACAAGTAACAAAAACACAGATCGGATGTGGCAGAGTATTTATACATCCCTCACAACAAAAAAGACCAGTTGTATAGAATTGGGTTTAATAAGCAGAATATCTTTCCGTATAAACACAATTGTCCATCACGGTCAATTAAAAACTCACACCAAAAATCTGTGTACTTATGTTTTATTGGCGGAGAGTAATGACTAACGAATGCATTTTCTAGTTGCATTTTAACTAAAATATGAATGATTGACCTGTCCATAAACGTACGTCCTCTATATGACCAAAACTATTAATTGCCAGGTGAAGTCATGTAGTAGCAAAACAATCGATGATACATTATACATGTTGTACAAGACGACTGCATGCCATGTTGTTGTCATTTTAGTGGAATATATTATGCAAACAATTGTGCAAATCATGATACAAGCATGAAATTTGCAATAAAGACGGACATAATCTTAATTAAAAAAAACAGCTGCTGGCCATAACATTTTGTTTTCAAGACGGCCACCGCTCATTTTGCAAATGGCGTCAGTTCAAATTGGCTACATTTCGTGAATCCTTTGAAAGCTGTGTTGTAGGTATAATCTAATGTAAATGTTGATAAAAAAAAGTAACTTACAGTTCATAAAGTACGATGAGACAATACATTAATGAAGATAAAAGGTAACTTCCGGTTCCAAACTGGCGACAAAAATGGCGAAAATGTCATTTTTAACTATTTCCATCAACTTAACAAGAGATATTACTTACTTTGTTCAGTTCAAATGCCTTGTTTGGTTAGAATGACAGGTTTGCCTTATCTAATATTTATCTACCTGACAGCTGCATGCACATAAACTCGTACACGGACGACCAGAGCGGTAGCATTTACAGTTATCCACACAGCTTGTATTCTTGCATCCGCATTTCAAAAGTTCCTGACAAGAGGATACGACAGAGGACAATGAAGTCCATTTTGGTCTTCAACTGTCAGGGCGGGTCCAGGTGAGCCCCCAACCCCCCCTAAAAAAAACTATCGTAATTTCGTTTCTCCGCCGTATTCGACTCTGCGATTAGTATCCATTGTTGTTGACGTGATATAGTGAAATCGTCAAAGATGTTACTCACTCTATATATGATACCGGGTATGTTCCGACAAACGGGGTTGCATTTTCAGCTAAATTGTCTGAAATGGGGTTTTTTTCGCCTTGCCTTTTAAGGGGTCAGATATGACTAGTATCTAGAACGGGGTATTATAATACAAGTCTAAATTGAAATTCAAAACAACGTTCAAACCTATGATTGCGTTGGATAAAAACCAGCACAAACAACATTTTCCAAAAGACCAAAACAGTGAAAAGATAAATTTTAACAAAACGCATTTGACTAGCCATGGCGATTGCCAAATAAACAGATCACCAGTTGTAGCAAAATAGATCTTAATGATTATATTATATATATCAAAAGTTCAGAAAAGCTATCGTTAAAGATTTATTTTTCATTTTTCATGCCCATTTCATATCATTTTTTTTAACTGAATTTTTAACTTTTTCCAAAGATTTGATATCCACATGTTAATCAATACATAATTTGAATGATCCGCAGGCAGACTATTCACCAATTTGTCTATCATGGGGTCTGTTATCATAATCCATCAAAACTTGTCTTGAACGAGGTCAAGGTTTTGAACTACCAGAAGAACACCCCCGTCAATGTTTAGACCTGGTGCAACTTCCTGCCCCCCCACCCCGGGCATCTACCTTTGCATGTAAACTTGTAGGTCCCATATTCATTGTTGAAAAACAGAAAGGAAGACAATTTCCGTCACCGTCCATCAGCTTTATAACTGCCAAACTTCCAAAGCTGGTGAACGGAGACGGTAAATCCGAACAGGTGTTTCTTTCTTTTTGTGTCGCCTGCACACGTAGTGTGAAGTGACATATAGGGATCACTTTAGTCGTCTTGCATCGTCGTCCTTGTCGTCCGCGTCACTTTTCCGTTTCAAATATCTCAGCTTCTGTTGGATGGAATGATTAGATATGTGGTACATTGCTTTATCATGATGACTTGTACCGTGTCTTTCCTTTTAAGGTGTGTCGCTCATCTACTTCCTGTTTACCGATCGACTTTTGGCGACACACGTCTTCCGAGGAGGACTCACAATTTATTTTATCCTATACATGACTCAATCCTTACTAGGAAAACGAAAAAGTACTGACGAAATTGTGATTCCTAAGCTTTTAATAAAACTGATATCAAATTTATTGTATATAAAAATGGGGTTGAATTGTTTAATAGCCCACCACACGTAACGGAGTGGCCGCCGAAAAAAGTAAGGGTTCGTCCGTCCGTCCACCCGGTGGTTTTCATACAATAACTCGAGAACGGATACATGTTTTTAATATTTGCACAGTACAATGCAGTTGTTTAGTGTTATAAAATTAAATCTATGTTTAGCAAAATCCACGGAATATTTTTGTGCGAAATTGCAGTTTTATACACTATTTGCCATCCCCTTATGCGTGGCGAGGTATCACTTGTATATGTTTGTCAGTATATACGATTACCCTTGAACCCTTCTCAGTCTTTATTTCCGCAACCCCTGCTACACTAGAGACATTCAAGTATATCTCCCCTCCATTGTCTTCCATCGCCACGCGTCGGAGGGGCATGGCAATGGTCTCTGTCCGTCCGTCACACAGTGACTATTTTGTGAACACAACTCCTCTGAAACTGCTGGACGGATTTCGTTCATTTTTTGCAGGATTGTTAAACATGACATGTAGTTGATATCATTTTGCGCCGGCATTATATATGTTTAGTCAAATTGTGTGGGAGTTATGGGACTTTGATTTTTTACACGGAGGGGCGACATTTGGCTACGTGTATAGCAATGACATGAACTTTAACAAGAATGCAAAAATGGGGAAGTTCCGTTAAAAATGTGCCAAGTGTATCATCCGTGTCCGTGTTATTCATATTGTTAGCCGATTTTGTTCTTGCCTTCTAGGCTGGTTTGCAAAGGGTCCATGCATCAAGGTGATATAGACGGCGGTGGACGACAATGTATGTGCATTTCATTGGTTTTCATGTTGGATAATACTATTCCAAAGACTAGAGATGAAGTAGATAATATTCTTCTAAGAGGTACTGACTTGTACCATAAAGTTTGTACTACCGATGGCTACATGCTAATAACAGAGTTTCCGGAGAATATTTGTATTGAAAACGAAAGTTACGCTATTACATTGAAAGATCGGATGAGTGGACTTGTGGAACAGGAAAGGAACAAGTCTGACGCTTTAACATTTACTTTAGAGTCTGCAATACACCAATCATTAGCACAGAGTGAAACCTCTTGCATTACATTTGGAAGTGACCCTGGTTCAACTATCGGTTTAAAAAAGGCTCAAGGGATACTTCATTGTACTGCTTCACACAGTCGCCATGACATGGGACTATGTGTTCCATACGGTAAAGCTGTTGTACTGTCATTTGCCTCGTGTTCAAGCTTGATATCATATATAAAAGATTTAAACAAATCGATCACAGACCGAGTCGCTGAATCACAGTTTGAGATAACACCCCTTATTAATTCTAAACTAAGAGTGGTCGACTCTGGCGTAGTTGGAGACGTCCAGGCGTCTAATACACCAGTATCCACTGACTATGAGACTGAACTACCAAATATAGAACATACTAGCCATGAAATGCCAGTTGATGAAGAGTCTTCGTTCCACTGTGATAACGGAAGCAACAATGAAACTTCGGGTAATAAAGCGGATGAGTCTTTTGTGTCCATCAATGAAAATAACGTTGAAACTGCAGATACTCGAAATGATGAGTCATTTATGTCCTATAATGACAATAACGATGAAACTTCCGGTACTGGAGATGATGAGTCATCTATCTTCAACAATGAACGCAACGAAGTAACTGCGGGAATTCCAGTTGACGATACCTCGGGATCGCGATTATCAGATGAAATTGGAGTCATCGATAAACATACCCTATCTGATGATGTAAAATTCAGGATTTTGTCTAATCGGTGTCCGGAACCAGGCTTTAAATTTCCGTTTAAATTATATAAAGATAAAAGATGCAAAAGCGGTACTTTTAAAAGATCTTGTTGTCGCAATTGGTTTGAGCAATTCCCGTTCATAGCATATTCAAAGTCGAAAGATGGGTTATATTGCCTTGCTTGTAAGTTTTTTTCAGACACATCCGGTCGCCGACCAAGATTGTTGGTTACAGAACCATTCAATAAATGGAAAGACGCCACTATCGATTTGAAGAAAAAAAAAACATGCGCATACTGGTTATCACGCTGACTCGATAGTTAGATTGAATGGGTTCAAGAAATCGTGTGTCAATCAGTCGCTCAGAATCTACGTCAATCTGCAATCGAATAATGCAGCAATCATCGCTAAGAACAGCGATATAATCAGATCTATACTTAAGTGTTTAGAGTTCTGTGGCAGGCGTGAAATGGCGCATAGGGGACATCGGGATGATGATGCAGGCCATAGTAAGAACAAGGGTAATTTCAAAGAACTTATTCAATTTAGAATAGAAGCGGGCGATACAACCCCAGAACAACATTTTAAAACGTGTTCAAAAGTAGCAACCTACACATCAACTTCTCAGAACGAGTTGTTAACTTGCATTAAGACAAACATTCATAAATCTATTGTGGAAGAAGTGAAGTCCCAGCCTGTTGGTGGATACTATGGAATCCCATGCGACGAGGTATCAGACACTAGCAATTGGGAACAATTAGGACTGGGTTTACGTTATGTCGTCGATGGAGTTCCAGTAGAACGCCTGCTAGAATTTAATTTGGCTGAGGAAACCACTGGCGAATCACTGTAATCTTGTCGTTCAGTCCCTCGCTAGTATTGGTTTGGACATCCAGTTATGTAGATCGCAGAATATGGATGGGGCAGGAAATATGTCCGGGAAAAACGTCGGATGTGCCGCACGGTTAAGGTGGCTAGGGCGTCTTAATCAAAATTGATAGAATTTTTAATAATTTGTCAAAATGAAGTATTTATCATTTTTTTTTTTCAAATTTATAATAAAAAGTATGGGTCACCGGACTTTTTTTCATGCTACAGGTAGTGCAAAATTGTCAGATTGTGTATAGATAATGCATGGAAAATCCAACTTTGTGTGATAAAAAGAAAACTACCTGATAGAATTTTAAGATATAATGTGAGAAGATAGCTCTTATAACATGCTTTCAGATAAGAAAAAGAAAAATGGGGTCACCGAACTTGTTTTCTTGCTACAGATTAAAATAGGTAAATTCACAACACTTTTTATCATAAAAATGACTTTATCGGAGTTATCTCCCCTTATTTGGCAAAGTTGAAAAAAAATTAATCAAACACAAATAAGGTGTTTTTGAGAAATTACAGCAATAATTATGATAAAACATACAATTTTCTATAATTATATCAAAAGTCTTACACATAAATTGCATACTACTCTCAAAATTTGCACATTTAATCAAAGATCTAGACCAACATTATCTGCTACTTCAGAATCCAAGATGGAGGAAGACACCCGAGCCACCTTAACACGGATCTCTCCACGCGCAACGTATCATAATTGTGATAGGTACAATCTAAGTTTAGTGCTGTGTAAAAGTTGTAAAGTTACAGAAATCCATCTCATGCTAAATTCTCTCAAACAACTCGGGATATTTTTTAAATATTCCCATAAAAGAAGCCGACGACTAGAAACGGCAGTAGAAGATGTTAACAACAATCGACAAGAAATAACAAAATTTCTAAATCAAAATTCAAAATCTTCTGCGAAACTAGGTGGACAGAGAAACACGCCACACTCGACACATTCGCGACAATGTATGAGGCATTGGTAGCGTGTTTAGAAGCCATAAGCTCCAATGAGGGACGTTCGTGGGACCGAAAGGCTATTACGGACGCTCATGGCCTTCTGTCCAAGATAACAGATAGTACATTTATTATGTGCTTCCATACAGTACACAACTTCTTTGGTTATGTGCGTGGAGTGGGTTCTAAGCTTCAAGGCTCGTCTTTGGACATTGTTGAAGGTTATATAATGATCGGAGCTGTGAAACAGATCATCGAAGAAACCCGTAAAAATGAACAAGAGTTTGACGTAGTTTACAGTAAAGCGTCTGACATGGCAGTAAAGGCCGGAGTTGATGAGCTTAAAATGCCCCGTAACAATGTTCCCTCTACATCAGATAAAAAATACTTTAAACGGGCAATCTACTTACCTTATCTTGATGAACTAATTCAGCAACTTGATATGCGTTTTTGTCAAGAGGCTGTCTCTGTTGTTCGTGCCCTGTCAATTTTGCCTTCCCGAGTTCACCTTATCTCCCAAGAGATGGAGAATTATATTTATAATTATTACAATGCTGATATGCCTTCGCCCGAAACATTCAGGCAAGAAATGAGAATCTGGAAGTCGTTTTGGGAAAACCAACCGGACAAACCAGAGTCAATTACATCAACCTTAACTGATGTAAGGGCATGCTCGACTTTATTTCTAAACATCATGAAAGTTCTCTTCTTACTTGCTTTGACGAGCGTCACGTCAAGCTCCACCGAAAGAGCTAACTCATCACTTGATCAAGAATGATTTGAGAAGCACCATGAAGGAGGATCGTCTAAATGCTCTGCTTCTTTTTTATGTTCACAGAGACATTAAACTCGATTATGATAAAATAACTGACGATTACGCCGTGAGAAATCCGCGTAATATGGTTCTAATGAATCCACTCCAGTCTAACCATTCATTGAAAATGAGAATTCGTCAGTATTTCTGTGTTTATTTTAGGTTTTGCGTTAAGGTACATTTATACTAGTAACATGTATATTTGGTATAGCATTTTTACTTCCCATCTGGATAGCCTTTGGTAGTATCATATTGTTTCAATATCCGTTAGTGAGTAACTAAGTGACATTGACCTACATTTTGCCATGGAGTTCAAGCACCATATTTATTTATGTACCATATACCACCTATCGGAACTAGACAGTGACATGATTGCTTTAATTTAGTACTGTAGTACAATGACGTCAATTTTTCATATTCAATCATGTATTCCACATTAAAGCCTACAATATTTAGAACGAAAGAACTGTATACCTCAGTGTTTGTTTGTCTTGTATCATGTGTGTCGTTCAACGAAACCAGAACTTAATCATAATTTGGTGCTAAATTGTTGAAATCCAGGAGCTTCTGAGCTTCCCCATGGACCCTCTACCAGGGCAACCGTAATTACGCCTCCTGTTCATAAAATCCTTGCCTAGGACTATTGAAATGTTAAGTAACGCCTTATACCCTAGAATTTGGAATTTCTCGTTATTGGTCTACTGCTGTTAAGATCAATCCAATCATTTTAATATACAATAGACAATTAATAGAGAGAATTCGGCATAAAAAATGTCAAACCCTGACAATTAAACTATAAAATATACATGCTCCTAGTCAGGAACCGTTACATTAGTGCATTTCACAATTCTTTTATGTTTTTAGCAAAAAAAAAAGGTCCAAAACATTTTTCGCATCGCTCCGCTCGGCGAAAGATTTGATTCTACGCACCCTCTTTCAAATATCATAGAAACGCCCCTGAGTCATTGTCTATTTCTTTCATCAAACCACAGTGTTCAGGACTTGGTCATGTTGGTACCTGTTGAATGCATATATCCGTTTTCGCCCAACCATTTCCGCCATAATATGCTGCTCATTTAGTGTGTTTCAGAAGAGCACATATGGTAGGCGGATTGGCATTTTAAGGCCGGTACAATAGCCTTCCTGGCATACAATTCAAATCGTGCCTCATTAACAGAAAATATAGTTGTTGTTCCGTCATACATGATGTAAACAAATGCTTCTATGATGCCCATGTCTGTGTCTTCAGTAGAGTTTGGTCTCATACTCAAGCTAATAAAAAAGTCCGTAATATCAGAAAATACCTCCCATGTTTGCCAAGCTGACTTCTTCCCTTTCCCTTGAAAATCCGTAACAGTGTCAGAAAAGATACACAAGTGCCTAACGAATTTGATATGTCATGTACAAGAGGCCATCGAAAGTCTTTCTTTCTTCAACAACCTATCCACAATTTGTCCACACCTTGTCTTTAGAATGCTGCAATTCCTAAAACTAATACATCCGTGTCAGTACTACTTAAAAATACTTGTTTACAACCATTTACAGCAGCATGCTTAACATGGACAAACATTCGTGTATCTGCTTATTCGTGATTACCAGGGGACAACTGGGAAGTATCCGTATTAAAATTGTAAAGAACATTTTCACCTTGCGTAACATAAACATTTTTATCAGTCTCTAAAGAAGCAATTCTGTTGTCGAGAAACTTGAACAATTTCGTTTTGTTGTCATTTTTACGGACGTAACTAATCCAAACCCTTGGCGTTCTACCAGAACCAACAACTTACCGTCTAGCACCAGCACCTCGCTTTCTTCTCGTCCCGGCCTTTAAACTATTCTTTAAGTAAACGTCAAATATAATGTCTACTCTTGAATTCGTATCGGTGCAAGATTTTTTGTAAGGCATGATTATCGAATGTTTTTGCCCCACGTGGTGGCCTGGAACTAACCATTGCTTCCCCATCAACGATAAAAGCGTCAGAATGTTGATCAGTTGATGGCAAATCGCAGAATGTCTCATAGGCACTCATACCACACCTTCTTATATCTATATCCCTTAGCTGCACTTAAATACCACTGTTTAAAGTGTCATCCTGAGGCAAAGACGGTTGAGCAGTTTGGTTTTCATGGCTAGAGAAATCTTCCAAGTCACACTGTCTTTTTTGACATGAAATTAAAAGTCTAGAAAAGAGATTACAATGGCATTTCATGTTCTTTAGTTTTGTTTTTGACGGAGACGTTTCCGGTCTCGTTTTTTGGGCTAAATATTGGGAAACCGTTATTTTTTATCGGTTATAAAAAGCAGAAACTCCTACGTCATGAAATTGTTTCAAAAGGTCTTCACATTGTTTGGAACAAATATCTTGGAGTTTATTGCATATTGTACCTGCCTCCGAATAAACAATATTCTTAGAGTCAATTTTGTATAAATCAGATGACTCCTCTAGAAATGGATTTCCAAACCCATTCATCACTTTAGAAAGCCTTTGAACCTTTTCGAATAAATCTTTTAGTGTTTTCGTAGTCTTCGTGATGTCGTTCGTTTGTTGTAGAATCACTCAAACCACTAGATCTTTTAAGGAAGTTTGCTCCTCTTGTTTTTGAATTTTTGTCAGATTTTCGGAATTCTTTGGTTTAATCCATTTATTTCTATTAAAAAAGTTTGCCTTGTTACCCCTACTTTTATTTTCATAATTTTATTACATATAGTTTAAAAAGTCATATTTGAAAATCTTATAAAATCCTTATTCATCCTGTTGATTCAGGTACGACTGTATGGCTTTAACTAAGGGACAAACCATAAAGGATTTGGGACACTTTGAAATAAAAGCTGACTATGGATCCCATGCCGTGTTTAAAATTGGCTTCGATTTACACCAATATGTCCCTGTAGTGCGTGCAAATCGATCTGTATAGCCTCGGTTTTAGTTTGTTACCCGGATTTGTTTTCTCTCAATCGATTTATTACTTTTGAACAGCGGTATACTACTGTTGCCTTTATTTATATATGAAAAAAAAATTCACATGTGCAAAATTGTTAAACGCATTTGTAGTATTACCTTGAAAAATTTTATATAATCAATTCATAATATCATTTAAACTCCAAAAACACGAAGTATATTTCCAATAGTTGTGTGAACACTTCACGCATGCGTAAACCCTGAACATGTAAACTATTTATGTTTTGTATATACGTCACATGTTAGGTAATCACTAAACCTGGTAAATTTTTACTAATAGATGGTCAAAGAAAAACTGTTTTCCAGAAAAAATATGTATTTTCGAACTGGAAACAACAGCCATTTATATTTCATATTTCCATACAAAAACAGTGATAAGGTATATCAATTTGATGACAGATAAATTGATGCAATTAAGATTTCATTACCAATCCATAACTACAAAACATCTTCTGCATCTGGAAAATTTAAGATACTGACCCTTTTCCTGTTTTATCAAAACTAACTGCTCTTTTTAGAACAAGAGAACAGATAAAATATTTATCTATTAATAGCAAAGATCGGTACATACGTCACTAATTGCATGTGAATATGCATTTATCAGTTACGTGACTGCACCTCATGGAAACAAATCAGTAATAACAATGACATTCACTCAAGATTTTATGAAAATAAATTTAACTGACGAAGATATTCCTGGGGCAAATATGCATTTAAATGATTTTGAAACTGTTCAACTGAAGAGATGCATATGCAGTGTCGCGATATTAAAACTTCTTGATAACGATCAGACTTTCTACAAAGGCGAGTGACCCGTTAAGATACGCCCATTTCTTTTGTTGACATGTATAAAAAAAATAACCAAATGGTGAAAACTTTAGTAAAATTATAAGAAAACATTGGAACAATCTGCAAAAATACAAAACATGCAGTGAATTTTTTCCCAAGTGCCTATTATAGCATATATACGTAACAAAAATATAAAAGATTACCTTGCGAAATCTGGGTAACAGTTGAAAGACTTTTGAAAATAGACCATGCTTGAACAGTTTTAAGCAAAAAATCCCGATATACTGTTAGTAATAATCTGAATTATAGGCAACAAACTTATGAATATGAGTTAGCAAAAAAAGTTGTTAAGTCTTGAAATTTATTACGAATGTTGGTTGTAGGAACCGCATTTCATTATAATGACAAGAGTTCGGGAGACCAAGATATTAATCTGTTGAATTATTCATCTCATGAATATTCATTAGTAATTTGCATATTAATCTCAGTGTGTATTTTTGAAATCTCATTGTGTAATTAACAATTCTCAGTGTGTGTTTTTCATTTTTTTAAATCTCAGTGTGTAATTTCGATTTCTCAGTGTGTTATTTTAGGTTCTTAAATCTCAGTGTGATTTTTTTTAATTCTCAGTGTGTAATGTTTTCGAAAAAATGGTTTGAACATAGTTTTGATGAGAACGGCTTGCCATAGAACACAGTTTTTTTCGCCATATAGCTCTTCAACTTTCAGTTCTTTCACAGAATGGCTTTCAAATATCCGTCTTTCCTGATAAAGGTAAATCTAGAAAAGCACTTAAAAAGCTTTCATTTGTTTTGTACAAGCATACATTTGTTTAAATATTGTGTATATAGCTGTGTCAGAATTCAGACAAAGCAGACAGATTGTCTTGATTTATTTGCTTAACTTGATTCCCTCAAAAAATAAACATGTATACTTTGGCTTTCAAACATCTAGCTTTGGGCGTTTCTGATCAAGGTAAATCTAGAAAAGAACACTTGTACAGAATACCATAACCACAACTTCCTTCCAGAAACTTTAAATTTATGTCAAATGTTTTAGTGAGAAGTTATGACTGAAATTATGCATTCAACTTTTCTTGAAAAAAAAGACTTTATGTCAAAGACAAATTTGATTATCCCTTATAATGAATGATAAAATGTGGAAAATATTAAACAGAGTTATCTTACACTAATGTCCAAGAGTGGCTAGCAAACAATTTTTATTTGGAGCAAAATTATCTTTCAAACATTTTCACTGAAAGTGAATGATATTTTATCCAATTATAAGGACTTATATATAAAAAAGAAGATATGGCATGATTGCCCACAAGAGACCAAATGACACAGAAATCAACAGCTATAGGTCACCGTACGGCCTTCAACAACGAGCAAAGCCCATACCGCATAGTCAGCTATAAAAGGCACCGAAATCACAAAATTTTATGTAAAACAATTCAAACGAGAAAACTAACGGCCTAATTAATGTACAAAAAAAATGAACGAAAAACAAATATGTAAAACATCAACAAACGACAACCACTGAATTACAGGCTCCTGAATTGGGACAGGCACATACATACAGAATGTGGCGGGGTTAAACATGTTAGCGGGATCCCAACCCTCCCGCTAATCTGGGA
This sequence comes from Mytilus coruscus, assembly GCA_017311375.1. Lineage (NCBI taxonomy): Eukaryota > Metazoa > Mollusca > Bivalvia > Mytilida > Mytilidae > Mytilus > Mytilus coruscus. Next base: position 25,082,834 of record CM029604.1, on the reverse strand, counting down.
CAGTGGTGTTACAGTTCAACATAAGTACGAACTATAAAAATCAGTTGAAAAAGGCTTAACTCATCAGATGGATACAAATAGAAATACATCTAACACAAACACAGAGTGGACGTGGCTGGGTACTTGTACATCCCAGCAACAAAAAGATACTTAGTACAGATCTGAGAGTACTCGCAGTTACTGACAGCTAGTTCAAAGCCAATAACAACTAATAAAGAAAATCATGCATCTAAGACTAAATTGTTTGCCAAATCTGCTAATCATGCTAATTGTATTAGATATTGCTTATTCATATGGCAAAAGATAAAAAACATCTAAATATAAGACTACAACTTTGATTGTGAGTTGCAATAATTAATATTAATGACTCAAACGTTTGTTTTACAACACGCATTTAAAATCACATACAAAACGGAAAGACCATTTTTAACGTCTCAACGAACGCACGGAATAATTAATAATAAAACTAAATATCGACAGTAGTTTAGTGTTTTCAAAAAACGTATGAAATGTGATATCATTGCTAATGGAACTTATCCACCATAACAGTAAATGACGTGAATGTTAGAAACTATAAGTCATCGTGCAGCCTTCAACAATGAGCAAAGCTCAACCCGTATATTTAGCTGTAAAAGGCTAAAACAAGACAGCTATAAAACATATTGAATAACCAAAAAAAAAAAAAATAACGGCCTTATTAGATACATAGAAATAAAGGAAAAGGAATAATGGAAACATCAAATAACGACAACTACGTAATTGTAGGCTCGTGTATTTTAAACGAAAATATTTTTCGTATTTTTAATCATTATTTAAAATTTTGTCTGCTAACCCATAATTTCCTTTTCATAATTTGATTTTATCTAGTTTTGAAAAGTCATTTTGGGAAACCTCATAAAATCATTGTTATTTCTTCATACTTTTAAAAGGAAAAAGGTTTCTATCATAATGTTAAATTTATGAAATATCTAGACCCGCCAAATTTTCAAATGATTATATCTCAAAACAAGGACAGAGAACATTCATTGTTTTCCCTTTTAAGTTCTTTTATTTATATATTATCCCTGCATAGCAAGTTTTTTTTTTAAACAGAGCAGCGAAAATCCTTACGGTAAACTTCGACGGATCTCTAGCGAGATTGAGATTTATGTCTCTCTCTCTCTCTCTCTCTCTCTCTCTCTCTCTCTCTCTCTCTCTCTCTCTCTCTCTCTCTCTCTCTCTATGTGGTATGATTTTTTTTCTCATTATTGAAGACCATACGGTAACCTATATTTGTTAACTTCTAAGTCATTTATTCTCTTGTGACAATCATATCACATCTTCTAATTCTGATATCAGCCGCCATACGAATCCACTAGCAGTCAAAATGCCACAAAAGGGAAATAACATAACCGGTTAATTTACGACTATTTGCAAAAACATGTCGTTTATGAGTTGAACACAGACACATCGTATCGATCAACCAATTCGTTGTGATGACCGTAAAACGTATGCAGTGTCGATTTCAGCCTTTTTTCTTCGTGACCCTACTTGGACAGTGTTTGTGCCAGGAGCACAGCCCTGTTAACGGGGTCCATCCGTATATGGTGAACATGCAATAAGGCCGTTAATTTTCTCGTTTGAATTATTTTACATTTGTCATTTCGAGGTCTTTTATAGCTGACTATGCGGTATGGGTTTTGCTCATTGTTGAAGGCCGTACGGTGACCTATAGTTGTTAACTTCTGTGTTATTTGGTCTCTTGTGAAGAGTTGTCTCAAAGGTAATCATTCCACATCTTCTTTTTTATATGCAAACGTTACAGTGTTAATATAATTATTTCAATTATTAGCTAGGTCATTGTCTAGTTTCTTTTAGTTCTCTTTTTCTGATTCCACCTTTTCTATCTTTAACATGTTTAATTGTTTCTTACTCTCTAAAAATGGATAGTTAAGTTTTTTGAAATGCATGTTTTAGATGTTAAATGTTGATTGCTTAGAAAGCCAAGCTCCAAACCATAACAAATGATTTAAAGAATATTTACCAAAATATAAAGAAAGGTAAGGGGACGACGATTTTATATTCGGAAAGGGGAAGGGGATATATATTCAATAGAAAAAATTACTCAGACCCAATTATTAATATTATGATGGAACTTCATTACAACATTGGAAAAAAATAATACTATTCTTGTGTCAACTTATCCAATCCAAACATTGCAGCGAATAAGAACATTCTATTGCATACTCAGAGTAAACGTTTTATTTGATTTACGTAAATTTTTATTTTAAAAAACATACCAGCCAGCCAGAAATAAAATCATATCTATAATAAACTTAACCACGTTTTGGCAAACTTTTTATCATCAAAATAATTCATGTCATATAAGCATGATAAGTCCCTACACAATAACATATACTTGTTTATATAGAACCGAACAATGATTATGGAATAGGCCTACATCTGGCTAGATATAAGAATAAAGAGATAGTTTTGCCAATCAGATAACTATCCATAAAGGACAAAGGACTAAATATGTCAACATTTCCAGGTCACAGTACTGTCTTTAGACATGAAAAAACCTATATCGTATAGTTAGCTATAAATGTCACTGGGATAAAAATAAAAAAATTATTCAAAATAGAATCAAACAGCTTGGTAAATACTACAACAAGAAGCGAAAACCAATTATAGCAGACAGCAACGAACGACAACCGTCGGATTACAGGCCCATGGCTTAATTAAGAATGTGACGTGATTAAACATACGTCAGTTGGTCTCTAGTGAAAATTGTCTTATTGGTAATCAAACCACAACTTTTTTTTAGTTGTTACACTCATCCATTTTCTTACCTAGAACAGTGGTGTACAACAAAGCTAAACTGTTTCTTTCAAAATCTTTTCTTTTTTTTTTTTTTTTTGTAAACACGATTTCTGTGTGTCTTCTCGATTACAGCCAATTCAAAAAGCTACAAGCAATCAAGTGGACACACACACACACTGCTTTTGGTCTCTTTTTTAAATCCACCATTTTCTACATAAGAAAATGCCTGTACCAAGTCAGAATTATGACAGTTGTTATCCATTCGTTTGTTGTGTTTGGGCTTTCGATTTTGCCATTTGATTAGGGAATTTCTGTTTTGAATTTTCCTCGGAGTTAAGTATTTATGTTAGATTACTTTTTTCTTAATACAGTAAAGTATCGAAAAATTCTATCCGTATTTCAATGCAATGTGAAAATGGTTATATAAAACAAATAACTAAAAATTATTAGTTTCCAATTTATTATCTCCCCTGACAATGTTCATCTTCGTCTACATCATGATTGTTTGGATTATACGTGTTGTTATGAAGACAGTCCACAAAAACTTTGTCATACATACATATTCTCCCCTAACATGAACTGGGACGATCTGCAAAAATAAAATGTCAAATCAATATCATTAAAATAGAGAATGCCATATTTACAATGATTATTATTATTGTTATTATTATTATTATTATTATTATTATTATTATTATTATTATTATTATTATTATTATTTGATTTTCTTATCATTATTTTTTCAATTATTAATATTATTATCATCATTAATCAATATACTTTGACAGCTGACTGTTCCATTTTGAAGTTCATACGAGTATGGCCAAATTTTAGGCCAACATGCGTCCACACGACCATAGCAATCATCGTGGTCTTTGCAATATCTATAAAATATAGTTGTAAATGCTTTCAAAGCAGGTGCATATAAATTAATTGTTGATAGGAAAACTATACAAAACGAGAAGACACAAAACGGTCTTTATCTGACATAAATTTGGAAATAGATGTGTCAAATTGAAGAAGTTTAACTTAGTAATTAATGTTTCCCTCTAACTTATTTGATACTGGCAATAAACCGAAGCAGTTTAAAAGAACAAAACAGTGTTATGCAGCCAAACGTTCATATGCAATTCCCAAGTTAAGAACCGTGCTAGTGGTCGTTTCAATTAATATAACTGTTTTACTTTCAGGAAAATTGAATCTTGTCTAAACTAGCAGCGATTTAGAAACTGTTCTATTGTTGGCAACTGAATGCTGACTCCTAGAGATTCATTGTTGGTTTTATGTTTTGATGGGTTGTTGTCTCAATGACATATACCTCAAATCTTCCTTAGTCATAGATTTTTATACTAATGCGTCAACTTGAATTTAAGATGTTGTTATCTTTTTGTTCTTTATAAAGCTTGCAGTTTTCCAATTTTTCAGTAGGTGCAACCATATGCATAATTTAATAGACATAAAAAGATGTGGTATGAGTGCAAGTGAGACAACTATCCATCCAAGTCTCAATGTGTTAACAATTATAGGTCAAAGAAACGGCCTTAAACACGGAGCCTTGGCTCACATCAAAACCGCAAGCTATAAATGGCCCCAAAAAGACTAATGTAAAACAATTCAAAAAGTAAAACCAACGGTCCAATCTATATCAAAAACGAGAATCGAAAAACACTTATGAACCACATCAACAAACGACAACCACTGAACAGTTGTTAAATACATCATATTTAACATGTGTTTGCATTTTGTTTAATCTTTAATCCGTTAACATATAATCATATATACAGTCAGCCTCATAGAAAGTCTTCGATTTAAATAACATTATTCAAAACTTTTCTAAAATCGGAACCGTTCAGGGTTTGACATTATATAAATAACACGTAGCTGAGAGGGTGATAGAGCAGATTGTTATCCCCAGGAAACATTGTCAACTAAATATTATCCAATTAAAATTTGGCAATTTGATGTGAAGTATAGTAAATTGATAATCTGGTAATGTGAGCGCACGTTATTGATATATCAATAACATATCCCCCACAACTACTTTTTTAATACTTACTGATCAACGCCATCAACTGGTGCACCACTACCATACCTTCCATAAAATCAACCTTAGTCGTGCATAATTACTGACCTACGCCATGAACTGTTGTACCACTACCATACCATCCACAAAATACACATTAGTCGTGCATACTTACTGATCAACGCCATCAGCTGGTGTACCACTACCATACCATCCACAAAATCAACCTTAGTCGTACATACTTACTGATCAACGCCATCAACTGGTGTAACACTACCATACCATCCACAAAATCAACCTTAGTCGTACATACCTACTGATCAACGCCATCATCGGGTGTACCACTACCATACCATCCACAAAAACATCCGTTATCTAGTAGTGCAGTAGCTTGAACTGCTCCAAAATAAAAGGTTAATTGTTATGCAATGTTCCAAATAGCTCTTTTATTTTTCACGCTTTTGGTCTCTGTAAAACAAATATGAATAAAGAGTCAACGTTCATAAAACTTTACACAATACTCGGAGTAGAAAATTGTGCTCGAATTGAACTCTGAGTTTGTGTACAGTAATCGTATTCGAAATTATAAAGTATCAACTTTATGAACATTGATGTACACAAGATACACAACACACATACAGCAAGATCCTGAAATAAAAAAAAAAAACATTTCATGAATAAATTACAAATATTCTTTTAAACAAATTACATGTATCAATTTACAGGAAATCCGTATTTTTGACTAGATGACATGCATACATTGTATCACGTGACGAGTCTTTTCAAGAAATTATAAATTATGTGTTACTTGCGTTCTTAAGCTAAAAATTTCTCAATTCTAATTTCAAGTCGAAGTTCAAATTCCTCACCCTTCATCTCGATCGACTATTTGCAGAACATATCTAGTGTTCATGTTTAACGTATTCTCGACTTCAGTATGCACATATTAGCTACTGGACGTTAAAGAAGCAACAATCAATCAATCAACCTTAAGTCGAATGTGCTTGTATGCTATTGCCGGCAATATATAATAATATAGCTATTTTTTTAACATGTAATATTCTCTTAAATATGCAATTCACTTTATCGGTAAATCTTATTGATTAATTTCATTCATTCACTTATTTGTAATAAGAAATAGTAACATAAAAAAGTTTTTTTAAAACATGGTATACATTAAAAACGGCATTAATAGTACTTAGTACGATTCTTGTATTACTAAATCTTCTTCCTTTATTATACGTATCAAGGTATAAACTAAATAATTAACAGAAATGTACTTCAGTGTATTTGTCAGTTTTCGAGCAAAGCGTTGCTGTTCTTTTCAGGTACAAAAATGGATTAAAATTAGTAAGTCATATATTACAAACAATTCCTATCGTGTAAAAGTTTGTTAAAAGAAGCACTATATTTCCATCTCGTTATTTTGACATACATTTATTTTTTGTTAATATTTAGTTTGTTCGTGTTGGTGAATATTTTTTTAAAGTGTTGTAAGGGACATGAATGTAACATTTTTGGTACACGGTACGTTGGGAAAGTGTCAAAAGCAGAAAGTTTTTCATGGCAAAAAGTTCATAGGAAGTGGCAAATGCCATACAATTTAGATACACAAATTAACAACTGCATACAAAATAAGACAGCATTATGGACAGAATAAAGTCAACAAACTTTCCGTCATTGCAATTAGGATAAGACAGTTTTCTTTCTTTTGCTTTTTTTGCCAATTCTATTTCCTATTCAGTACACTAGTGTTATCATATTTACACTATACAGATGTACAGTCTGAACTGCATTAAAAGATACTTACACGTAAAATCAGTATAATTGAACAGTTTCCGTCTGCAAAATGACAACACAAAATATATATTGACAAGATCAAAAGGCCGTTTGAGTTGAAACTACTAGTATGGTCATGAAACTTTGTGAGAATAAGAAAAGTGGAATCAAATAGGTCATGATAATCAATTTATTATACAATATATAAAAAATGTTTCGTCGACACTTCCAATTACGTAGTGCACATGCACATGTAAAACCAGCAAATGATTTTCCACAATACTGACAATGTATGAGGGTCTTGGTGGGGTTTACAGAATAGAGAATAAAGGGCAAACAGTGAAGAATAAATGGTAATAAAAATGAAGAAAAGAGAAAAATAAGGTGTAACGAATAGAATATAATTGGCAAAATAGATAAAGAATACAGAAACATGACATTAACAATTAAAGAATACAGAAATGAGAGACCCCCATCAAGACCCTCATATATGCATGTATGTCATGTCGTGAACATGACGTTTGTGGTTTTAAATTTAATGATACTAGCTACATGATTTGTGTAATTGTTTGGAGTATGTATTTGACATTTTTTTGTGTCAATGTATTAAGGAAATATAATTGATTAGAAACTAAGGAGATCTAGTACATGTATGATTGTCAATGAGACAGCAATCCGCCATAGATCAAATGAAGCGGAAGCACGCAACTACATGTATATGTAACCGTGTGGCCTTCATGGAAAAAAACCCGTTTAGTAAGCTAAAAAAAAAAAGGCCCATACATGAAAAAAATAAAACCACTCAAATTAGAAAACCAATTAAGCTAACGTTATACTGAAAAAGAATATATGCAATGATAATTTAATATGCAAGACTAAAACTTGCTTGTAGGAACGAGTAAATTAACAAAACTCAAGCATTTGTTTTTATTGCGGTGAACAAATGGCATTGAAAATTCATCTAAATATGATAGACACGGACGAGCTTCTATTGTCTGTATTGATACATTTTCAGTTTCAAAATGTCACACAATGTTTTGGTAAAAAGATAATATATATCATGTCCTACCGTCAATACGATATATAAAGGACCAGAAGATGTAAATGTTAAATGAACATGAAACCTCTTTTGCATCGGACCGAAATGCTGAGCGTTACCTCACGAGTTAAATGTCCGCATCGTACTGTAAAACAATCGAGCCAACTAGTTTTTCGGTTACTCCGTACTCTTAATTCATTTAGAAGTTTAAAACTAATCAATGTTGTAAAAAGAATAATATATACATGTTTTAAATTAACATTATAAATGTACTGAACATTCTTTTGTTAAACCTTGTGCCATCTTTAACTTCAGGACAATCGCTATATGAATAATTATAAAAAGCCCCTTTGAATGAAAACACAGTTGAGAAATTATAAGCGGCCGAAGCTGTTTTAAAAAAAAGAAACACGAATGTCCAAATTTTTAAAAAGAATTTCTCAAATTCTTCTCGTGTTTGCCTTGATATAAAGACACCAAAAATCTACTACGCACAGCAAAGGAAACTCGTTTTTGTCTGTAACATATTTTGCTTTGTATCTTATCACAAAATTAATTCACCGCAAAGTAATAACGGTTATTCAAGTAAAATGACAAACTTTAATTGGTCAACACATTTATTATTTACATGACTTTTTATCATGACAATATTTATGTTGGTCTACATTGTAATATTTCGGATTAAATTCTTTGTTATGCAGGCAGTCAACAAATGTTTTGTCACACTTACATACTCTCCCCTCACAGGAATTGGGACTATCTGAAAATATAACAATGAAATATCATAACACTGAAATTATTAAAAAAATACTTCATTTGATGCAATGTAAGATATGAAATAATAAAGATATAATTCTTCATACGTGTATCAAACACATGAATTGAGTGATCATATTTTTTGTTTTCGTTCTTTTTTAAAATTAACATAATACTGGAGGTAAAGATAAATTAAGAACATTTAATATAATTATAATGATAAAAATAGATAAATAAGATAGCAATAATTAATATAAAAATAACAATAATAATAATCATAACAACGACACTATTTGAGACGAGAACATGTTAATGTTATATGAATATTAAACCTGATTTGTACTAGTGCGACATGCTGAGCCGGATTTTTAACGTGCTAGTTTACACGGTAAAATACTCAGACACATTATTCTGACTCCGAACCAACCAGTATTTGCTCTTACTCATTAAAGCTGCGTGCATAGCGAAGAAACAGTAATTGTCACTTTTAAAGTCATTGGTACATTTTATGATTCGACCGGTGTTTAAACCCACGACCTTCCGCACTCGAGGCAAACACGTTACCACAACACCACCGAGGTGGTAGAAACAATTTAGCATTGTTCCCAATCATACGTTGAGATGCAGCTACATTCAAACAGTTATATGTTTTTGTCAAATGAAGCGTTTGTCAATTTGTAATATTCAAATGTCAGCGTTGACAATCTTTGAGATACAAATTATTTAAGCAGAAATAAATTAATAACTGTTTTCTCATATATCATAATACAAACCGCAATTAGACTTATTTATTCATTCTATTTCATTCATTGTCACACATTACATTTTAATTATTATGATACAACACATTAACTACATATTCTTCATTGTGCGATACATGTGTATGAAGACAACAGGCTTATACCCAGTTGAAATTAAAGAAACGAAATGGAAATCTTTATTAGAGAAGGCCAAGTTGGTATATTTGAACTGCTTACATCATACATGTTTCTATGGATTTTAAAAGGTTAATGTAGGTGCTTAATTTATGATTTTATGAATCTTATATACTTGTTTTTACTTAAATTATAGTACGGAGGTTCGAGATATTTGCAAACTTTTAAACTAAAGACAAATTTTCACAAAACAGTCGATTGTTGTAGGTGCAAATACATGTGGATCTTGTTTGTACATAAGCATTAATTCAACTGAAAAAAAAAATCCTCGGAAAGATAAAAGATTGATCTTTTCAAAGCATTAATTTGCATCTCTACACCCAGCGACAGTCTTTTGAAAAAACCTACAAATGGGTAATAACTGCATGGAAAAGAGAAAGTAAAGTACACCTTTTATGTTCAGGCGTGTTAGAATTGACTATTTTGTCTTGAAAACATATGGTACATCGTTGCACTTCAGATTCTATGTTTTTATATATTTTTAGGCTACAGATTGGTATAATACCATTAAAAATTCACAGTACTAAAAACTGAAATGTGTCACGTGAAATACCTTTCTAATGAGCAGGTGCGGTAGAATAAAAAGATTTTACTAAAAATACTTGACGACAGACTTTATAAGTTGATCTTAAATATGCATAACTTCAAACAAAATTCATTTTTGTGTGTGCTTTCTAGTGTTATAAGTCTTAAACATCTGAAAATGTGTAGTCTGCCCTTCCACGAAATATTTAATTAGTTTTAGGTTGCAATTGATTATAGGCATTTAAATGATGCTTAATAGAAAGTGAACACATTTGTCTTTAAAAATACAACTGTCATATAAGGGTCGTAATGATGTTGATTGGATAAATGTATCGGTTTTCAAAAGCAAAATTTACAGCGCGTCAACATTACAATAGCTAAAACTTTTACGATTGAAAAAAATAGTTGGCGTGATGGGGAGATAATTTTGACGAAGTAGAATCATGATTGATACTTGTGGATAGCAGAGGGGTAAACAAAATATGGTATAATCTTATCTTTTCCAGTTCGTCATTAAAATTTCATTGTCCATGATTTATATATATTCAGTCATGTATGGACCGAATTGTTAAGTTTACTTCGATTTACGGTTTAAGTCGAGTGTCACGCTATATGCGCTTTAATGATCCAGTGCAAGAACTCTCAGAAGGGTCCATAGGTGGAAATGCCAAATGTTTACCCTACCCAACACAACGTTATTTTCCATTAGCAGTCCTAATGTCTCACTGTCTATGGGGGTCACATATGTACCTGCACAACCATACAATTGCATTTAATTGTTTATTTATTCTCGTCCCAAATATGCAAAAATGATTTGACTTTAGCCAATAATCCATAATACTAGTATCAATTCTGTTTATTCCAAAACCAATAGAAAACTTTGATAAAGAGTAAAAAGGGTAAAAAGTAAAATAACAAAAATACCGAACTCCGAGGAAAATTTAAAAGCTCAAACACATCAAACGAATGGATAACAACTGCCATATTCCTGATTTGGTAAAAGTGGATGTATAAAACAAATCTAGGGGAACTTGAATATGTAAGGGCATACGATACAGTTGCAGGGTGATATTGACGTTGCTTACGTAAACTGTTACTTTTCGCGACGTCAGACTGGGACATATCGGAAAAAGATGCATTTTTCGAGTATTTTAATTTATTAGCTTGAAAACGAGTACATGGACTCCTCTTTTTCAAAAATGACATTTGACTTAATACTGTATAAAAATTTGTTGTTCCAATTTTTATGAAGAAATCACCGATGTATTTTTTTTTTTTTTTTTAATTAGATAAATATACAGCAAGAAATGCCTTTTTTTCTAAAATCAAGAAAATTCAATAAAAATTACTTATTTACAAACAATTGTAACACAAATTAAGATACTATTTTTGTAACGAAGATGTTCCAAATCTTTTACAAAATCCGCATGTATTTATCTTTCGAAACACAAAAGTTCAGTAAAGGTTTGTCTGTTCAAAGGATAGAAATGTCCAAGAAACCGGAATTTCAAGTAAGTGTCCAAAATTTTGACCCCATTTATCTCTTAATTTAGAACATGAAGGTATATTTTGTATTACAAAGGGGAAGTATAAAACAAATCTAGTGGAACTTCAATATTAAAGATTGTTATTTATATCATACGTCAACGATTTGTACTACAATTATGCTATTTAGCTGTGCATTGATATTGGGGACAATTTGGATATTTTGATAAAATAATTGTACTGCAAGTTTTTTAAGCACAATGCTTCGCTTTTAAATATCTCAACATTTGCCAGATTTTGTTAAAATTGCAGCGTTAAGCCAATAGAGTTTTGTGATTTTTGGCACATGTCCTGATTACAATAGTGTGATAATTTCCACTTTATTTAGCCTTTTAATGTTTTTGTTTCTATCGTCACTATAGACAAAACGCGAGTCTTATGGTGAGTCTTTTGTAAACAAACACGAGTCTGGCATACAAAATATAAAACTTGTATCCATGATGTGTTTTTTTTTTTTTTTTTTTTCTTTTTAAAAATAAAACTACATATGATGGGACACAAAAGTTCACAGACATCTTGATGTGAAAGAAGTCCAGTCAAAATTATTCAATCAATCAAAAATGATAAAAATATTTTACGATATTGTTTAATTTACCTTCACAGTTGACTGTTTTGTTTCCGAGGTTAAATGGGTAAACCAAAGTTTTAGGCAAACAATCGTGTTCACGATCATAGCAATCGTCGTGGTCTTTACAACACCTGTAAAATAAAATGAAGTATAGTCCATCAAAGAACATCTCCAAATACCTTAATGAGGGTTGCGATAGGGTTGATGTAATAATGGAAAAAACATTTTTTTAATGGAAATAAATGGACGTATTTAAAGAATATAGAGTAATACATTTGCAAAAAGTGCTAAAATAAAGAGTAAAGAATAATGGATGAGCAAACAAAGATTGTAAAAATGGCCTAAAATAAGTTAATACAGAAATAAGGACTCTCAATTTGAATTATCTTTAAGGATTGAAAATTGAAAAATTATACGATATAAAACGGTCCAAGACATTCACAAAAACGAGTCACAATCTGTATTGTTTTTGATATTTCTCTTACTATATTTAAGAGATATTGTATTGTCCCTTCTATGTTAAAGATTTCTTAATGATTATACATTTGTTCATAACATCAGACTGATGTGATATTTTTATTTTTTTTTTCGTGCATTTCTTGTGTACCAATTATATTTTCATTATGTTTGTAACAGATACTTCGTATTGTCGAACAGGACCCTTATCTGCAACCAAATCTGAACGATTAATAATGAACCAAAACTGCAATTTTGGTGCATTTTGACAAAGTTTTGGTATGTATCGACATGTAAAAAGTAGGGTATGTTAAAATTGAGCAGACATTTTACTTCCAAATTGGCTACCTATTAATCCATTGTGGTTGCAAGTGTTAAGATTGTTGATATCTGAGTTATCACTTAGTGCGTTTGTCCTCAATGTTTTGCTTATTGCAAGTATTGTGATATCTAAACTGCGACTATCCTTTCATATAATGTATTTTTTATTATTTCTATATTCGTCGAAATAAGTTACAACTTAACATCTTAATCGGATAACCTTCTCAGGATTATTTTGATTTCGCAACAAATACATCAGCTATATAATTATACTGCTTCAAGATGTTGAAATTTGTTTTTTCTAAACTTGAGACGAATACGATATATGTAATTGTCATATTGTATGCGATTTATTGTTAAACGGTATCCTTCGCGCATACTTACTGGTCCACGCCATCTAGTGGGTCGCTTTTACCAGACCATCCACAATAACAACCGTAGTCTAAAAGTGCAGTGGCTCGTTCTGCTCCAAAAGATATCCTAATTGATGTTCAAGCTGCCGTGAAGATCTCTTATGTCTCGCAGTTCTAGCCTCTGTAATAAAATTGACCATTATATATGTTTACATAGAACCAAGAACATCACTTATTTGAATTATAATTTAATACTCATTTTTACCTTTGCACATTTGTTGTTTTGTTTTTGTTTTTGTTTTTGTTTTTGTTTTTTTTTATTTCAAATATGTTATATGGCCTTAAATGTAAAGAACATATAAGCCGACTGCAGGCCCGGATGAACCAATGTCAGTTTAAGCAACAACTTCAACATTGCAAAGTCAACTTTGGTTTTAGGAAGTTTCAATCTTTAATTTGGATACTAGTTTAAGTCTTTATCTTTTGGTGTAACTGAAAATGCATATTTTCCCCATTTGTCTTTCCTTTTTTTGACAAGTTAAAATAAACTAACGACTTGAACATGGGTTTTTCCGAAATATATAATAGTCATGTTTAAGGTTACCGCACTATCTTACCCATCTACAGTATAACCTTACGTTCACCTGTATGAGTTAACGTACTCAATAACAAAGAATTATGCATGTATTATTAACCGTTTAAGTATCTTGATTTGATTTTATATGTGTTCATATTTAATAAATCGAGCAAAACTCCCTATGGAAGCTAATCATTCTTGAATATATAACATCATATTCTCTGATGGTTTCAACTTTTAAAACTTGAAAATTCAGGTGTTCGTCTTTCGTCTGCCTATACGTCATTTCAGTTTGTCCTCTGAATTTTTATTTTCGATTCCACTTTCAGGTTACTTATTTTTAGTTTTTTCAAATCCATATTGCCATTAAAACAGATAATCTGTGACAAATGTAATACCTAAAAAAAGCTATATATTCATCCGAATCATAAGTTGTGTATTTGCGTGGATTCTATATGTATACGTAAAAGAAATCTAATTATTCAAATGTTATATAGATTTATAAGTGAAGTCACAATAACATTGGGAAGTTTCATACAATTTTGAGAGTTAACTGTAATCATTTGAATCACCAGTTGTTTTGTATAAATACAACCAGTGCGGAAAAGTGAGCAAAAATCAGAGACAATAATTTGTCTAATTCTTTGTCAACTTAACAATTTCTGGACCCATTGTATCAAAAAATCTAAAAATTTAAACGAACATATGATTGCCGATTATCTCAGAAGATGATTGGATGAGTTTAAGGGTCATAACCTTAATCAGATCTCTTGATGAATCGGAATGTGCTAACAGATGGTAGAGAAATCAACAACTTTGTGGAATGTGGTAGGCACTCGAAGGGGATTTTTGTTTATCAAAAATGAAAATATATTTGATAATCAGTAGAGAAACATATTCTTACATAGTTACAAATGGATAATCATATTTGTCCAATTTCGATAAGTTAATTATCAATTTTAAAGTCCTCGCAGAGGCTCGATAATTTAACTATCTCTAATGGATTAATCCGATAATCCACTGGTACCAATGTAAGCATCTATATAAAAAAGAAGATGTGTTATGATTGCCAATGAGACAACTCTTCACAAGAGACCAAAGGACACAGAAATAAACAACTATAGGTTACCGTACGGCTTTCAACAATGAGCAAAGCCCATAAAACATAGTCAGCTTTAAAAAGCTATAACAGGCCCCGAGATGACTATATGCATCAACCTTCAGTTTACGTACCTCCTTTATAACTGTACATCATTATGCACAATAAGCATGCAGCAATATTCTAAAATAAAAAAAATGCCTGAAAGGAGTCTGTGCAAATGGCGAGACAAATCTTTCATCGAATTAGAATAATTACATTACATGCATGTTTCATGTGAATCCGTTAGTTTGATTGGCTAACAACAATCGCACGTCATTCAAAAATTAATCTTCATATCAAAATAAAATGTTACATTTGTGATAACACGTGCTTCCACTAAAAAAAGGTGCACAGAAAGATAAAAGAAAAACTTGATAAAACTTTTTTTCATGGTCTTATTAGCATAAAAATGTAATTATAAGAAATTAATGCTTCTTTTTGTAATTTTATCGGGGTGTAAACGTGTTGATCGTGCACACATTTTTAGAATGAAGCGCGAAACATACAAAATGTGCTTCGTTCAACACTTGTACTCCCCTAATAAAATTACAAAAGAAGCATTCATTTCTTAAATAAAATACTAGTAATTGATTTGTTTTAAAAATAAACCTCTTCTTGATTTAAAAAAAAATCAAAAGCATTTCTTATTAACATTTCTACTATGAATATAATTCAGTTTACACTCATTTCATAAGTTATTTTCTCTTTTCAAACATGTATGTCTAAGAACTATGAGATGATTAGAAAAAAAGTAAAATAACAAAAATCATCAACTCCAAGGAAAATTCAAAACGGATAGTTCCTTATCAAATGTCAAAATCAAAAGTTCAAACACATCAAACGAATGAAAAACAAACAATAATAAAATACAACTGCGCTGGTACATAACAATCAAATACATTAAACATGTTTAAGAGAATTGAAAAATCTTTATAAATGTTCTTACCTGAAGATCATTTATTATGTAAATGCATAGATAAGTTTACGTATAGTTCAAACCTGTTATTCCTCTAAACATACATTTCGTTTTTCTTTGGGTAATTACAAATAAAGGAAATTCCAACAATATCCTTTAAAAATGATATGTGTATTCAATTGAGAAAAAGCAAGATATCCAGCCACCGAAAGCAGGATGTGGAAATCATATATCCACCAAATATATTTGTATCTACTATGTTTAATGATATTCCATTTACAATATATATATACTGCAGATTTCAATAAATGTTCTCCTCATAGATACCAGAGCTAAAATTTGTAAACCAGATGGAGTCTACAAAAGACTGGTAAGTCACATTTGATCTTAAAACTATATTAAGTTACTTACACGTAAAAACTGCATAATTGGGCCCTTTTCGTATGCTATTCGATAACCAGAGATGGAATATATTAACAAATTCAAAGGCCTTCTGGTCAATAACACTGCTGTTTTCAGACTTATTCAGACTTCTACTGACATTGTGTATATATACAGGTCAAACTAACCTCATTTGCATAAAAGTTGCAATGTGCATGTTTGTCAGAATGACAGACGATGACGTTAAATTATACGATGCATGTAATAGGTTAGTGTTTCGATTATGACATCTGTTCTGTCTACTAACAATGTATTAAGGACATATAAGTAAGTGGATTTTATAGTCAAACCGATGAAGGGATAGTTCTACAGTACGAAAATATTTTTATATATAATATATATTGAATTACGATATCAGGAATGTGTAAACACTTTAATTTGTGAGCTAGGAACATCAAGTAGTTTGTGCATTAATCTGAGTAAGTTTTAAAAAATTTCAAACACATATAGTTTACTCTACTGTGTGTCTACTCTTTAAATATACTTTTGTATGCAATAGAAATCTCCCTTTGTTTTATGTTTCAATTCCAACAGGTTTTGCGAGGCTCCTTTAAACAGGTTCATTATTTCACTTTCATATATATAAATTTGATTTAATTTTAATTCGTTACAAAATTCATTAGTTAAATAGACGTTAGCTTTTATAAATCGTTTATTAAAGATATTTATTTAAATTGGTAATTTTATTTATTTTTTTTTTTTAAATTCTTAAAATGTTATATACTTATATAAAAACCCTTCATAATTTTATAAAAAAAGTATTTATCTACATTTCAGAGAGTGTCTATTCAGCAACCTTTCCTATCAGAAAGTGTAGCCCTTTTGCCAAGAATTAATCTTGAGATTATGTAATCGGAAAGCCGTAGTATGGTAACTATTTGAATGCTGTAATGGTTTACATTTATAAATTTTGACTTGGATGGAGAGTTGTCTCATTGGCACTCATACCACATCTTCTTATATCTATGTGTACATTGTGTTCGCATTTAACGTCATGTTAATTATCCAAGTGTATTATAATTGGGTTTCATTTGGCATCTGTATGCAGTCTGTCCGTTATGAATAAACTGTTTTAATTTATTGTCCGTACCCCCTATTCTACGGAACCCCTTTTGGTGCCAAAGATGAAATGTAAAATATTTGTGCGCGCAACTTTTTATCTTGTGCGCAAAACTTTAAATCTTGGATTTCAAATATTAGGCTTTCAGTGTTCCTGATGAAGTAAATCCAGAAAAGCGGTTCATAAAGAATTGCTTTCATTTTTATGTAAAAGCATACAGATGTTTAAATATTGTGTATTGTGTCGTAAGAATTCAGATGAAGCAGACAATTTGTCTTGCTTCAACCCCCCTTTTTCTCCTCCCCCAAAAGAAACAAACAAAAACAAACAAACAAAAACAAACAAAACGTTAAACAGACATATACGCACAAACACATGTACAAAACACCATAACCACAACTTTCTTCCAAAAACATTAAATTTATGTCAAATGTTTTAGTGGGAATTTATGACTGAAACATATATTAGGCATTTAACTTAAAAAAAAACTATCTGAAAGACAAATTTGATTATCTCTTCATACATTGTAATAAAAGAGTTATAATTTATCTATGACAAAGAGTGAATAGCAAACCATTTTTATTTGGAGCACAATTAACTTTAAAACTATTTTCCAATGAAACTGAATACAGCTACGCGGGTTTTTCAGTGTGCACCACATTTTTGATGTTATTTCTTCATAGAAAAAATATTACAGTCATTCCTTAAATAGTTTTGAAAGAAGAAGGGGTGTCAGTATTAAATTTATGAAAAATCTAGATAGAAACATTCCCTGCCAAAAATTCAATTGACTATATCTCAAAAACAAAGACACGGACCGTTCATTTCTTTTTTCCTGCTTTTTAAGTTCCTTTATTTATACACTATCCCTTTATAGTAATATGAAAAAAGCTTGCTATTTTGAAAAAAAAAAAGAGCAGTCGATGTCATTAAGGTAAACTTCAAAGGATCTTCTAGCGGAAATAATAATATTAGTATCAATGAAGTATTTCAAGTACCTTATTATGAATCAAATTGACATTTTTATGTGCTATTTATACCCTTTGATCATTCGAATTTCCTATTTATTTCGAATCAACTTATTGAGGTATATTCCCCTTTCCCGCCAAGCAATTAATCTCTGTCTCCCTTTAGTACTCTTTCAGTGGTTGTCACCTGTTCCTGAGTATCATACTTGTTTTTCGTGTATTGTTTTGTATTTGTTTTTTCAATTGATTTACTTTTGTCATGTCGAAGCCGTTTATAGCTTGCTATGCGGTATGATTTTTGTTCATTGTTAAAGGCTATACAGTAACCTATAGTTATGAGTATATTGCCGCAATAGCAAGAGAGACCATCCGACTTGAGGTAGATTGATTGATTGTTTCTTGTTTAACGTCCAGTGGCAAATATTTCATGCATATTCAAGTCAAGAACACATTAAACACATCAAACATAAATACAATAGACAGCAAACAGACCACAGAGATGAAGGTTTGGAAATTTGAACTTCAAATGGAAAATTAGAAATAAGAAGATATTAGCTTAAAAATACAAATAAGGCATAATAATTACATTTCTTAAAAGACTCGTCACGTGATATGCATGGTATCTATTCAAAAATTTGGATTTCCTGTAAATTGATAAGTTGTTTTAAAAAAGGATATGTGTATTTTTTTGATGAAACGTATTTTTATGTCAGGATATTCCTGCATGTTTGTTGTGTATCATCATGTAAATTGATTTTTATAAAGAGGTACGTAAGCAACCTGTAGAAAATATTCTTTAGTCGACTTTAAATTCCTGACAGGTTGATAAATTCTTGATAGACAAGATAATTCAAATGTTTCCAGTTGCTTATTAGTCATGGTTCCGATGTCAACAACTCTTCTTTCGTTTAATCTAAAATTTCCTTAATGTTGACCTTGCAGTGTGTTAGTTCTTGCTTTTATCCACCCTTATTGTATACACTGATCACATGTTTGTTTCCGTCTTCTATCTTCCCTAGATTTGAATAAGAGCTTTTGTAAAAATACCAAATACGTGATATATAAAAGGAAAAAAAGGTAAAAAGTACCGAAAGTATAACACTTAATAAGAATTATCTACATAATTTCAATTTCAATAAATATATGTGTGATTGTATGCAAAATTCTGACCTTGCGGTCATAAAAACTTGGAGTTTGACTATTCTTTTTATACTCAAAAACCAACCAATCAAAATACCGGATTTGGCGGTTCCAGCATAAATTTTATACTCCGAGTACTGTGTAAAGTTTTATGGCCGCTGACCTGGTATTCATATTTGTGTTACATAGGCAAGAAGCGTGAGAAATAAGAGAGCTATTTGGAACCTTGCATATCAATTAACCTATTATTTCGGAGCGGTCCAAGCCGCTGCACTTCTAGACTATGGGTGTTTTTGTGGATGGCATGGTAGTGGTACACCAGTTGACGGCGTAGATCAGTAAGTATGCACGACTACGGTTGATTTTATGGATGGTATGGTAGTGGTAGACCAGTTGTCGCGGTGTAGATCAGTTAGTATGCATGCCTTATATAAATAAAACGACTTGTGAGTTCAACGCCAATGTTAAATCAACTTAACGACGTAAAAGATATCAAAATACATTCTTAAACAATAACGTGTCTACACAATAATGTCAACATTTCAAGCTCTAAAGCGTTCCGATTTAGAAATTTTTTGAGTAATTGGATTCAACAAACGACTATCTAACGTACTTTTAAAGCTACAACAAAATACACACCCATATTTAATGAAAACAATTGAAGAATGTTTGCACTTACTGAAAAATAGGAATATAACCAGCTTTATAGTGTCCATTGAAATACTAAAATCTTACAGTGAGTTAATGAATCAAATATCAATAGACTAAAGGAGATATCGGGTATATGTCATTTAGACAGCAATCCATCAAAACTATACAAAAAAACAATGAATATACTAGGAGTCAAAATACAGTCGGCGACAATTTAAAAGTGTCTAAATCGCCGTATAGACAAGATAACATTTTTTTTTTTTCTGGAAGTTCAACATTTCTAATACTTAAAACAAACACTTGCATGGTTCCTAACTTGGGAAATGCATATTGCCGTTTGGAGGGAGGGATAACACTTTTTTGTTCTTTTAACTGCTTCGGTTTATTGCTGGCCCGGTATCAAATAATTTTGACACGTTTATTTTAAATTTGAGTTCAGGTAAAGACCGTTTTGTGTATTTTCGTTTTGTATGGTTTTCCAATTATCTATTAATTTGGATGTATCCGCTTTGAAAACAGTTAATACTTTATTTATTTTACAGATTTTGCAAAGACCATGATGATTGCTATGATCGTGTGGACGAATTTTGGCCAAAAATTTGGCCATACTGATATGAACTTCATAACGGAACAGTTAACTGTCAAAATAAATTAATCAATGTTGCTAATACATTTTTAATAATAATGATATTAATCTGTTAATGATAATAATTAAAACAAATATATAATAATAATAATAATAATAATAATAATAATAATAATAATAATAATAATAATTAATGATAAAAAATAATCAGCGTAATTAAGACAGTCTCTCTTTCAATATAATAAATGTGTCTTAGTTTTATGATAATGTTTTCTTTCCAGATCGTCCCAGTTCCTGTAAGGGGAGAATATGTATGTGTGACAAAGTTTTTGTGAACTGTCTTCAAAACAACACGTATAATCCAAACAACCATAATGTAAACCTAGATGAATATTGTCAGGGGAGATAATAAATTTGAAACATATTACTCTTAGTTACTTTTCTGATACAAGTATTTTCACATTTCATATTATTGATTTAAGGATATAAACGTGTGATCCTTACATGCATTAAGAACAAAAGAAGTGTTTTCTTTGTAGTGTGTCCACTTGATTGCATATATGTTTTGATTGGCTTATATCAAGAAGACAAACACATGAAATATACTATAGAAAATCGTGTTTAAACAATAAAAAAAAAGGATTCTTTGTTGTACACCACTATTCTAGGTAAGATGATGGTTGAGCGTCACAATGCAAAATTGGGAAGATGTGGTATGAATGCCAATAAGACAATTTTTCCCAAACTGAGACCAAATGACGTAGAAGTTAGCAACTCACATGTTTAACGCAACGCAACGCCGTCACATTCTTAAGTAAGCCAGGAGCCTGTAATCTGACGGATGTCGTTGTTTGCTGTCTGTCATAATTCGACTTGATTTTCGCTTATTGATGTAATTTAATTCAGGCTGCTAGATATCTTTTTTAAATTGTTTTAAATTTTGACGTCCCAGGGACTTTTATAGGTAACTTTACGACACAGTTTTTTTCCTAATAGCTAAAGACATCACAGTGACCTAGAATTATTCACACCTTTGATCTTTGTACTATATCGATAGTTGTCTGATTGACAATGCTATATCCTTGATGTTATTTTAAGTCATGAGTATGCCTATTTCGTATTCATTGTTTGGTTTTTAATAGACAACTTTGTGTGTAGGGACCTATTAAAAAGAATTATTTTGATGTTAAAAGTGCTTGAAAACTTGGATTACTTAATTATTGATGCAATTTTCTTCCTGGATGGCTGGTACGTTTTTTATAGAAGTTTCGACGTAAATCACTTTACTCTGGTGGTATTGAATAGACAATATAATGTTGTTACCAGCTGTAATGTTTATATTGGACGAGCTGACATTTATATAGGAAAAGTTACACATATACAATATCAGGTCACTATCTCAACATTTTGATTAAAATTTGTTTGTTTATGTTGATAACTGTGTTTTTAGTGGTATAAGGGACATGTATGTAACATTTCAGGTACAACGTATTTTTGGAAATCCTCAGGACCAAATGTCATCAGCGGAAAAATTTTCATGATGAAAAAAATTAACAGGAAGTGGAAATTCCATACCATTTAGAGACATATTATTATAAGATTTCGCTGGCTTGAATCAAATTCAGAACAAAGCAATTCGTTATTTTCCTGGCGTCCATACATTTGTACCGACATTGGCAATTAACGGTGAAGTTGGTTGGGTGCACTCAAAGGAACGACGATAGTGTAATATTCTAAGATATTGGAACAAACTTGTATCTATGGACGATACTGGTGTATGTAAACGCGTCTTTTCTTGAGACTACGAAAGGTGTACGGACAATTGGTCATCGGAAGTGAAAAACATTATGTCATTTATAAGATTGGAGAACAACTTTATTACAAAAAAGCACATGTGATTTACTTGTTTGCAAAACTGTACTCCGCAGATTGGGAGAAAGGTTTAACGAACTTTCCGAAACTTCGAACATACAGACTCATAAAATCTGAATATAGCTGTGAACATTACATAGAACTTAATCTTAACCGTAACGAAAGGTCCATAATAGCGCAGCTCAGTGTGGTATACGTCCACTCAGGTTAGAAACTGGTCGTTTTATAGGTGAAGGAGAAGATGACCGATTGTGTAAAATGTATGATGATAACTGTGTGGAAAACGAATTCCATTTCCTCATCAACTGTAATTTTTACAACAATCTACGAGCTCAACATTTCGCACAAATTGAAAACTTATATGTTTTATCAAAAGATGAACAGTTTAAATATTTACTATATCATCATCCGAGAAAACTGCTAAATATATATTACAAGCTTTTAGTAAGAGAAAAAACCTTTTATATGCAAATTTTCGACAAAATTGATTTATTTTGTTCGCCGTACCATTGACATTGATGTTTAAAGTGACTTATAGGCCCAAAGGGTCGGGTGTTCTAATTATTGTTTTTATATTTCACTGTATTATATACTATTTTGTGAAAAATCACATGTCACTATAATAAATAATCTAGTTAGTTAGTTAGTTAGTTATTAAATAACTGCATTCAAATAAGATAGCATGAATGATAATGTGAATTCCACAAACTTTCCGCCATCGCAGTCAGGGTACGAAAGGTTTTTTTTTTTTTTTTTTTTTTTTGCTGTTTTGGCCAAATACATTTCTTATTCAGTGCACTGTTTGTTATTTACAATATACAGATGTACAGCCCAAAATCCATTAAAAAAATACTTACACGTAAAATCAGCATAATTGAACTGTTTCCGTCTGCAAAGTGACAAAACAAGTGGAAATATTGACAATATCAAAGACCGCTTGAGCTGAAAATACTTTTATGGTCACGAAACATTGAGAGAATAAGAAAAGGGGAATCAAATAGATCGTTATAATTAATTTATTATACAATATATAATCGTCTTTAAAAAAACATTTTCGTCAAGGCTTCCAATTACGTAGTGCACCTGCACAAGTAAATCAAGCGAATGATTTTGCACAATACTGACAATATATGAGGGTCTGGATGGGGTTTACAGAATAGAGAATAATGGGCAAAAAGTGCAGAATAAATGGCAATAAAAATAAAGAATAGAGAAAAATAGGCCAAAAAAATAACGAATAGAGAATAATGGGGTGTTAAAATATAAAGAATAGAGAAAAATGGGCAAAATGGATAAATAATACAGAAAAGTGATTTAAACAATTAAAGAATGCAAAAATGAAAGACCCCCATCCAGACCCTCATATATGCATGTCTGCCAGGTCGTGAACATGACGTTTGTAGTTTTAAATTTAATAATAATAGCTATATGATTTGTGTTATTGTTTCGAGTATGACATTTATTGTATAGGTTTATTTAGGGAATATAATTTTAAATATGGAAATAAGAAGATGTGGTATGATTGCTAATGAGACAACTCTCCACAAGAGACCAAATTACACAGAAATTAACAACTATAGGTCACCGTACGACCTTCAACAATGAGTAAAATCCGTACCGCATAGTCAGCTATAAAAGGCCCTGAAATAATAAATGTAAAAAAATTCAAACGAGATAACTAACGGCCTGATTTATGTATAAAATACTGAACGAAAAACAAATATGATATACAACAACAAACGACATCCACTGAATTACAGGCTCCTTACCTGGGACAGGCACATACAGACTTTGGCGGGGTTAAACTAGTTTGAAGGCGCGCCAACCCTCCCCTAACCAGGGACAGTGGTGTAACAGTACAATAAACTATAAAAATCAGTTGAAAAGGGCTTAACTCATCAGATCGATACAAAGCAGAAATACATCTAACAAAAACACAGAGTGGAAGTGACAGGGTATTTACATTCCCACAACAAAAAAGATACCAAGTACATTTCTGAGTGTACTCGCAGTTACTGACAGCTTGTTCAAACCGAATAACAAACTAATAGAAAAATCATGTATCTAAGATAAAAAATCGTGTATTTGGCAACTACAAAACGAAGTAAAATCGATTCTTTGCTCCATATATTTATATAGTTACTTATCAGTATAACCACTGTCGCAACATTTAAAAAATAACACTACGTACCAGATGGAATTTGGTAAATCTTGGTGACAGCAAACGAATTTCACTCGTCCTAATCCTAACCCATCTATAATAGCAACTAACACTCTCATAGTAGATACATATTATGAATTTTTTCTTTAACAATAAATAATGTTTCCATTCTAGTAGGATTATAACTAAGACATGAATGATTAGCCTGTGCATGAACGTACGTCTCCTATATGACCAAAACTATTGACTGCCAGGTGAAGTCATGAAGTTGCAAACAATTCGATGAAACATTGTACAAGACGACTGCATACCATGTTGTTGTCTTTTTAACGACGATTTTCTTTACACATACTAAGCCGGAGTGCCCACAGAGAACCACTGACCTTCGGTAGGAAAACTAACTATCATAGTCAATTAAGATTGGAGTTGAGAGCACCTGCCATGTGCGGGATTCGAACTCACAACCTCAGTGTTGACAGGCTAGTGATATAGTAGTTCGACTGCTTAGAATACCCGGCCATCGAGGCCCCTCATTTTTAATGTTTTATGTGTTTATGTTTAGAATACCTTTAAATCTGTATGTTTATCGGTTATGAACATATATAAACATAAACATGTTTATAGTTTGTTCTTATGTGAATTGTACTGTTACACCACTGTCCCAGGTTATGGGAGACAGCAAACATGTTTATAGTTTGTTCTTATGTACGTTGTACTGTTACACAACTGTCACATGTTCGGGGGAGGCAGCACACATGTTTACGGTTTGTTCTTATGTGAGTTATACTGTTACATCACTGTCCCAGGTTAGGGGAGACAGCAAACATGTTTATAATTTGTTCTTATGTAAGTTGTACTGTTACACCACTGCCCCAGGTTAGGCGAGACAGCAAAATATGCTTGTAGTTTGTTTTTATGTACGTTGTACGGTTACACCACCGTCCCAGGTTAGGGGAGACAGCAAACATGTTTATAGTTTGTTCCTATGTAAGTTCAACTGTTACACCACAGTCCCAGGCTAAGGAGAGACAGCAAACATGTTTATAGTTTGTTCTTATGACAGTTGTACTGTAACACCACTGTTACAGATTAAAGGGAGGCAACAAACATTTTTATAGTTTGTTCTTATGTAAGTTGCACTGTTACACCACTGCTCCAGATTAGGGGAGACAGCACACCATGCTTGTAGTTTGTTTTTATGTAGGTTGTACTGTGACACCACTGTCGCAGGTTAGGAGGAAGCAACACGCATGTTTATAGTTTGTTCTTATGTAAGTTGTACTGTTACACCACTGTCACAGGTAAGGAGGAAGCACAACACATGTTTATAGTTTGTTCCTTTGTAAGTTGTACTGTTACACCACAGTTTCAGGTAAGGGAGAAGACAGCAAACATATTTATAGTTTGTTCTTATGTTAGCTGTGCTGTTACAACACTGTCCAAAGTAAGGGGAGGCAACAAACATGCTTATAGTTTGTTTTAATGTAATTTGTACTGTTACACCACTTTCCCATATTAGGGGAGGCAGAAAACAGGTTCATAGTTTGTTCTTATGTAAGTTAAACTGTTACACCACTGTCCATGGTTACGGGAGGCAGAAAACATGTTTATAGTTTTTTCTTATCTAAGTTGTGATGTTACACCACTGTCACAGGTTCGGAGGAGGCAGCACACATGTTTACGCTTTGTTCTTATGTAAGTTTTACTGTTACACCATTGAAAAGGCTAGGGGGAGGCAGTAAACATGTTTATAGTTTGTTCTTATGTAAGTTATACTCCTACACCACTGTCACAGGTTCGGATGAAAAATATGCTTATAGTTTGTTCCCTGTTAAAACAGGTTAGGGGAGACAACAAACATGTGTATAGTTTGTTCTTATGTAAGTTGTACTGTTACACCATTGTCCCAGATTAGAGGAGACAACAAACAAGTTGATAGTTTGTTCCTATGGAAGATGTACTGTTACATCATTGTCACCCGCTAGGGGGAGACAGCAAACATGTTTATAGTTTGTCCTTATGTACATTGTACTGTTACACCACTGTCCCAGGTTAAGGGAGACAGCAAACATGTTTATAGTTTGTTCCTATGTAAGTTAAACTGTTACACCACAGTCCCAGGTTAGGGGTGATAGCAAACATGTTTATAGTTTGTTCTTATGTAAGTTGTACTGTTACACCACTGTCCAAGGTTATGGGGAGGCAGCAAACATGTTTATAGTTTGTTCTTATGTAAGTTGTACTGTTACACCACTGTCACAGGTTAGGGGAGGCAGCAAACATGTTTATAGTTTGTTCTTATGTAAGTTGTACTGCTATACCACTTTCCAATATTAGGGGAGGCAGAAACCATGTTCATAGTTTGTTCTTGTGTAAGTCGTACTGTTATACAATTGACACAGGCTAGGGGGAGGCAGCAAACATGTTTATAGTTTGTTTTTATGTAAGTAATAATGTTACACCACTGTCACAGGTTCGGGGGAGGCAGCAAATATGTTTATAGTTTTTTCTTATGTAAGTAATGTTACCCCACAGTCCCAGGTTAGGGGAGACAACAAACATGTTTATAGTTTGTTCTTATGTTAGTTGTACTGTTACACCACTGTCCCTGGTTAGGGGTGACAGCAAACATGTTTATAGTTTGTTCTTATGTAAGTTAAACTGTTACACCACAGTCCCAGGCTAAGGAGAGACAGCAAACATGTTTATAGTTTGTTCTTATGACAGTTGTATTGTAACACCACTGTTACAGATTAAAGGGAGGCAAGAAACATTTTTATAGTTTGTTCTTATGTAAGTTGCACTGTTACACCACTGCTCCAGATTAGGGAGACAGCACACCATGCTTGTAGTTTGTTTTATGTAGGTTGTACTGTGACACCCTGTCGCAGGTTAAGAGGAAGCAGCATACATGTTTATAGTTTGTTCTTATGTAATTTGTACTGTTACACCACTGTCACAGGTAAGGAGGAAGCACAACACATGTTTATAATTTGTTCTTATGTTATTTGTGCTGTTACACCACTGTCCAAAGTAAGGGGAGGCAACAACCATGTTTATAGTTTGTTTTAATGTAATTTGTAATGTTATACCACTTTCTTATATTAGGGAGGCAGAAAACATGTTCATAGTTTGTTCTTATGTAAGTTGTACTGTTACATCACTGTCACGGGTTAGGGGAGGCAGCAAACATGTGTATAGTTTGTTTTTATGTAAGTTGTACTGTAATACCACTTTCCCATATTAGAGGAGGCAGAAATCGTGTTCATAGTTTGTTCTTATGGAAGTTGTACTGTTACACCACTGTCCATGGTTACGGGAGGCAGAAAACATGTTTATAAATTGTTCTTATCTAAGTTGTGATGTTACACCACTGTCACAGGTTCGGAGGAGGCAGCACACATGTTTTCGCTTTGTTCTTATGTAAGTTTTACTGTTACACCATTGAAAAGGCTAGGGGGAGGCAGTAAACATGTTTATAGTTTGTTCTTATGTAAGTTATACTCCTACACCACTGTCACAGGTTCGGAGGAGGCAGCAAATATGCTTATAGTTTGTTCCTATGTAAGTTGTACTGTTAAAACAGTCCCAGATTAGGGGAGACAACAAACATGTGTATAGTTTGTTCTTATGTAAGTTGTACTGTTACCCCACTGTCACAGGTTAAGGAGACAGCAAACATGTTTATAGTTTGTTCTTATGTAAGTTGTACTGTTACACCACTGTCCCAGATTAGGGGAGACAACAAACAAGTTTATAGTTTGTTCTTATGGAAGTTGTACTGTTACATCATTGTCACAAGCTAGGGGAGACAGCAAACATGTTTATAGTTTTTTCGTATGTACATTGTACTGTTACACCACTGTCCCAGGTTAAATGAGACAACAAACATGTTTATAGTTTGTTCTTGTGTTAGTTGTGCTGTTACACCACTGTCCCAGGCTAGAGGGAGACAGCAAACATGTTTATAGATATAAGAAGATGTCGTGTGAGTGCCAATGAGACAACTCTCCATCCAAATAACAATTTATAAAGTAAACCATTATAGGTCAATGTACGGCCTTCAACACGGAGCCTTGGCTCACACCGAACAACAAGCTATAAAGGGCCCCAAAATTACTAGTGTAAAACCATTCAAACGGGAAAACCAACGGTCTAGTCTATATAAAAAACGAGAAACGAGAAACGAGAAACACGTATAAATTACATAAACAAACGACAACTACTGTACATCAGATTCCTGACTTAGGACAGGTGCAAACATTTGCAGCGGGAATAGTTTGGTTTGTTCTAAGGACAGTTGTACTGTTACACTACTGTCACAGATTAAGGGAGGCAACAAACATTTTTTAGTTTGTTCCTTTGTAAGTTGTACTGTTACACCACAGTTTCAGGTAAGGGGAAGACAACAAACATGTTTATAGTTTGTTCTTATGTAAGTTGTACTGTTACACCACTGTCACGGGTTACGGGAGGCAGCAAACATGTTTATAGTTTGTTCTTATGTAAGTTGCACTGTTATACCACTTTTCCATATAAGGGGAGGCGGAAAACATGTTCATTGTTTGTTCTTATGTAAGTTGTACTATTACACCACTGTCCATGGTTAGGGGAGGCAGAAAACATGTTTATAGTTTGATCTTATGTAAGTTAAACTGTTACACCACAGTCCCAGGTTAGGGGTGATAGCAAACATGTTTATAGTTTGTTCTTGTGTTAGTTTTGCTGTTACACCACTGTCACAGGTTCGGGTGAGGCAGCAAACATGTTTGTAGTTTGTTCTATGTAAGTTGTACTGTTACACCATTGTCACAGGCTAGAGGGAGCAAACATCTTTATAATTTGTTCTTATGTAAGTTATGCTGTTACACCTCTGTCCCTGATTAGGGGAGACAGCAAAACATGTTCATAGTTTGTTCCTATGTAAGTTGTACTGTTACACCACAGTCCCAGGTAGGGAGAAGACAGCAAAGATGTTTATAGTTTGTTCTTATGTCAGTTGTGCTGTTACACCACTGTCCAAAGTTAGGGGGAGGCAGCAGACATGCTTATTTTTATGTAGGTTGTACTGTTACATCACTGTCACGGGTTAGGGGGAGGCAGCAAACATGTTTATAGTTTGTTCTTATGTAAGTTGTACTGCTATACCACTTTCCAATATTAGGGGAGGCAGA
The DNA here is from genome assembly GCA_017311375.1 of Mytilus coruscus. Lineage (NCBI taxonomy): Eukaryota > Metazoa > Mollusca > Bivalvia > Mytilida > Mytilidae > Mytilus > Mytilus coruscus. The sequence continues at coordinate 25,053,045 of CM029604.1, read as the reverse complement.
AAACATGTTCATAGTTTGTTCTTGTGTAAGTTGTACTGTTACACCACTGTCCCTGGTTAGGGAAGACAGAAAACATCTTTATAGTTTGTTCTTATGTAAGTTGTGATGTTACACCACTGTCACAGGTTCGGAGGAGGCAGCACACATGTTTACGCTTTGTTCTTATATAAGTTGCACTGTTATACAATTGACACAGGCTAGGGGGAGGCAGCAAACATGTTGATAGTTTGTTTTTATGTAAGTAATAATGTTACACCACTGTCACAGGTTCGGGGGAGGCAGCAAATATGTTTATAGTTTGTTCTTATGTATGTAATGTTACCCCACAGTCCCAGGTTAGGGGAGACAACAAACATGTTTATAGTTTGTTATTATGTAAATTGTACTGTTACCCTACTGTCACAGGTTAGGGGAGACAGCAAACATGTTTATAGTTTGTTCTTTTGTTAGTTGTGATGTTACACCACTGTCACAGGTTAGAGGGACAGCAAATATGTTTATAGTTTGTTCTTATGTTAGTTGTACTGTTACACCACTGTCACAGGTAAGGGGAGACAGCAAACATTCTTTAGTTTGTTCTTATGTAAGTTGTACTGTGTCACCACTGTCCCTGGTTAGGGGTGACAGCAAACATGTTTATAGTTTGTTCTTATGTAAGTTGTACTGTTATACCACTGTCACATGTAAGGGGAGACAGCAAACATGTTCTAGTTTGTTCTTATGTAAGTTGTACTGTTACACCACTGTCACGGGTTAGGGGTGACATGAAACATGTTTATAGTTTGTTTTTCTGTAGGCTGTACTGTTACACCACTGTCACAGGTTAAGGGAGACAGCAAAAATGTTTTAGTTTATTCTTAAGTAAGTTGTACTGTGCCACAACTGTTAAAGTTAGGGGAATCAACAAACAAGTTTATAGTTTGTTCTTATGGAAGTTGTACTGTTACATCATTGTCACAAGCTAGGGGGAGACAGCAAACATGTTTATAGTTTGTTCTTATGAAAGTTGTACTTTTACATCATTGTCACAGACTATGGGGAGACAACAAATATGTTCATAATTTGTTCTAAGGTAAGTTGTACTGTTACAACACTTTCAAGTGTTAAGGGGAGTCAAGAAACATGTTTATAGTTTGTTCTTATGTAAGTTCTACTGTGACACCACTGTCCCAGGTTAGGGGAGACAGCAATCATGTTTATAGTTTGTTCTTATGTTAGTTGTAGTATTACACCACTGAACCAGGTTAGAGGGAGACAACAAACATGTCTATACTTTGTTCTGATGTAGGATGTACTGTTACACCACTGTCACAGTTTAGGGGGAGACAGTAAATATGTTTATAGTTTGTTCTTATGTGAGTTGTACTGTTACACCACTGTCCCATGTTAGGGGAGAGAGCAAACATGTTTATAGTTTTTTCTTATGTAAGTTGTACTGTTACACCACTGTCACAGGTCAGAGGTGACAGCAAACATATTTTTAATTTGTTCTTTTCTAAGTTGTGATGTTACACCACTGTCACAGGGTATGAGGGGAGAGAGCAAATATGTTAATAGTTTGTTCTTATTATAGTTGTACTGTTATCCCACTTTCACAGGTTATGAAAGACAGCAAACATGTTTATAGTTTGTTCTTTGGAAGTTGTACTGTTACATCATTGTCACAAGCTAGGGGAGACAGAAAACACGTTTATAGTTTGTTCTTATGAAATTTGTACTTTTACATCATTGTAAGTTATGATGTTACACCACTGTTACACAACTGTCACAGGTAAGGGGAGACAGCAAACATGTTTATAATTTGTTCTCATGTAAGTTGTACTGTTACACCACTGTAACAGGTTAGGGGACACAGCAAACATGTTTATAGTTTGTTCTTATGTAAGTTGTACTGTTACACCACTGTCATAGGTTAGGGGTGACAGGAAACATGTTTTTGATTTGTTCTTTTCTGAGTTGTTATGTTACACCACTGTCACAGGGTAGGAGGGGGTAGAGCAAACGTGTTTATAGTTTGTTCTTATATAAGTTGTAATGTAACACCACTTTCAAAGGTTAGGGGGAGGCAGCAATATGTTTATCGTTTCTTCTTATGTCAGTTGTACTGTTACACCACTGTCCGAAGTTAGGGGAGACATCAAACATGTTTATAGTTTGTTCTTATGTAAGTTGTACTGTCACACCACTGTCACAGGTTAGAAAAGACAGCAAACATGTTTATAGTTTGTTCTTTTGTAAGTTGTGATGTTACACCACTGTTACACAACTGTCACAGGTTAGGGAAACAGCAAACATGTTTATAATTTGTTCTTATGTAAGTTGTACTGTTACACCACTGTAACAGGTTAGGGGACACAGCAAACATGTTTATAGTTTGTTCTCATGTTAGTTGTATTGTTACACCACTGTCACAGGTAAGGGGAGACAGCAAACATTCTTTAATGTGTTCTTATGTAAGTTATACTGTGTCACCACAGTCCCTGGTTAGGTGTGACAGCAAACATGTTTAGAGTTTGTTCTTATGTAAGTTGTACAATTACACCACTGTCACAGGTTAGTGGAGACAGCAAACATGTTAACGCTTTGTTCTTATATAAGTTGCAGTGTTACACAATTGACACAGTCTAGGGGGAGGCAGAAAGCATGTTTATAGTTTCCAGTTTTCAGCGTTTTTCCTCTAAAAATCACACATTTCACCTTAAAATTACGTATTATGAATACTTATAACTAGAGGACTAGATAATACACTAATAAGATAAAGTATACTGTCTTCATCGAGCTACACGTCTAAAAATCTAACAATAAGTAACATTTTTTCTTCTTTTCCAGTTTTCAGTATTGTTTCAATAAAAACCACATATTTCACCTAAAAATAACCTTTTTTCTCAAATTACATTAATATAGATTTTTGATATGTTGTTAGTACAAGTCTATATTATAATTTGCCCTAAAAAAAACTTTGTGTTGCAAATAGTTGCAGGTTGAGTGATTTAAAAGCTAAATTCACTAGGCTAAATTTAGACTTGGTGTCAGTTATTAATAAAATGCCAAACATCTGGCATGTCTGGAGGCAACTGAAAAATGTAATTAAAAAAAAAAAAAAAAAAAAAAAGAAAATGTGATTGAAACCATGACATAGTTTTTAACACGTGATTGAAACCATGACTAAGTTTTTAACACGTGATTGAAACCATGACATAGTTTTTAACACGTGATTAAAACCATGACATAGTTTTAACACGTGATTGAAACCATGACATAGTTTTAACACGTGAGATTGAACTACCACGTTTGTGTTAATATGTCTTTTGATTGAGTTAAGCTATATCAATTGATATTTTATAGTGTATCTTTTTATGTTGTGATGTTACAGTATTGTTTCAGATAAGGGTGAAGGTTGGTACCTATTTAAACGTTTAAAACCGCTGCATTTGTTTGCACCTGTCTTAAGTCAGGAATCTGATGTTCAGTAGTTGTTGTTTGTTGATGTGGTTTGTAAGTGTTTCTCGTTTTTCGTTTTTATTTAGGTTAGACCATTGGTTTTCCTGTTTGAATGGTTTTACACTAGTCATTTTTGGGGGCCCTTTGTGGCTTGCTGTTCGGTTTGGGCCAATGCTCCGTGTTGAAGACTGCGCTTTGACCTATAATGGTTTACTTTTACATATTGTGACTTGGATGGAGAGTTGTCTCATTGGCACTCATACCACATCTTCTTATATCTACAAACAAGATCAAGTTTCAATAGTATGTTATAATTCGTTTATCATGTACCACCGCAATTTTAATATTTTAAATTTGATATAACATAATTGACCAACTATCTTATTTACTTTTTTGTTATTTTTTTTTTTTTTTTTTTTTGGTCAGCAAACTAAAGCAATCGTTCGATGAAATGACCTAACTAAATCATGAACAACTGAACCACGTCATGACAAAATCAATGCACTTAGCGCTTCTCGATATGACGACGTTGCTAACTGTGAATAATGGACAGCCAAAACTTCTAATATCAACAGATAATAATTTCTACATAACAAGTTTATATTACGAAATGTATTGTATGCTACTATCGTGATAAGATAACAAAACTACCTGAAGATAGCTTGTCTTACAATATGCCCTTCATAAAGATTCCTTTCTTTGTCAACAAGATGCAGGAACTCCACTTGTTTTTTGGCTGCTTCTACCAAATCAATATCAAATGCTATATTTTCGTATCTTAAATTTGAAGTCATTTTGGTTTTACACACTGTATCCTGTATTATCTCATTTCAAAATCATCACTACAATAGAATTATTGCACATATATTCAAATGGTAATATAACCAAATCTCAATTTATATCTCTGTACAACTTAATAGTACGCTAATCTGTTAAATATGGGTACACTATATGCTTTGAATAAATATTAATGCATACAGTACTATGCATACATTTGTAACACCATTTGATCTTTCAAATCAATGAGGAAAGAATTTGCCTACCTAACAGAATCTAGTCAGGCACTAAAGAAGACAGAATGAACAACTATAAAACTATGGTTTTTTACTGAAAATGTGTTTTTTTGTTTGTTTGTTTGTTTGTTTGTTTGTTTGTTTTTTTTTTGTTTTTTGTTTAGTGGGTGCTTTGTAAATATCATAAACACGTTAACAATGTGTACATACATATATTTCTAAAAACAATTGGGCTACTCTGAAAACCAAACAGCATAGTTGCAGAATGCTCGGAACAAGCTTCCCGCATGCATGCTGCATACAAACATTATAATTGTTTTATTGCAAAATGCTCGCTGCATGCTAGTGTATGATTTCGGCACTTTGTGCGAGCAAACTGCATGCATGCAAGACTTATTTTGTTTTTGTTATAAGCTTATATTGAACATGCTTCAAACAAAACTTATAAATTTTGAATCGCAAGATGCTTGCTGAAAGCTAGTGGTGATTATGTAATTTTCTGATTTCTTGCACACAAGCAAACGATTGCAGGAAGGTAGAATATGAATATCATAACATATTTTGATTTATATGCACTTCGATTAAACTTTAGTGATGTTCCTGGTGGTGTGAGTGTTTTGGCTGATATATAAGATAATGTTTAGGAAAAACAGCAGTCAAAAAGGAGATCTTTTTGGTCCTACATGTACACTAACATAAAAAAGACAAGATTTCATTAGGAAGTAAAGCTCTATAGCAAATAGATATATTTCCAGGTTCTGCAATCTGCATGTTTGCTCCTTTCTTGCAATAAATGCTTGTTATTTTGGTTTTAGAATTAATTTACTACAAAATAAATGTTTTCATTGTTATATGAACACGATTAAAACAAATGCTTTATAATGTTAGTTTAGCGTTTTAAAATCAACAGTGATTGCAATCTTGAAAAGTGTTAAAGTGTTTGTCACCGTCATCACCGTTAAGTAATCATGGGCATCACTGAAACACTTTTTAGATACATTTTAGATAATGGTTATATGGTGGGTTTTTTTTTTTTCAAATACATTTTTGTAACTGGAAAAGGTCATTTAGCTGTTGGTTTTTCTATTACAAAAATAACCTAAAGCAGTCATTAATTTGTTTTTCAAAGACCATTACTGCTAAAGGCTTGGAAATACAGTTCTAAATTTAGTCATTTTCAAAATTCGTTGTCATTTTTTACCAGAAAACAATTTAATGTTACAGTTTTTATTTAATTAGTCTCATCTATTGAAATATGTATACCCTTTCTTTCGAGTTCTTCAAAAAATTAATTGCGCTAGATAATGTTAATAATCATAATGTGTATCAAAGACTATATAATGAATTGATATCCCAAAGGTGCTGCCATTTGTCATTAAGATAATAGTAGTTTGTATATTCTAAAGTACTATCATCTTCTTGGCATAAACAGTTATTGGTGATTTGAAGAGATCAAATGTCAGTCGCTTTTGGAAAATTCTTGTTTTATTTAGGAGATAAGACCTAAGAAAATTGAAATTAAATACAGACCATTACAGAAAAATTTCTCAAAATAGTTATTTCCAAAGGCTTCTACTATACTAACTGAAACATGTTGATAAAACATAAAACGGTATGAATAATGCGCCTGATTGTTCACAAGATTGCATATTAATTGTGTTATGTTAAATAGAGATTCTAATATGACGTTCTTCTATCGCTTTGGAAAGAAAGCCATGTTCTCATTCCAATAAAACATGGGCTGCACGTGATAGAAATTTCAACGTCAGTTGTGTTTTGAACAACGTTAGAAATGAAAATGGGCATTTGTGTTCGTGTTGATCGCTTGGAAATTAAATAAAATCATTCTAAAAGTAAGTTTACATGTATCTGTCGATTTTTTAATCGTGAAACGGTTAATTTTCTATAACGTTTTGGCTTCATCAAATCAAAATAGATGGCTTTCGGATGCCTATTATAGGTCTGCTTTGAAGTACAAAAGTTCTAAATTTTCCTATTAGAATCGAAATAATTCTATCATGCCATGCTCTATGCTCATTTAACATGGGTAGGCATTATATTTGTCAACATTTTACACCTCGTTAACGCTCGGTATAAAGATATTGACAAAAATAATGTCTACCCATGTTAAAATGAGCATAGAGCATGTCATGCAAGAATTATTTCTTAAATGGAAACGGGGCATTTATCAAAGAGACAACAACCCGACCAAACAGCAGAAAAAACCCAAGGCCACCAATGGGTCTTCAACACAGCAAGAAAATCCCGCTCCCGGAGACGGGCTTCAGCTGGCCCCTAAACAAAAATGTATACTAGTTCAGCGAAAACGTACGTCACACTAAACTCCGAAACATATAAATGAAAAAAAAAAAAAAAACAAAAACAAAACATACAAGACTAACAAAGACCACTTCAGCTGGCCCCTAAACAAAAATGTATACTAGTTCAGCGAAAATGTACGTCACACTAAACTCCGAAACACATAAATGAACCAAAATAAAAAAAAAAAAAAAAAAAACATACAAGACTAACAAAAGCCAGAGGCTTCTGACTTGGGACAGGCGCAAAAATGCGGTGGGGTTAAAAATGTTTTGTGAGATCTCAACCCTCCCCTTATACCCCTAGTAGAATAAACAAACACACGGAACTACGCACAGTAAAACTCAGTTTAAGAAGTCCGAGTCCGATGTTAGAAAGGCAACAGAAGAAACTAAGCTAAATGACAATGATACATCAATTAACAAAGTACTACTAGCAGTTACTGATATGCCAGCTCCAGACCTGAATTAAACTGGTTGAAAGATTATATCTTCATCACATGAAAACCAAGCACAAACCCTCCCGTTATGGGTTTATGGTGTCTGTGTCTAAACTAACTAATGACATATTTACCACGTCTTAGATTGTGGTTTAACATCTATGTCGTCTGTTTGCTAAGTACTGAACGTAACCTATTCCCGAATATGACTGTTATACCGAGTGTGAATTTGCATTGCTATACGACGTGTCTCGGTATTTTATACATCCAACATTCATGTATTTATTTTTGATGTTTCTGTTATGGTTTCGGTTGGATAATGTGTTATGTCTTATCGTTTGTAGTCCAAGTAATTATAAAATAGCCTTTCAATACCATCTTTGTCGTGAAAATTGTTTGGACTGGTGTTGTAAAAATAATTGTGTGAAGTTCAAGATTACATATTCGTTACATAGTGCATCACTGTTTGTGGTGTCCTGTGGCGTCTGTCGTTGATGGAAGACGTTCGTTTGTTTTTCTGCGGTTTGCATGTTGTGTCGACTATTATATTATTTGTTTGTTTCTCTGTGATGAGTGTTCTTGCGTGTGTTTGTGCTGTATTTCTGTCACGTAGTGTTGTCATTTTGTCGATATTTTTTAACATTGCCATAAAAGCGGGTGGTCTGGCTAGCCATAAAACCAGGTTCAACCCATCATTTTGTCTTAAAATGTCCTGTTCCAAGTCAGGAATATGGCAGTTGTTATCAAATAGTTCGTTTCTATTTATATTGGCGTTTGGTTTTGTTGCACTTCAGTTTTCCTCTTATGGTTGATGTGTTTCCCTCTGTTTTAGTTTGTAACCCGGATTTGTTTTCTCTCAATCGATTTATTACTTTTGAACACCGGTATGCTACTGTTGCCTTAATTTAGTATCATACAATCATAAACAAAACTTAAAGGACATAACCCGTATCATTCCAACAACATCATGTGTCTATTTCTCTGAAGACTCTGACTTTGCCTGCTTCATATTATGGTTATTTGGTAGTCCCTCCTTTCTCTTGTCAACTATGTGCAAGTCTAGCATTGCATTAAAGTGGTACGTGTATATTACAATAGATAAATCAAAATGCATTTTAACTATAAAGGCAATGTTTCAAGTTCATTGATATTTGTTAGTAATTCTGGTTGATCATTTTGATGATGAAATTGTGATATACCATTTCTTAAAATTTGCAATCTTTTGTCATTATATCCTTGTTAAAACATTTCGAAACTTTAATGATATTCATTGTATTATCTTAACAAGTTGGAAGATGAATTTTAACTTGTAATTAACAATATACAGCTTTACAAACTGGCATCAAACTGTATGCATTTATAATAAATAATATATGTATAATGTAATCATATAAATGTTGGAATATTCACATTTTGAAATATATTTGGAAATAAATAAAAGTAAAAGAATGCATAATAAGCCTATTTCAAGAATAAGTACTCGTAGAGCGGTTTGTCATCGTACCGGTAAACAAGTAAATAAAACTAAACAGAACTTCTTAAGGATGCAATTATACATTTTCCACGGTCAGGTATGTACGGTGCACGAAAAGCAGTATAATAAACAATCATACCATCACCACGTCTCAGATGAAGGCCTCTACTGAACATTTGAAGGTCCCTGTTATGTATTGATTACCTAAACTACAAAAAAATGTCGTTCATTTTAGCCTCTAGTACGTGCTCTACAACTAATTGTCCAGTGCTTTGCTTTTAACTAATTCATTGAACTACTATCACATAGCTTATCATTAACTTTTGAAATAAAGCATATTTAAATAATGGAATTATATATTTTTGGAGTATAAACTTTTATTGGATTTTAAGATAAATTACGTGCTTTTAATGGTCCTTTTAATTCGAATGATGGTTTGGAATTTTCGACTTTCTACACTCCACTTCCAAACAATCGTATCAAACAAAAGTGTTCCTACTTAATAAAATGGTCGCTTGAAAATCTAATACTCCCTTTGTAATGGACTTATTTCATTATATTACTTACAATGCATTACACGTATTAAAATTTATCTTTTCATTAAGAAAAGCCTGATACGTTGGAAGTTAAATTTATTGTATCTATTTTTATTTAGATTAAATACACAAATCATTTTCATGTATTCTGTATCATAAATTTAAAAATTTAAGACGTGCAACACCTCAACTGCGACATATGTTTTATATTAACCTTTATGTAGTGGAAATGAAGTATTATTTACAATGAGATCGAGGCCATATAAAGGTACATGCTTTCTTAATACATTTGCAGCCATTTCTATTACATCATTGTCATTGCATAATTTACAATAGATGGATAGTTTATATAATTTATAATTTATAGATCACATAATCAAGATTAAGGCAATTACATTTTGTACTAGTATACAAAGGGGGAAATTCAAAGATATTAAACAACTCGTTAATAAATCCAAAATGCAATAACATTTGAAATAAACAGACAACAAGAAAAGATAAGTCTTCTTTTCGTGAACAAAATTAAAAATCATAGGAAATCGTTCTTTTATATTAAACAGAGACGATAATGGCTCAATCTGTTATACATCAATGACACTACTTTACTAATTTAGGAAGATTGGTGTCTGCATACAATTTTAAATTTGTGCTCTTTTTATTCAATATTATGAAAACCTATCAATTTTAAGAATTTTCATTATCATTTTTGAAGAGTAACGATAAAACCTACACGATACTTTTGTCTGTCACGACAGTCACTTCTTGTTCTAGATTTTAAAATAACCCTCATGTATATAAATGTGTTGTGTCATATTTTCTGATCTTTCTGTATACAGGAATGATTTTTATATTTGGAAATGTATGTTTTATACAGTGTAAATGACTTTCAGATCTGGTGGGCATTTACTTCCCGTTTGCTAATACTCGTAATTTTCATTGATAATAGTTTGAGTATAGTCCTTTACTGAAACGTTTGTAACTTAACTTTATTATTGTTAATTCTAATGCTATTCGTTTAGAACGATACTGTTCATTGGACGTTGACAAATATGTTGATGTGTTGGATTCTAAGTTCTACATGTTCTACTAGTCCGTAAAGAAGGCAAGGTACCAGTTTGATTTTTTTGGGTATGTAACTTATCTAAAGATAAACAAAAAAGCTACATTGTGTACCTCAAAATTTCTTTTTGTCAATATTTAGACCATTCAGAAGCGTACGAAAAGAATAAATTCGTCTAGTGTTTACGTTTGACATCGGGGGTCTACCTATGATGTCACATTATTTAGATGCCAAAGACGATGTAAAACTCGGACTTTTCCGTTAATGGCATTTTTAAGCAGAAATATATAATTGGGATTTAATTTAATATGTGACATTAAATAGAGTTAACTGTATTATATTTTAAGCTTGGCCTTCGTAAAATTGATTTTACTGTTGTAAATATCAGTTTACCTTGCTCCGCTACGCGTCTCTTGGTAAACTCAATTTGCAAAGTAAAATTTACGTTTTTCGAAGGTCAAGCTTAAAATACAGTTATTTTTTACTTTAGACTTACCACAAACATTGAGAAGTTACCAGTTTGTTCTCAAATACCCATCTCCTTGTTCTGGTATAAAATTAATACAAACGAACAAGAAATTACAAATATATATGCATCGTATTTTCAGATTATGATAGGGACGTTGCAAATTAAATCAGAAGAATCAAGCATCAGCAGAAGAGCAGATAAAGGAGTAACAGAGGCAGTTGGATATGCTAGAAAGGCTTTGAAAAAGACAAATCAAAGCAAAAATGTGCAGCCAGAAGTTAACTTTTAAGGATTATAACAATTTTGTTTAAGGGGGCTGCTACATAAAAGCTGAAGGTAGCTTTTAAACCAAGAGTTTCAAAGTTGGGCAGTTGAAATCATCCCTTCGAAAATTTTAATGATGTTATTCCGAATTAATTGACCGTTATTAGATATCTGTTTTAATAATTCTATTGTCGTAGCAACAATTCATTCCTCTTTTCCTCGAATGACCCTCAGAATTTGATCCGGATGCCACACGAGGAGCAGGACCTGATACCCTTCCGGAATACCTGAAATCAGACCTGGGTCAGTCTTTAGTTTTCTATGTTGTGTTTTGCATACTGTTATTTGTCTATTGATTGTTTTTTTTTTGCCATGGCATTGAAATTTTGTATTCGACTTAAAAGTTTTAATATACCTTTTGATATCTTTCTCCTCTCTTTTGTCATGACTATGTCTGCAATTTCCGGAAGCTAGGATTATATTACTGATATTCGCACGTATTATCTACTTTTGGACAGTCTTGGCTGCTTTTGTTATGATATTTTATTTAGGTCCAAAAAGTCTAGCATACTCCTAAGAAATAGAGTCCAACTGAACCTTCTTGAGTCAAGCTTCGCTTTATATAGTTCCTCCGGGCTTTTAAAGTCAATTTTTTGCCAGAAATTTCGCAGGATATTTTTAAGTCTAGCTGGAAGTTATAAACTGGACTCCGACTTATTCAAATATTTCTAGCGGGATTCCGACTCATTTCGCTGAAGACCAGCTGGTTTATCGATTTGAAGCTATTTTCAGGAATGTCCAAATGAGTATATATTTATTGCTTGTACAGTTCTCAGTACTGCTACTGTTCGACTGGAGTACGTGTCATATATTTTTGCATTGTGCAAGATCTTATCATTGATGAAGTGTTTACACTAAATCTATTCGATGTTGAATTGCGCTGATTGATATTTAAGTCTTAGATACAATGTACATGATTTTATTATTTATTCATTGGCTTTGTATTAGCTTTTAGTCACTGATAGTACTTTCAAGCATGTTCCTTTGCCTTTAGTGCTTTTGATAATTGTTTCTGTGCTTTGTATCATTCTATGAGCAAATCCCTTTACAACTGACGTTTTGTCTTAAGTTGTTGTGTTACACCACTGTCCTAGCTTTCGGCAGGGTTGGGTGCCTGCAAACATGTTTATCCCCGCCACATTCTGTATATGTGCCTGTCCAAAGTCAGCAAACTGTAATTCAGTGGTTGTACATGTTGTAGTTGCTGTTTATTATTTTTGTTTTTTCGTTGATTGTTTAGTACATACATAAGACCGTTTGTTTGCTCGTTTGGTTTTTTTATATTGTTCATTTTATATATTTTCGGAGCCTTCTATAGCTTACTATATGTACTATGTGGTGTGACTTTTGCTCAATTTTGAAGACTGTACAGTGACCAATAATTGCTAACTTCTGCATTATATGATCTCATTTGCAATTATTCATTGCTGTATAATATCTTCTTTTTTTATATTACATGTTGTTTATTATCATAGTTATCAATGTGTTTATTTTTTGTGTGTATTTTATGAATGTTCGATAGAAAGTATAGAGAATAATGACCAAAAAAACAATTCATTGTAATTCCAATGGAGACTAACTGTGCACCACCTATTGCGGACCTGTTTCTGTATTGTTATGAGTTACAATGTATGACTAAAATTAGCAAAGACCCATCGAAACAACATCTGATACAAAAATTTAAAAACACTTTTAGATATTTGGATGATATATTGGCTCTCAATAATGACGACTTCAGTATGTACACTAAAAAGATATATCCTGCTGAACTTACTTTAAATAAAGCTAATATTAACAATGAACACTGCCCTTTCCTGGATCTTGATATCTATATCTTTAACGGGAATCTTAATACCAAAATTGATGATAAAAGAGATGATTTTTCATTTCTCATTGTTAATTATCCATTTCTAGATGGTGATGTGCCCTTGTCACCATCTATGGTGTTTATATATCTTAACTTGTTCGATTCGCTCGTGTTTGTAACAACGTATTTGATTTTAACGAAGGAAATCTCTGTATTACTGAAAAATTGTTACACCAGGGTTTTCGATATCACAAACAAGTCAAAACATTTACTAAATTTTATCATCGGTACAAGGATAATATTTGTAAATATCAATCAACATGCAAACACCTTATACGTTCAGGTATTTCACATCCAATTTTTTATGGTAATATTCTATACAAAGCACAAAAATGTCGACATTCACCTCAAAAGCTAGCCAAACCTTTAAACAGACTTATTCAGAAGGGATATTGTTATGATACTGTTGTCAGTTCATTGGAATGGCATTAATATTGATTCACTCATAGGGTCTTTGCATCGGAAATAAACACATTTATTCTAAAACAAGTTGTTGGCATGGTAGGGGTTATGTTCTTCTCATATATTTTATGATGGTATGATTCTAAACCCCTAACGGGAGGAATTGTGCTTGATTTTCATATGATGAAGACATAATCTTTCAATCAGTTTAATCGAGGTCTGGAGCTGGCATGTCAGTAACTGCTAGTAGTCCCTTGTTAATTTATGTATCATTGTCATTTTGCTTAATTTCTTAAGTTATCTTTTCTGACATCGGACTCGGACTTCGTCTTAACTGAGTGTTACTGTGCGTTTTACTGTGTGTTTGTTATCCTTATTAACCCTTGTGCATGCTTGTTTCTATACCTATATGGAGTTATTTTCTTTCAGAACGATAGGTCATTCTTTTGAAGAAACAACCCGGACGATACCAAGTTTCAATGAAATATGCTTCAAGGCATACATATGTTCCCTAATTAAAATAAAAACGATAATTTTCTTAAACATTTAATTCGTTTGATAGTTATCGTGTATTATTGCCAATAAGGGTTTTACTTTGATAAGTTTAAGACAGAAACATTCCTTTTCTCCTGTTTATTAGACTGAAATACCAAAAATGTTTTGACGCACTTTTAAATTTCGAAACAAATAATGTGAAGTTTTGTTAACTTATCGCTATAAAAGGCACATGATGTGAGATGAATTTAATAATGCAAAACTGTTCATAACAATTTTAAAACAAGCCATATTTAACTCATTCGTGTGTAGGATTTTGAAAATCTTATTGATCCACACTGTATTGGAAATCGTACCTACATGTATGAATATTCGTTTTCGTGTACATATATCATAATGTCGTGCTCTCTTCGTGCCACTTCTTAATTTTTACATCTATGTATACCTTTAATTCTATAAAATAACCAAATATTCTTAAAAGCAGCCACGTACTTTATAATGGGATGGGGAGAATAAAATAATCCTGATTTTTTTTTTTGTATTGTCATTCGAAAGAAAATTATTCTGAATAGTTCAATTCGTTCTAAAAATTGTGGAAAAAAATCTGCTTTTCCCCGATAAAATGTCATGAAAAAGAAAACAAAAAACATAACATCCCCTTTTCACAAACTAAGTTGGTATAATGAATAACTTACAGTTGACTTGTATTTGTCATACACCGTTATCAGATGGTTACATTTTACAATATTTATTTGTGTCTTGCTTCATGCAGTTACAGTAATGTTTTTATTGTAACTGGATAATGATTTCTAAAGTTTATATCTAGATTAATTACTGAGTTTTATTTCACATTGTACAAGTTATAAATGAGTCGTAGGGCGTATTTAAACCTGAACCAAACCTGAACGCGTCAGAAAAGAATATCCCACTTTAGTTTGGTCGGTAAAATAGGATGCAAATCTTTGCAGAAAAAAGTATTTTTGACTGTATATAAGTCAGATAATGCATGTTATAGGTTGCACTTTGCAAATACAGCTGTTTCACAAACCACACCACTTTTGGGGAGATATATACTATTCATAAATGTTTTGTTTTGTTTACTTACTGGTTCCCAGATATGATCTCTATGTTTCATCTCATTGAGAAATAACTTGGGAATGTTACCAGTATAAAACATATGTTAGCGGTGAAAAATGAATTCTGAGGAAGACCTTAAGTAAGGGTAGGGTAGTTCAAAATTTTAGTATAAGTTTAAACTCTTAGAAGTTCAGGGCATATGAATGTTGAAAATATGCCGCACAGCCCTATGTTTTGACCTTTGAATAAAAAGTAGTGCATATCAATTTTCCGTTCTAGGATATAATTTATTACGAAAGACCTATTCAGTTTAGCATACCAAATATTTTTAAATGGAGGAACTTAAGGAGATTTTAAAGACATATTTACATTTTATAATCATCATGAAATTTCTATCGATCATTATTATCTTTGTAGTTCTGGATTGCTCTCTAATATCATGAATTTTTCAATAATCAGTGATAACTTTGAACCAACAGTATTAGATCATTGTCCAATAATAGTAGAAATAAGTTGTCTCAGATTAGTAAGCAACAACCTGAAGGCTTACACGCACCTGTCAAAAGTATAACATGGACTAATGAATACACAGTATATGGGAGTTAATAAAATCATTTCCAACTAATTATTTCGTAACTAGAGAGCATATCACAATGCATCAAAAATCCAAGTTCAGAATAACAAAGTTACGTGGTTTCCACTACGGAACTGAAAATTAATGCAAACTTGTCAACTATGTCATCTTTGTTATGTAATGCTGCTTTGCTGGTGTCAAAACGAAGAAAGGACCTTGAACAAAGAACAGTTATAGGAAAGTAAAAGAAACCCTACTATGACAATGAATGTGAGGCCAATTCAGAACTTCAAAGCATCACACTAAAAATCAAATGGTATTAAACATTAAAATAAAGTTAACAATATAACAAAGACAATTTATAAAATAAAAATCTTGGAATCAAATCATACAGATGATGTTTGGAAAACTGATGAAACTTATAAAAAGGAAAGAACTCAATGTGGCGAGTTCCAATATGGAAACTGACGAATGGTTTAAACATTTTTTTTTAAATGTGATGAAGACTTCTCAGGACAAAAATATGTATGTCCATTGGTTTTGAGTTTTTATTTACCATTATAACAAATATTTAAATTTTAAGATAACAAATGTGTAAGGACTGCTTGCTTGTCATGAACTATTTGTTAAATACGAAATCCAAAAAAAACAAAAACAAAAACAAACAAAAACAAAAAAACAAGTGGTTTTAATTGGATAACAAATGACATGTTGAAAACATTTTGTATGATAAATTTTGATGTATGTAAAAGTATTTTACTTTTACTGGTATATATCCATCAAGCGCTTTTCTAGAGATTAGATAAATGTATCAGTTAAATTCAAACGATATCTTTCACATTGGTTTAAATGTCAGGTAGTATAAAATACATTTGTTGAGTACTAAAACTTGGAAACCGCGATGCATGTTGACCTTGTTTATCAAGGCTCAGTGACCCGAATGCAATTCATTATCTTGATTCGACCCACCATCAAAGTTCAAACAATCACTTCTTAACAATTTCAGGTACTTATATGCAAATTTTATCCAATTACTTTGCATGTAGGGCTCCAGCTAAACTATGCATACTGTAAACCCTGAATTAATGCTGTGTTTTCATATTTAAGGGTCAGGATTTTTCGTAATCTTAATAACATATTGATAAAACTTTTTATTTGGATTCAATTCATTTAAATCTCTGACGATAAACCAGATTTAGTAAAATTCGAACGGTTCTTTCTTTCACCCATAAAGGTTGAAACTTATTCTAAACGTCTGTCTTGTCTTCCCGTCCTGGATCTTCAGATAACAAATTAATCGTCTTATTGGTTTACCGAAAATTAAATTTTCCCTTTGTTGCATTTGACTTGATTGGGGATTGGTATTACAAGTGGTATAATCTTAGCAAGAGAAGACACTTCCCGTGTCAACGTCTTTTCGATTTCATATATTTCTCATTTATTTAACCTTGATCTGTATCTTCATGATGGATTTATGATAATTGAACCTCGGTGTACTCGATTTTATATAATTCTCTATTTGTTTACCTTGATCCGTATCTTCTAAGGGATTTATGAAATTTGAACCTCGGTTAAATACTGTTTCTTGCTTATTTACTGCATGCATTCTTATACATCATAGATAAAATAAACAGATAAACAAAGGAGTAAAATACCAATGGGATATTCAAACCCATACATTTTGTAAGTCGATGATAAACTGACAACGCAATGAAAATAAACGAACAACAACATAACGACAACAGTGTACAATATACAGCATTGACAATTGAAGACTGGGTAACATGAACCCCATTTAAAAAGAGGGGGTGATATTAGGTATTCCGGAAAGTTAAGTGAGTTAACAAATAATTGTGAAGTATTGTCTGCAAAACAGATGATTTTTACGCGAAATGAAAATAATTTGTGAGGTCAAGATTATATCATATGAATCAAACATTTAATATTTGAGTTTTGCATTTTGAAACAAATGCCGTTATGAGAACTTATTTTGGAACAAATATCAAGGATTGTTTTTTCTACGAATATCTAATATATCCGAATTAAACTTGTTATAATTTTATTAAAGTAAGAATACAAAAAAAGAAAAAAAATTGTCAACAGAAAGATTTGTAAAATAGACCATTGGCCTCCGTTTTTAAAATCTTGTGACCATTTCACAACCTAACAGTCATATATTTATAGTGGTAGGGTTCTTCTTCAAATGATAAACAATATAATTAGGTGATGGTTGGGTAGGGAGATTAAATCCAATAAATGACAAACATTTGATATCATCAAGTTGAATTCCTTTCTTTTATTTATAAGATCTGAGGTATATTCCTTTTATTGAGGAGTTTTCCATCCGGCGATTTAATGATACTTAAAAAAACAAATACAACAATGTGTACTTCAATATTAAACAGCTTCAGTTCTAAATAATTAACGGTTGACATACTTTGAATGCTTCCTACGAATGATTCCGACAACAGAAATAGGCGTGTTATACACCATTGTGTAGATAATTTTAGGTAGATTTACGACATAACAGGTTTCAATGTGATAGACAACCGCAGAATCGAAATATAACGGAAGTTGGTAACTGGATGACATTTCTCAAAAATACCAGTTAAGTACCTTGTGTTATATTAAAGTATATACTAGTTTCTTTTTTTTTTTTTCTAATCAAGTGCCTGTGTTCTAACTACTAGATCATGCGGGGTGCGTGTTATATATTCTATGTAATTATATACCCTACACGTGCGTTTTTTTAAAGATGAAAAAACAAAACTGAAGATGATATTATTTGGTTCAGAGTTGTTCATTTCAAAGTTAGTTTTTCATACTAAAATTCGTTTACTAGTGAGAGGAATGATTGACATCCTAGCTGTAAGAAAGTATTTTGCTGTCTTAATTCTTGATTTGATATTCGATAAGAAATATGACAAGGAGTGTTCGAATAGATTAATATTAGCACTTCGATCTTAATTAAGAAGACGATTTGCAAGGCTTATATCATAATCCTGCATTTTGTTTGGATTCCAACGAATCACAATAAATCATTGTTTGTAAATGCAAGGATTTACTTTTGAATGTACAATATATGTGTCTTTCGTTTTCTATGACAACATTGTAAACCCAATTTTCAACTATTGTCCAACTGAAACTTTGCGATGTCCTATTCCAATTTTTCACCCTTCATTGTTTTCTTACTCCCGACATAAATGTAAAGTAATAATTTGGAAGCACATGCCAGGGACGTTATACTCATAATTACACTGCATATAAAGTCATGCTAGCTTGAATATTTCAGCCCTTCAACATGATCAACCCTCCCACTCGAGAAGGCCGGCACATTGAATACGAAAAGAAATCGCACCACGAATCAAAAGTTTTAATTTGCGCTCTCTGGATGAAGTTCAAAATTTAAGCTGCCAATGGAAAGTGAGAGTATGTTTGACAAGGGACAGATAATTAGGTTTGTACTATACCACCAACGACCTATTAAATGAATCGTTCCATATTCCTTAACAGGCAGAAGGAATCGACCTCACTCGACATGAGAAATTCAATTAAAACGTATCCAGTAGTTCGGCCGGACGGGAATGCATATATATACATACCCAGCGACAAAGGACAAAACACATTAGCAAAGCATAAATTATAAATTATTTGAAATAAAAAAAAAATGTTTGTTAATTCATTTAGAAGTTTACAAATAATCAATGTTGCAAAAACATTAACATATACATGTATTAAGTAAACATTATAAATGTACTAAACATTCTTTTGTTAAACCTTGTGCCATCTTTAACTTCAGGACAAAGGATATATGAGTACTTATAAAAGGCCCCTTTGAATGAAATAACACTTGAGAAATTATATGCGTCCGAAGCTGTTTTAATAGAAAGAAACATGAATATTCATAAATTTTTAAAAGGATTTCTCAAATTCTGTTCGTGTTATCCTTGATATAAAGACAGCAAAAATCTACTACGCACAGCAAAGGAAACTCGTGTTTGTCTGTAACATATTTTGCTCTGTATCTCATCAAAGTATTAATTAAATTAAAAGTGATAAAGGTAATTCAAGTAAAATGACAAACTGTAATTGGTTAACACATTTATTATTAATCATCACAATATGTATCTTGGTCTACATTGTAATATGCCGGATTCAATTCTTTGTTACGCAGGCAGTCCACAAATGTTTTGTCACACTTACATACTCTCCCCTTACAGGAATTTGGACTATCTGAAAATATAACAATGAAATATCATTACACTGAAGTTATAAAAAATACTTCATTTGATGTAATGTAAGATATGAAATAAAAAAGATACAATTCTTCATATGTGTACCAAACACACGAATTGAGAGATCACATTTTGTTCTCATTCTTTTTTAAAATTAACATGATACTGGAAGTAAAGATATTAAAAGAACATTTAATAAAATTATAATGATTAAAATAAATAAATATGATAGTAATAATTAACATAATAATAACAATAAACATAATTATAACAACAACACTACTTGAGACGAGAACATGCTAATGTTATATGAATATTAACCCTGTTTTGTACTAGTGTGACATGCTATGCTGGATTTTTAACGTGCTAGTTTACACGGTAAAATACCCGGACACATTGTTCTGACTCCGGACCGACCAGTATTTGCTCTTACTCCTTAAAGCTGTGTGCTTAGCGGAGAAGCAGTAATTACCACTTTTAAAGTCTTTGGTATGACTTGACCGGGGTTCAAACCCACAATTTTCCGCACTCGAGGCAAGCACGTTACCACAACACCACCGAGGTGGTAGAAACAATTTAGCATTGTTTCCAATCATACGTTGAGATGCAGCTACATTCAAACAGTAATACGTTTCTGTCAGATGAAGCGTTTTCTAATTTGTAATATTCAAATATAAGCGTTGACAATCTTTGAGATGGAAATTGTCTAAGCAGAAATAAATTAATGATTGTTTTCTCGTACATCATAATACAAACCGCGATTAGACTTATTTATTTTATTTCATTCATTGTCACAACACATTAACTACATTTTCTTCATTGTGCGAAACACGTGTATGAAGATAGCAGGCTGATACCAAGTTGAAATTAAAAAAAAAAGAAATGGAAATCGTTATTAGAGAAGATAAAGAAAGGCCAAGTTGGTATAGTTGAACAGCTTACATCATACATGTTTCTATGGGCTTTAAAAGTTTAATGTAGGTGCTTAATCTATAATTGTATGAATCTTATATACTTGTTTTACTTTAATTATAGTACGGAGCTATGCGATATTTGTAGACTTTTAAACTAAAGACAAATTTCACAAAACAGTCGATTGTTGTAGGTGCAAATACATGTGGATCTTGTTTGTACATAAGCATAAATTCAACCGAAAATAAGATCCTCGGAAAGATAAAAGATTGATCTTTTTAAAGCATTAATTTTCATCTCTGCACTCGGCGACAGTCTTTTGGGTAAAATCCTACAAATGGACAATAACTGCATCGAAAACAAAAATTAAAGTACACCTTTTATGTGCAGGCGTTTTTGAATTGACTATTTCGTCTTGAAAACATATGTGATACATCGTCTCGCTTCAGATTCCATGTTTATATATATATATATTAAAGCTACAGGTTGATATAATACCATTAACAATTCACAATACTAAAACTAAAATGTGTCAAGTGAAATACCTTTCTAATGAGTCGTAACAACAGAGTAGGTGTGTTAGAATAAAAAGAATTTACTAAGAGTACTTGACGACAGACTTAACAAGTTGGTCTTAAAAATGCATAACTTCAAACAAAATTCATTTTGTGTGTGCTATCTAGTGTTAAAAGGCTTCAACATTTGAAAATTTGTAGTCTGCCCTTCCACGAAATATTTAATTAGAATTTTTTAATGTTTTTGAACTTTCATAAATTCCCCCTGACAACCGATCAGACAATAGTTTTAAGTTGATTATGTGCATTTAAGAGACGGTTAATAGATAGTAATCACTTTTTGAAAAAACAACTGTCATATAATGGTCGTAATGATGCTGATTTGATAAATGTATCGGTTTTCAAGAGTAAAATTTACAGCGCGTCAACCCTACAATAGCTTAAATTTTTACAGCGCGTCATCCCTAAATTAGCTTAATTTTTTACGATTGAAAACAATAGGTGGCGTAATGGGGAGATAATTTTGGCAAAGTAGAATCCTGACTGATACATATGTGTTGCCTGGGTTAAAGAAATATAGTAGTCTCTTACCTTATCCAGATCGTCATTAAAATTTCATTTTCCAGGATTTATATATGTTCAGTCATGTATGGACATAATTGTTAAGTTTACTTGGATTTACGGTTTCAGTTGAGTGTTACGCTATCTGCGCTCTAATGATTCCGTGCAACAACTCTCTGAAGGGGTCCTAGGTGGACATGTCAAATGTTTACCCTACCCAACACACAGTTATTTTCCATTTGCAGTCCCAATGTCTCACTGTCTATGGGGGTCATATATGTACCTTGCACAACCATACAATTGCATGTTTATTTGATCTCGTCCAGAATATGCAAAAATGATTTTACTTTAGTCAATAATCCATCAATAATACTAGTATTAATTCTGTATATTCCGAAAGCAATGGAAAACTTTGATAAAGAGTAAAAAGGGATAAAGGAGAAATATAAAACAAATCTAGTGGAACTTTAATATTTGAGGGCATACGATACAGTTACAGGAGAGATATTGACGTTGCTAACGTAAACTGTTCTTTTTTTTTTTTCGCAACGTCAGACAGCGACATATCGGGAAAAGATGCATTTTTCGAGTTATTTTAATCATTAGCTTGAAAACGAGTACATGGAATCCTTTTTAAAAATGACATTTGACTTGATATTGTATAACGATTATGTGTTCCAATTTTTTTAAAGAAATCACTGATGTATTTTCTTTTTTTTTTTTTTTTTTTTTAATTAGATAAATATACAGCAAAAAATGCCTTTTTTTCTAAAATCAAGTAAATTTTAAAAATGAATTATTTACAAAAAATTGTTACACAAATTAAGATACTTCTTTCGTAGCGAAGATGTTCCTAATCTTTTTTACAAAAATCCGCATGTATTTATCTTTCGAAACACAAAAGTGAAGTATGTCTGTTCAAAGGATAGAAATGTCCAAGAAACCGACATTTTAAGTAAGTTTCCAAAATTTTGACACCATTTATCTCTAAATTTATCACATGAAGGTATATTTGTTATTAAAAGGGAAGTATAAAACAAATCTAGTGGAACTTCAATATTAAAGTTTGTTATTTATATCATACGTCAGCTATTTGTATTACAACTAAAGCTATTTAGCTGTGCATTGATATAGAGGACAATTTGGATATTTTGATAGAGTAATTGTATTGCCAGGTTTTTAAGCACAAATGCTTCGCTTTTATAATATCACAACATTTGCAAGATTGTGATAAAATTGCAACATTAAGCCAATAGAGTTTTGTGATTTTTGGCACATGTCCTGTTACAATATTGTGATAATTTGCACTTTATTTAGCCTTTTAATGTTTTTGTTTCCATCGTCACTGGTGCGTCTTTTGTAGACGAAACGCGAGTCTAATGATGAGTCTTTTGTAGACAAACACGCGTCTGGCATACAAAATTTAAAACTTGTATCCATGATGAGTTTTTTGTTATTTCTAAAACTAAAATGACATGTGATGGACATAAAAGTTCACAAACATCTTAATGTGAAAGAACTCCAGTTAAGATTATTCATTCAATTGAAAATGATACGAATATGTTACGACTTTGTTTAATTTACCTCGACAGTTGACTGTTTTGTTTTGGAGATCATATGCATAAGGCCAAGTCTTAGGCCAACATGCGTCTTCACGACCATAGCAGTCGTCGTGGTCTTTACAACACCTGTCAAATAAAAGGTAGCATATTCCATCAAAGAACATGGGCAAACAAAGAAAAGTAAAAAATGGCCTAAAAATAAGAGAATACAGAAATAAGTACTCTCAATTTGAATTTCTCCTTAATGATTGAAAAATATACGATAGAAAACGATCCAAGACATTCACAAAACGGTCATAATTTTACAATCTGTATTGTTTTTGATATTTCTCTTAACATATTTAAGACATATTGTATTGTCCCTTCTGTGTTTATGAATTTTCAATGATTATACATTAGTTCATAAAATCGGACTACTTTTCATTTTTTTTTTTTTCGGGCATTACTTGTGTACCAATTATACTTTCAATTATTCTTGTAACAGATTCTTCGTATTGTTGAACAGGACTGTTATCTTAACCTAAATTTGAATTTTTAATAATGAACTAAAACTGCAACGTTAGTGCGTTTTTGACAAAGTTTTGACATTTTGCGTCATGTAAAAATTAGGGTATGTTGAAATGGTGCAGACATTTTACTTCCAAATTGGCTACCTATTGATCCATTGTGGTTGCAAGTGTTAAGATTGTTGATTTCTGAGTTATAACTTAGTCTGTTTGTCCTAAATGTTGTGCTTATTGCAATTATTGTTATATCTCAACAACTGCGACTATCCTTTCATATAAAACATTTTTTTTACTATTTCTATATTCGTCTAAATAAGTGACAACTTCACGACATACTTCAATCTATCTCAATCGGATAACCTTATCAGAACTATTTTGATTTTGCAACAAATACATCATCTATATAATTATACTGCTCTAACATGTTGAAATTTGTTTTTTCTAGACTTGGGAGGAATACGATATATATAATTATCATATTGTATGCGTTTTATTGTGAAACTGTATCCTTCATGCATACTTACTGATCCACGCCATCTAGTGGGGTGCTTTCGCCATACCATCCACAAAAACAACCGTAGTCTAAAAGTGAAGCAGCTTGACCTGCTCCAAAATGATATGTTAATTGATATGCAAGGTTCCATAAAGCTCTCTTATGTCTCACAGTTCTGGCCTCTGAAAAATTAGCATTTATATACTTACGTAGGCAACCAAGAACATCGTATTTTATATAAATTATAATTTGATAATATTCTTTACGTTTGCACATTTGTTGTTTTGTTTGTTTGGTGTTCTTTATGCATGCATTATTAACCGTTTAGGTATCCTTGTTTATTTTTAAATGTTTTCATATTTAATAAATCGTGCACAATTCTCTATGGAAGCTTATTATTCTTGAATAACTGACGTCATACCCTGTGATGGCTTAAACTTTCAAATCTTTCAGGTGTTCACATTTCGTTTGCCAATACGTCATTCCTTTTTGTCCACTGGATTTTTATTTTCGACTCAACTTTAAGATTACTTTTATTTAGTTATTCAAATCGTTATTGCTATTTAACAATGTTTAATTAAATAAACTGTAACAAATATAACAACACAAATGATGTATATTCATCTGAATCATAAGTTGTGAATTTGCGTGAATTCTTAAGGCATGCGTCAAAGTGAATTCAAACTATTCAAATATTTTATAATATATGAGTGACGTCACAATAATATTAGGAAGTTTATAGAATTTCGGGATATAACTGTAAGCATTTGAATCACTAGTTATTTTGTTAAAAAAACCTATGCGATAAGTCGGCAACATGAGAGACAATAGTTTATCATTTTCAACCTACAGTTTACTTACCTCCTATATAAATGTACATTTCTATACACAATAAGCATGCAGCAATATTCTGAAATAAACACAAATATATCTGAATGGATGATGTGCAAATCATGTGACAAATCTTTCAGGACATTAGAATGAAGTAAGTGATTCGTGTATAAACATAAACATCTTCCTAACTTTAAAAAAGTCAAATGCACGTTCTTTATACAGTTCGTATCAATATTTCAACTTTGAATGTAATTCAGTATACACTCATTATATTACTTCTTTGAATTCTTTACGTTCATCAACATTTTGTGACTATGTTGAACCCATCTATCCCATCGAATTTGATATAAAGGATACAACAAAAACAGTTAATTGTGCCTCATATCTTGACTTACATCTAGAGATTGACAATGAGGGTCGGTTGAAAACAAAACTTTACGACAAAAGAGATGATTTCAGCTTTCCAATTGTGAACTTTCAGTTTCTATGTAGCAACATTCCAGCAGCGCCTGCATACGGAGTATATATCTCCCAGTTGATACGATATTCCAGGGCTTGTATTTCCTATCATGATTTGCTTGATAGATGGTTGCTGCTCAAAAGGAAACTATTAAACCAAGAGATCGAAGTGGTGAAGTTGAAATCATTCCTTCGCAAATTTTACGAACAATATCACGAGTTGGCTGACCGTTATGCAATATCCGTTTCACATATGATAGCGGATATGCTCCAATTGTCGTAACTACAATCCCGAATATGACCTACCTAATATTTACCGGGTTTGTACTAACATGACCAAAACGACGGGTTTCACATGTGGAGCAGGATCTGCTTACCCGTCTGGAGCACCTGAGATCACCCCCAGTTTTTCGGCGGGGTTTGTATTGCCCAGTCTTTAGTTTTCTATGTTGTGTTTTGTGTACTACTGTTTGTCTGTTGGTCTTTATCTTTTTTAGCCATGGTGTTGTCAGTTTATTTTCGACTTATGAGTTTGAATGTTCCTTTGGTATCTTTTGCCTCTCATTTTCATACTTTTGCATGTTGTTCTCCTTTCAAACATGCATGTCTTAATCAGTACTTTGAGATGATTACAACAAAGAATAATAAATTAAAAGTGCGTTGGTGCATAAAAACATATACATGTAAGACAATTGAAAATTCTTTAAACTTATTTTTACCAGAAGTTCATTTATTATATAAAATCATGAATTGCCAAATAGAAACTGACTTTGGAGTATTATTTTGGTAATTGCTTTTGTGGCACTTTTTACACAATCCAGTTTTTTTGTGGAAAGATTCAGTGTAGTTCAACCCTGTTAGTCTTCTTTCAGTAATTCCAAATAAAAGAAGTTCCATAAATATCCTATAAGAATTTATTTGTGTATTCGGTTGAAAATAACCAAGATATCCATCCAACGAAAGCGGAATGTTGAAATAATATATCCACTAAATATTTTGTTTATCTACCATCATGTTTAATGATATTCCATTTACAACATCTACACTGCATATTTCAATAAATGTACTCATCATATATATCAGGGTTGAATTTTGTACGCTCGATTTGCGTTTCGTCTGCAAAAGACTCATCAGTGACGCTCGATCCAAACAGAAAAAAATAATATAGTACGAAGTTACTTACACATAAAATCTGCATAATTGGGCTCTCCCAGTCTGCTAAATACAACAAGAGTTGCAATATAGTAACACATTCAACGGCCGTCTGGGTGAACAACACTGCTATTCTCAACGAATGAATAATAATACGAACAATGTAAGCACATTGATAGGGATAATCAATTCATTGCATGATCGTCTTAAAATAAAAACTCTTTTTCAGACTTCTACTGACGTTGTAAATATATACAGATCAAACTAGTGACCTCATTTTCATAAAAGTTATAATATGCATGTTTGTCAGAATGACAGAAGATGACATTAAATTATACGATCCATGTTATAGGTAAGTGTTTCGATTATGAGATCTGTTCTGTCTATTTGTTAAAGACATGTAAGTACAAATATAAGTAGATGTTATTTTTAAATCATTGACGGGATAGCTCTAGAATACAATGATTTTTTAATATATAATATCTATAAATACGCTATCGTACATGTACTTCTTCAAAACTTAACATGAAGTTGTGATAGTATTAAAAAACCGCCACAGATAAAAAAAAAAAAAACTTGTCAAAATGATCAGGCTTAAATTAAATCTTTATTTGAGTAAATTGATTTAATCATACGGTCTATGTTGTTTTTAGACAGTTAGAGACAAATAATGTTGAAAAAATTATATAATATAATGACATAAATGTGAGCTATGAACATCAAGTAGTTCGTGCATTTTTCTGAGTAGGTTTGAAAAAATTTCAAACAATTATACTTTACTGTGTGTTTGCATTCGTTGGCAGTCAACATCCTATAGATTAACGACTATTGGTTATATTTAGAATCTCAAACTTGAATGTAGTGTTAATCTACTGTTTTAATATTACTTCTGTATCCAATAGAAACATCCCCTTGTTCTCTGTTCCAATTCCAACAAGTCTTTCGAGGCTCTCTTAAACAGGTTCATTATTTCACTTCACATATAGTTATTTGATTTAATTTTAAATCGTTACAAAATTCATAAGTTCAATAGACTTTATTTCTTATAATTCGTTTATTGAAGACATTTATTTATATTTGTAATTTCATTTATTTATTTTGAAAAATTTTGAAAATAATATATACCAATATAAAAAACCTTTCATGATTTTATAAATAGTATTAATCTACATTTGTGATAGTGTCTTTTGAGCAACCTTACCCATCAGTAAGAGTAGTTCTGCTTCCAAGAACTAATCTTGGGATTGTTTAAACGGAAATCCGTAGTATGGTAACTATTTGAATGTTGTGTTTATTGTTTCCCTTAAACATGTTAAACGTTCTGTAAATTATCTAAGTGTATTACACATGTTTCATTTGACATCTGTAGTCAGTGTGATCGTCAGAAACATACTGTTTTCAGTTGTTATTCGCATCCTCCATTCTCCAACATAATTGATCGTTCAATGTGTACGTTTAAAAATTAAGAAATTATCAAGAAACTAAGGTTTCAACTCTCTCAGGCAAAGTTGACTTTAAATCGATTTAGCTATTAATGTAGGTCCTTTTTTATCATATAGCTCTTCAACTGTTTCAGTTCTTATACTTCTCTGGCTTTCAAATATTCGGCTTTGAGCATTCCTGATAAAGATAAGTCCAGAAAAGCGCTTTGGACGCATCCAATTTATAACGATTTGCATTCATTTGTTTAAATATTGTGTATATAACTGTGTCAGAATTCAGACGAAGCAAACAGATTGTTTTGATTTATCTGCTAAACTTGATTCCCTAAAACATGTACGTGTGTGCTTTGTATCCCCCTTCCCCCTAAAAATAACCAACTCATTACGCATACACATAAAGTCACACAAACACATGGACAGAACACCAAAACCACAACTTTCTTCCTGAAACTTAAAATTTATGTCGAATGTTTTAGTTTTAGTTTTACTGAAACTTAATTTTAGCATTACACTTTTTTATAATTTTATAAATAGTGTTTATCTACATTTGTGATAGAGTTTATTGAGCAACCTATCCCACCAGAAATGGTAGTCCTGCTGCCAAGAACTAATCTTGGGATTGTGTAATCGGAAAGCCGTAGAATGGTAACTATTTGAATGTTTTGTATATTCTTCGCTTTTAACGCTGTGTAAGTTATTTAAGTGTATTACACATGTTTCATTTGACATCTGTAGTCAGTAAGTCCGTCAGGAATAAACTGTTTTAAGTCGTTGTTATCAAGAAACTAAGTTTGCAACTACATCAGGCAAAGTTGACCTTAAATGGATTTGGCTATTTATTTAGGTCCTTTGTGGTCATATAGCTCGTCAACTGTTTGAGTTCATATACATCCTTGGATTTCTGATATTCGGCTTTGAGCGTTCCTGATGAAGGTAAATCCAGAAAACTTTGGATTTATTTCCTTAGCTCGATCCCCTTAAAAATGTACATTCATGCTTTGTAACCCCTCCCCCTCCCAACCAACCAACCAACCAAAACAAAAAGAAGAAAGAAAAAACCCCTTACACACACACACACACACATAAAAACATGAACAGGACACCATAACCATAACCACACCTTTATTCCAGAAACTTTAAATGAATGTCAAATGTTTTAGTGAGTAATTGTAGGCTCGTGTATTTTAAATGGTAATAGTTTTCCTATTTTTAATAATCATTTAAATATTTTGTCTGCTAACCCCTAATTTCCTTTTCATAATTTTATTATAGATAGTTTAAAAATCAGTTTTGGGAAAATCTCATAAAATCCTTGTTATTTCTTCATAGTTTTGAAAGAATAAAGGCGTCACAGTTAAATTTATAAAAAATCTAGGAGAATCATTTCCCCGCCATAAAATCAATGATTATATCTTTAAAACATAGACACAGACATTTCATTTTCTGCTGATTTTTAAGTTCCTTTATTTATATACTACCCCTTTAAAGCAATATGAAAAAAGCTTGTTATTTTAGAAAATAGCAGCCGATATCCTTCAACGTATTTTCTAGCGAAAATAATAAACAAGTATCATTGAAGTATTTTCAGGTACCTTATTATAAATCAAATGGATTTTAGACAGTTTAAGTGCTTTTTATATCAAGTACCCTTTGATCATTCGATTTTACTGTATATATCGGAATCAACTTATTGAGGTATCTGCCCCTTTCCCGCCAATCAATTAATTTCTCTCTCTTTCTCTCTTTTTTTTTTTTTTTTTTTTTTTAATTGTTTTACATTTGTCATGTCGAACACTTTTATAGCTTGCTATGCGGTAGGATTTTTGCTCATTGTTGAAGGCCATAGGTAACCTAAGTTGTTAACTTCTACCTCATTTATTTTCTTGTGTGACAATTATACCACATCTTCTTATTCTAATATCAGTCGCCGTGCGAATCCACAAGCTGTCAAAATATCACAAATAGGGAAAGAACATAACCGGTGAATTTACTGATGAGACGACTATTCGACTGGAATCTAAATATCAAAAACTGCAAAAACGTGTCGTTTGTGAGATGAACATGCACAGACACACCGTATCGGTCAACCAATTCGTGATGATGACCGTAAAACGTATGTAGTGTCGATTTCAGTCGATTTTCTTTATGACCATACTGGAACAGTGTTTGTGCCAGGAGCACAGCCCTGTTAATGAAGACCATCCTGTAAAATTTTTCTAATTATAAGCCAGGTCATTGTCTGGTTCATTTACTTTTTTTGATTTCACATATTCTATCTTTAATTGTTTGTTACTCTAGAAAAATGGATAGTTTTTGAAATGCATGTTTTAAATGCTCCATGTTGATTGCTTAGAAAGTCAAGCTCTAGAACATGACAAATGTTTGAAAGACTATTTGACAAAGGTACTGAATAAACTGATCATAGATACCAAGATTAAAATTGTGTACGCCAGACGCGTGTTTCGTCTACAAAAGACTTATCATTGACGCTCGAATAAAAAAAATTTATGAGGTCAAATAAAGTACGATGCTGAAGAGCATTGAGGACCCGAAATTCCAAAAAGGTTATGCCATAATACAGCTAAAGTAATATATTCCTAGGGAAGACAATCTTTAGTATTTTGAAAAAAATAAAGTATTGCAAACAGTTAATGTATGATTAAGACCACATCAATGACTAAGAAACAGGTAAATGCTGAACGTATTTCCAAATATGAATATCCAGTTATTTCACCGGTATTTGAAATATTTTTTATATATATAGAGGATGGTTTATCTGAATAATTTCCTTCACAGACTTCATATTAAACATTGCTGTAAATTGAAGAAAATAATTCATATTCTAGATAAGGCAGGTCAAATAACTGGATATTCGTATTTGGAAAAACTGTTGGTCAGTCTGACATGCTTCTTTATAAATCCATAGTAGAAGAAGGATGATAGAGTCCAAAACATTTTAACAAGTTATACCCGTAAACAACGCGAGATGATAGGGAAAAATAAAAGACTGAAGGAAAGAGTACACAATGTAACACGAAAAATGAAAAAAATAGAAATTTCAAGCATGGCATGTCAATAATCTTTTTAAATTCTTTATACCTTTAACTTTTCAGTTGACGAAAAGCAAGAATAGCTGGTTGGTTAACATATAAATTTAATTTCCTATCTCATGTTCAACCTTAGAACATTTCCGTTTCAAATTCGATACCGACAAAGTCGAACGGGACGTCCGGTTAGTACTCCGTTGGTCAGTCTGATATGTTTTTTTTTTTTTTAGATTCGTTCTGGTTGACTGTTTTTACAATAGTTGTTGTCCACGGCCATACATGAAGAAAATTGCTTGAACATTTCAGTTTGCCAGAATATTGTTATGTTATGCCAAAAAATGTACTTCATATTTGGAGCATAAAGAGTTACATGTATATGTCGAACGAAGTCATTGTAAGTTTCTTCATGTTGAGCGAATTTTACGGAATTTGTTGCCGAGAATGTATCAAATGTCTTGAAAATATAGTGTCCTATACTATTGTTTGTAGCTTTTCCTATTTAAGTGTCAGCTCGTCCAAGATAAGTACTACAACTGGTAACAACATTCTAAAGTCTATTCAATATTACCAGAGTAAAGTGATCTACGTCGAATCTCCTATCAAAATCATACCAGCCATCCAGGATGAAAATTGCATCAATAATTAGGTTATCCAAGTTTTGAAGCACTTTTAGCATCCAAATAATTCTTGTTTAATAGGTCCCTACACATTAGCACAGAGTTGTCTATTACGAACCAAACAATGAATACGAAATAGGCATACTCATGACTAAAAATAACAACAAGGAGATAGCATTGTCAATCAGACAACTGTCCATATAGTACAAAGAACAAAGCTGTGAATAATTCTAGGTCACTGTCTTAAGCAATTAAAAAAACATCAATAAGCGAAAATCAAATCGAATTATGACAGACAGCAAACAACGACATCCGTCGGATTACAGGCTCCTGGCTTACTTCAGAATGTGACGGTGTTGCGTTAAACATATGTGTTACGAACTTCTGCGTCATTTGGTCTCAGTTTGGGAAAAATTGTCTTATTGGCAATCATATCACCGTGATATCTTCTCATTTTTGCATTGTGACCCATCAACCATCCTCTTACCTAGGATAGTGTAGTACAACAAAGTTAAAATGTGCCTTTCAAAATCCCCCCCCCCTTTTTTTATTTCAACACGATTTTCTAAAATATATTATGTGCTTGTCTTCCTGATCTCAGCCAATCAAAAACATATATGCAATCAAGTGGACACTCTAAAAAGAAAACACTTTTTTTGTCCTTAATGCATGTAAGGATCACAAGTTTGTATCCGTAATTCAATGCAATGTGAAAATACTTATATAAGAAAAGTAACTAAGGGTAATATGTTTCAAATTGATCATCTCCCCTGACAATGTTCATCTTGGTCTACATCATGATTGTCCGGATTAAACGTGTTGTTATGAAGACAGTCCACAAAAACTTTGTCACACATACATATTCTCCCTTACAGGAACTTGGACGATCTGGAAAAAAAAATTATCATAAAACTAAGACACATTTATCACATTGAAAGAGAGAATGTCATAATTACTCTGATTAGTATTATCATTAATTAGTATTATTGTTATTGATTATTATTATTATTATTATTGTTATTATTATTATTATTATTATTATTATTATTATTATTATTATTATTATTATTAATCATTATTTTATCTTTTTTAAATTATGATCATTAATATTATTATTGTTATTAGCAACATAGATTAATTTACTTTGACAGTTAACTGTTCCGTGTTTGAGTTCATATGAGTATGGCCAAATCTTAGGCCAGCATTCGTCCACACGATCATAGCAATCATCATGGTCTTTGCAACATCTGTAAAATAAAGTTTTAACTGTTTTCAAAGCGGGTACATTCAAATGAATGGTTGATGGGAAAAATACACAAAACGGTCTTTACCTGAACTCAAATTCAAAATAGACGTGTCAAATTGAAAACGTTAGTAATTAATGATTCTCCCTAACTTATTTGATACAGGGCCAGCAATAAACCGAAGCAGTTAAAAGAACAAAAAAGTGTTATCCCTCCCTCCAAACGGCAATATGCATTTCCCAAGTTAGGAACCATGCAAGTGTTTGTCTTAAGTATTAGAACTATTGTACTTTCAGAAAAATTGCTATCTTGTTTAAACAGCCATTTAGACACTTTTGTATTGTTACCGACTGTATGTTGACTCCTATATATTCATTGTGTTTTTTTTTTTTTTTTTTTTGTTATAGTTTTGATGGATTGCTGTCTAATTGACATATACATATCTCCTTTAGTCTATTGATATTTGATTCATTAACTTACTGTAAGGTTTTAGTATTTCAATGTTGAATTCAATTACTCAAAACATTTCTAAAATTGGAACGTTTAAGAGCTTGAAATATTGACATATTATGTAGACACGTTAATGTTTAAGAGTGTATTTTGATATCTTTTTGTTTTACGCCGTTAAGTTGATAAAACATTGGCGTAGAACCCACACGTCCTTTTATTTATATTAAGCATGCATACTAACTGATCAACACTGCGTCAACTGGTCTACCACTACCATACCATCCATAATATCAACCATAGTCGTGCATACTTACTGATCTACGCCGTCAACTGGTTTACCACTACCATGCCATCCACAAAAACATCCATAGTCTAGAAGTGCTGTGGCTTGGACCGCTCCGAAATAATAGGTTAATTGATAAGCAAGGTTCCAAATAGCTCTCTTATTTCTTACGCTTCTCGTCTCTGTAACACAAATATGAATACAAGGTCAGCGCCCATAAAATTTTACATAGTACTCAGAGTATAAAATTTGTGCTCGAAACGCAAAATCCAGTATTTTGATTGGTTAGTTTTAGAGTATAAATAGAATAGTCATAGTCTTTAAGTTTTATGACCGCAAGGCCAGGATGATGCATACAATCACAAATATTTGTATTGAAATTGAAATTATACATATAATCAGTCTTTCCACTTTTCCGTGAAAAGACCTATTGATTTTGTTCTGATTATTATTAGGTCTTTCCACTTTTTCGTGGAAAGACCTATTGATTTTGTTCTGATGATTATTATTTTTTCTTTTTTTTCTTCCACCACTTTTAATTCTTGCGATAAAATTTTGTTTCGCAAGATGTCGCTTAAATATTTGGTATCTCATATTGAATAGCTTATACGCTTTTAAAACTAATACTGTTTCACCGAACAATTTTCTTTGGAAGAGTTATCTCCCCAACCACTGTTTTCCTTGTTATTGCAACTCCTTCGCAACCGTAAAAGAAACCGACAATTTTTTTTTCAAATTGCTCGTTTTATCCTCAGGTTGTCAAAAAAATGTTGGACCAATGCCGATCCGGAGACTCCATGTGAGAGTTATTTACCCTTACGTATAACAATTAGAGATATGTATTTGCAACTGGTAAACCATAAGTGATAGAGAACTAGAGTCTTTTGATTTGAGGTCCAGGGTCCACCAAGGTCAAAGGTCAAGGTCATGTTTTGAATTTTGATTTTGGATCATTATACCTTCTCATCAGAAACCGTACAAGATAGCCACAAAATATTTATACTAAATTGTTAGTCTTGATATGTCACAACACATACATGTGTACGTTGACATAAAATGGGAGTTTTCTCCCCTTTTATATTTAAAATTAGCTTTATGGTGATATAATTCACCAACCATATATAGGAGAGTCCTAGGGTCTTTTGATTTGAGGTCCTTGCTTTATGACCTTGAAATTTAGGTCAAGGTCAAACGTAAATTTTAAGTCGTAGATTTCAACTTTTGTTTCAGATTCATATTTATACATGATAAAGCTATGGGTTTTTCTTTGCATTAGGTTGGTAGATAAATGACCTTGAAGGAGACCTGGAAAGGACCTCTTGTAAACCGGAAGTAGCCATTTCCTGCACTGATTTCATTTAAAAGTACCTTGAACCATATATTTTTGGAATCAGTATAAAATAACCTATCAGGTGATATCGGATGAAAAATTTTTCAAAACCAGAGGTGACAATTTATCTCCCTTATTTCAAGCAAAAGTATATAGAAACCATATATTTTTTGAATATGGGTGACTTAAGCTATCATATGCAACCAGAAGTGAAGTTTTTTTAAACTGGAAGTAGCAAATTATCTCCCTCATTTCAGACAATATCATAAAGAATCCATATATTTTTGAAATCAGTATGAAGAAATCTGTAATTAGATACCAATAGTTACTTTGAATAAAAAGTTAAATCACAAAAATACTGAACGCCGAGGAAAATTCAAATGGCAAAATCAAAAGCACAAACACATCAAACGAATGGACAACTGTCATATTCCTGACTTGGTACAGGCATTTTCTTATGTAGAAAATGGTGGATTGAACCTGGTTTTATAGCGCTTAACCTCTCATTTGTATGACAGTCACATCAAATTCCATTATATTGACAACAATGCGTGAATAAAACAAACAGACATAATAGGTAAAAATGTCAAAATAGGGGTACAGCAGTCAACACCGTGCCACAGGTAGCTTCTTATTAATTTTTTTAGAAATTTAATGTGGAAGACTTTCATTTTTTTATAAAAATTTTGGGAATTTTAATTTTTAAGTTTTATACTTTCGGTGCTTTTTATAATTTTTTTTTTTTTTTTTTTTTTTTTATCAGGTATTTGTTATTTTCTCAAAAGCTCTTAATCAAATCTAGGGAAGATAGAAGACGGATCAAAATATGTGACCAGTGTATACAATAAGGGTTGATAAACGCAAGTACTAATACACTGCAAGGTCAGCATTAAAGAGTTAATGATATTTTAGTTTAAATGAAAGACGAGCCATGACAAATAAGCAACTGGAAACATTTGAATTATCTTGCCTATCAAGAATTTATCAACCTATCAGGAATTCAAAGTCGACTAAAGATTATTTTCTACAAGTTCTCACGTACCCACTTTATAAAAATCAATGTACATGATGATACACAACAAACATGCAGCAACATCCTGAAATAAAAATACGTTTCATAAACAAAATACATATAATCTTTTTAAAAACAACTTATCAATTTACAGGAAATCCATGCATATCATGTGACGAGTCTTTTAAGAAATGTAATTATTATGCCTAATTTGTGTTTTTAAGCTAATCTTCTTCTTATTTCTAATTTTCCAGTTGAAGTTCAAATTTCCAAGCTTTCGTCTCTGTCGTAAGTTTGCTGTCTATTGTATTTATGATTGATGTGTTTAATGTGTTCTCGACTTGAATATGCATGACATATTTGCCACTGGAGGTTAAACAAGCAAAAATCAATCAATCAACATCAAGTCGGATGGTGTATCTTGCTATTGCGGCAATATACATATAGCTAATTCTAAACATGTAAAATACTTTGTAATACTCCGTTTTAGTGTGAAATTGAGTTTATACACCGTTTATCAGTAAAATGTAATTGATCAATTGTATACATTCACGTGGAAATTCATGAAAAAACATGGTATACATTTAATAATGGCATTAATAGTACTTAGTAGAATTTGTATATTACTAAATCGTCTTTCTTTATTATCAGTATAAGGGTATACACTGAGAAATTACCCGAAAGGTACTTCGGTGTATTTATCAGTTTTCGAGCATAGAGTTGCTGTTCCTATGAGAAAAAATAGATTAAAAATCAATAAGTCATCAATTATAATCAATTCTTATCGAAAGAAAGGTTGTTTATAGAGGCACTGCATTTCCATCACGTTATTCTTCTGGCATACATTTATTGTTGGTTAATATTTAGTTTGTTTATGTTGATAACTGTATTTACAGTGGCGTAAGGGACATGTCTCTGTATGTTCATTGGTGTAAGGGACATGTATGTAATAATTTAGGTACACCAAATTTCAAAAGCAGAAAAATGTTCATGATGGAAAAAAATTAACAGAAAGTGGCAAATTCCATAAATTTAGATACATATTATCAAACAAACAACTGATTTCAAAATAAGATAGTATTAATCAGTTAATGACAATGTGAATTCCACAAACTTTCCGCAGTCAGGGTACGAAAGGTTTTTTTTTTTTTTTGCTGTTTTGGTCAAATGCATTTCTTAGTCAGTACAGTGTTATTACGTTTACAATATATAGGGGTATTCCATTTAAAGGTTACTTACACGTAAAATCAGCATAATTGAACTGTTTCCGTCTGCAAAGTGAAAAAAAAGAAGAAATATTGACAATATCAAAGACCGTTTGAGCTGAAAATACTTTTATGGTCACGAAACGTTGAGAGAATAAGAAAGTGGAATCGTGATAATTAATCTTATATACAATCTATTATCGTCTTTGAAAAAAAATGTTGTCAAAAAAAAACGTAAATGTTTTCTGAATGGCTTTACAGAAAATTAGTAATGGGCCAAAAGTGCAGAATAAATGGCAATAAAATAATAATAATAATAATAATAATTTCTTTATTTAAAGAGAGTAGTTAACTTATTTTCAATAAGGCTCTCTGCGTACAATATCAAATACATGAATAAAACATAATTAATCTACTGTTACACACATATAAACAATAAACGTATTTATACAAAAATATAAGGAGAATAATACATATCTAGTATACATTGTGGTTTAACTTATAAATTTCACACTGTTAAAAATATAATGACTTGTAAGATTATTTTAATGCAGATACAGTTTTTGATTTTTTAATTTCACTGGATAGTGAATTCCACACTTTTGGACCACTAAATCAAATATTTGATTTGTATAATTCTGTATTTGATTTAGGGACAACTAAGATTTGATAAATATGTAAGTGCCAGTTCATGTTTTGTTTTATACATTAATAAAGACTTGTATATGTTGTTATCCATTTGTTTGATGTGTTTGAGCTTTTGATTTTGTCATTTGATTACGGACTTTCCGTTTTTGGTTTTCCTAGGTGTTCGGTATTTTTGTTTTTTTTACTTTTTTGGGTAAAGTATTCTCTTAGTAATGGGAATAATTCCAGAATCCTTAAATAGTTTAATAGATGGTTTACGAGAATATCGTGTTCGTTTGAAATAATTCTAGTTGCTCTTTTTTGCAATTTTAGTAAACTGTCAATTAAAACTTTTACAGTTTCCCCATACTGAACAACAGTAATCCAAATGTGGAAAAATATATGCATTGCAAAATAGAATTCGTGCATTATGATTCAAGTATTTCTTCATTTTTTTAATAACGCTAATGAAGAATTAACTTTTTTGATAATATGATTAATTTGATCATACCAAGACAGAGTACCAAAACAAAAATACCAAGGACTTTTTCACAGTGACTTTCATTTAATTGTTGGCCATCAGTTTATAAATTAAATGTGTCATTGCACATGACAGACAGTTTTTGTTTTGAACCTATACACATTGTCTTTGTTTTTGACACATTTACTACCATTTTGTTTTCATCACACCAATGACAAATATATTCTAATACAACATTGAAAAAAATAAAGAATAGAGAAAAATAGGCCAAGAAAACAACGAATAGAGAATAATGAGGTGTTGAAATGTCAAGAATACAGAAAAATAGGCAGAATTATGAAGACCGGTTAAGGTGATTTTGCGTTTTTGCGATTTCGCCTTTTACATTTTGCTTTTCATATTATATAGGCGAAAACCCGAAAACGCGAAGTCGAAACCGTGAAAATCGAAGTCATTTTCCACATAATTAATGTTTCCAAGGGGCATCACTCTTTTCAATATAAATATTGATCGGCTCTAATTTTCGAACTCGTCCGAGACATTGCTGATATAAACCTATGATATAAGTTTCATAAAAATTTGGCCAGAATTGTACACATGAGAGCTTTAACAAGATCGGACGGACTGACGGACGCCCGGTATTTCTATTTCCTCTGCACCGCCACGCGTTGCGCGGTGGACAAAAAAAAGACCTAAGAAGTTACAAAGTAATATAAGATAGCAGAAGCGGCATGATTGCCAATGAAACAACTACCAACCCGAAACCAAATGATGTTAGTAACTTAAGGTGGCCGTGCGACCTTCAACAATGAACAAAACGCATACCGCATAGCAAGTTATTAGAGGTCCCAACAAAATTAAATCTAAAACAATTCAAAAAAGAAAACTAAATACCTGATTTATGTACATATCAACAAACGAAAAACAAACATGATATACAGTTACGAATGACAACCACTGAATTACAGACTATCTTTATACAACGTGTATCTTCGAATTGGAAACATTTTCAAATCATATTTAATATGTACAATTTCTAATACTAAATGCTAGATCGACTGAGCTTTTTCTTAGCATCGAAACTTTATTGCATAAAAGAAAAAAGCCCAAGCGATACTACACAATACATTTATACAATATGACAAAAACATAATTATCGTTTGTATTCATTCGTAAATATCCTTGATAAAAAGGATATTGTATCGACATAATTCTACTTCTAAATTGTGATCTTTCATGTATTAGAATTCGTAAGTAATTGACAACTAATTAAGTTCTTTAAAAATCTGAGGTAATCCTTCAACTTAATTTCATTTATAGTTTATCCAAAAAAAATTTAACTGTCACATCAGGTCAAAACTATGGTTTTGCTTCGCGTCCGCTAGCTGATTGTTTTTTGCTGTTTGACGTTTCGTCACGAAGTATTACATGTACGAGCCCAATAGTCAACACTACTGGACTGCGATTAAATATCATTCATGCAGTCTGTACATTAACCGCAAATAAAATGTTTTTTTCTGCTCCCATGCACAGCTTTTTGGAATATTTCGTTTTCATTGTTCTTCAACTTAATATTTTTTTAGATTTCCAAAGGTTTAGAAGCGGACACCACCGACAAATTACAAACATACTTCAATTTTGTTTTAGATATTCACGAAATGAGGATTTTGAGGGGAACTTGTGCACTTGAGTCTTATGTTTGTCCTAAATCATTTTGAATGTCTGAATTTTATTTATTCACAACTTATTAGACTTGGGGTGATTAAGAAATTGACATATTGTATAAGACACCTGTCTTTTGTTAAAGAGTGTATGGTGTCCTCTCGATATTGTTTGGTTAGTTTTGTTGTTGGTTTACTGTATCATTGGCATATAACCCCCACATCTCCTTTTTCAAAATAAAGCAACAGATGTATAATTTGCTAGAAGACAACGCTATGTAAAAAAATGACAAGCGGGTACGTTTTGCAACTTTAAATAGACGTCTGTTACCATTTGACTAGTTATGCCGCTCATGACATCTGTAAATTCCCGACAGTACTAATGTATGTAATAACAATAAAATAAAGATTATCTTAATTCAAAGAGAGTTCCTCGTTTGTATTAAACCAATTTTCAATAAGGCTCTCTACATACAATGTTAACTATATGAATTAAACATTTTCAATCTACTAAATATGCAAATATAAAGAATATATACATATATGCATATATAACAAAATTAAAATAATTATAGTAACCATTCTTGTTAAACTTACAATTCAACGCTTTGTTAAAAATATAAAATAAAAATAATGAGATGTGGTATGATTGCCAATGAGACAACTATCCACCAAATTTCAAATGAAGTGGATGTAAGCAATTATAGGCAACCGTGCGACCTTCAACAATGAAAAAATGACATACCATATAGTCAACAATAAAAGGACCCGACATGAAAAATATGAAACAATTCAATTGAGAAAACTAACGGACTAAATATAACAAAACAATTTGTTAAAAAACAAATATGATTTATATAGGTAGTTCGGTGTGAGCCTAGGCTCCGTGTTGAAGACCGTACTTTGACCTATAGTGGTTTACATTTGTGGATTTTGACTTGGATGGAGAGTTGTCTCATTGGCACTCATACCACATCTTCTTATATCTACTAATTGATCTAATATGTAGAGAGTCTTACTGAAAATTGGTTTAATCCTAACGAGTAAATCTCTTGAAATAAATATATGGTTATTATTATTAATACATACATAAGTACTTAGTACTCGTTGAAAACATTAAAAGTTCTTAAAAATAATATAATCCAGACAGGTTATCTTCAAATTGTGAATCATAATCCAATCAGATAAAAGATACAAAATGTTTGACAGAAGGTGGAAGTCATTGACAAAATCGAAAACTCGAAAGCGCGAAGTCGATAACACGAAATCGCGAGTCGATATCGCGAAATCAAGAAGTGAAACCATTTTGCGTTTTTGCGTTTTCGCGTTTTCGAATTTTCGACTTTCCTTTTTTGCGTTTTTTGCCCTATAAAATATGAAAGGCGAAAAAGGCGAAATCTCGAAAACGTGAAATGGCTTTAACCGCCCACCATATAAAATAGATAAAAAATACAGAAAAGTGACATAAACAATTAAAGAATACAGAAATGAAAGACCCCCATCCAGACTCTCATATATGCATGTCTGTCAGGTCTTCAACATGACAGTTTTAAATTTAATGATAAAAGCTTCATGATTTAGTTTTTTTGAGAATGACATTTATCGTGTAAATTTATTTAGGGAATATAATTTATGAAAATAAGGAGATCGTGTATGATTGTCAACGAGACAACAATCCACTATATATCAAATGAAGTGAGAGTATTTAACTATATGTAGATGTAATTGTATGGCCTTGAACACAAAATAAACCGTAAAGTAAGTTAAAATAAGCTCCCTTCCTGAAAACATGTAAACGAGAAAAGAATAAAACCTGACTTAGGAATGAGGGATGGATATATACCCCGCCACGTGTTATCTGTGTTTTTGTTTCATGTTTTCCTTTGTATCAATCTGCTGAGTTAAGCCTTTTTCAACTAATTTTTATAGTGTTTTTTATGTTGTGCTGTTACACCACTGTCCCAGGTTAGGGAAGGGTTGAGCGCTCACAAACATGTTTAACCCCGCCACATTCTTTATGTGCCTGTCCAAAGTCAGGAGCCTGTAGTTCAGTGGTTGTCGTGTTTCATGTCTGTCATATTTGTTTTTCGTAAATTGTTTTGTTATGAATAAGGCCGTTAGTCTTCTCAATTGAATTGCTTCGTATTTTTCATGTCGGGGCCTTTTAGAGCCGACTCTACGGAATAGGTTTTTTCTCATTGTTGAAGGCCGTAAAGTTGCCATTATTGCTTACATTTAATTTATTTGAACTTTGGTGGATTGTTGTCTCATTGGCAATCATACCACATCTCTTTATTTTTATATTAATACTGAAACAGAGGAAAAGATTTCTCAAAATTTCAATGATAATTTAAAATACAAGACTAAAACTTGATTCTGGGTACAAAATAGTAATGCTACATAACTAAAGAGTTCTTTTATTTATCACATCCTCAAAACCATAAAAAAAAAGGAATTAAAAACTCTTACTATATCGACGGACGGAACTAAGGATTAGTTACTGCAATTACCTATAGCGTTTATGTGACTTTTTTTTAAAATAGAAAGTATAAACATAAAGACCAAAGCCTAGATTCACTTTAAACAGTAATAACTTTTCTATTACTAGTTATCATGTACAAGCAATGAACATATGGCATTAACAATATATTTTTATGTTTAAGATACATGTAGTACAAAACAAAATTGAACTTTTCACAAATCGCCCGCTTGATAGGCATGGGCGAGCTTCTATTGTCTATTAACGTGTAAGTTTCATAGTACTTGTTGTCTTGTCTCTATTGGCATAACAAATAATTAAAAATAGGGATACATTTATTGGCAATCACACCGTGTCTACTTATTCTGCATACAAAAGTAATAGAACATAGTTACAATATTCTGGCAAAAAGATAATATATATCATGTCCTACAGTCAGTACGACATATACAGGACGAGAAAATGTTATATAAATATAAAACCTCCACTACATTTGACAGAAAGGCTGAGCC
Source organism: Mytilus coruscus (assembly GCA_017311375.1). NCBI lineage: Eukaryota > Metazoa > Mollusca > Bivalvia > Mytilida > Mytilidae > Mytilus > Mytilus coruscus. Next base: position 25,009,936 of record CM029604.1, on the reverse strand, counting down.
GGATTTCTAGTGTGCTACCTCACGAGTCAAATGTCCCCAACCTACCCTGAAACAAACGAGCCAACTAGTCTTTCTGTTACTCTGAAATGCCGAGTGCGTACCAGAGAAGCCAGACATACCAGTTTTATAGTATAGGGTTTAATAAGCAGAATATCTTTCCGTATAACCACATTTTGTCCATCACGGACAATTAAAAACTCACACCAAAGATCTGCGTAGTTTAGTTTTATTGAAAGAGAGTATTGACTTTTTCAATGACATATTTATACTATTAGTAACTTATAAATATAAAAGGTCAAAAATTGAAAAACTTGTGCTTTCGAAGCGCTTTACTGAATAACAGTACATGTATATCATCATTGTTCAGCAACATGTTGATCCCATGTTTGACAAACGAGCATGTAACATGTGAATGCTTTATAATCAACAGACATACATTGTACAACCGAATCCTTGTGTATGAGGACTATATTATTAAGGAGGTGTTGTATGATTGCCAATGAGACAACTCTCCATCAGAGACCAAATGACATAGAGGTTAATAACTAAAAGGTCACCCACTTTTCTTTTCATAGAAGACTTCAATAGCTCATTAAAAATTCATTACAAACATTAAAGCAGATTCTAGATTTCTTTTCATACGATTTGAGACCCAAATAATGCCAATGCTAAATATAAGTAATATTAAGTAAAAGTCTGAGTCAGCTTTTTCCCGCCAATAAAAAAAAATCAAATATCTCAAAAAGGATTTCCATAACCTATCAATATATTTAGCTAATTGTGTTCCTTAACTAATGCTCTTCTGTAATAAAGTATCAATTTTAAATTCCAGATTTTTTGTAATTTCACCTGACTACATCTTTAAGTCGTATTATTCGAAAAAACACCAGATCTATGTTTAAATATATACAATCAATGAGTTCAAATAATTGGAAAGAGCTGTGTAATTTGGGTAAATTCATATTTTGTGCACACACAAAAATCAAATAATTAAGATCTGACATGTTGTAATTTGTTTCAAAATACCTGCTGCTATTCTATGTATAGATTATTGTTTAGTATTTTTTTACAATATTATCACATTAATTGTGAGTATAATTTGGTTACATAGTGTACCAGACGCGTCGTTCGTAAATCATGATTATTAGCCAAAGAACTGTAAGCCCTGTAAGGTATTAAAGGCATGTGAACATTATAATGTTGTTTAAATTATAAGTTGTTTTTTTTTTTTTTTTATCAAATTCAAAATATTCTATGCGGTTATCTTAATATATGGTTGCATTATTATTTCTTTATCTACTGTCTCTAACATACATGTATATATGAAAATAAGAAGATGTGGTCTGATTGCCAATGATACAACACTACACCAGAACCAAAATGACAAAGGGGTTAACAACTAAAGGTCACCGGACGCCTTCAACAATGAGCAAAACCCATATCGTATAGTGAATTTTAAAAGGCCCCGAAATGACAAATACAAAACAATTCAAACAAGAAAACTAATGGCCTGATTGATGTACAAAACAATAAACGAAAAACAAATATGATTTACAGCAACAAACGACAACCACTGAATTTACAGGCTCCTGACTGGGGACAGACACATACAGAATGTGGCGGTACTAAACATGCCTGCGGGCGTTCAACCCTCCCCTTAACCTGGTATGGTGGTGTAACAGCACAACATATGAACAAACTATAAAAATCAGTTGAAAAGGGCTTAACTCATTAGATCGATTCAAACCGATAAAAAATGTACCAAAAACACAGACCGGACGTGTCAGAGTATTTATATACAAAAATACAAAAAAGACACTACATATCTGAGAGTACTCGCAGTTACATGTATTGATAGCTAGTTCAAACCGAATAACAAACAATCATGTATGTAGCCCTACAGAACGAAGTTATTTATCAACAAAACAACTGTCACAATCTTTAAAAAATAACACTACGTACCAGATGTAAGTTGGTAAATCTCAATTGGTGACAGCGAACGCAGTTCACTCGTCCTAATCCTAACGTATCTATATCAACTAACACTATCATAGAAGATTCATATTATGCAATTTTTCTTTAACAATAAATAATGTTTCCATTCTAGTAGCATTATAACTAAGACATGAATAATTAACCTGTGCATAAACGTACGTCCCCAATATAACAAAAACCATTAATTGCCAGGTGAACTCATGAAGTGGCACAAAATTCGATGATACATTGTACAAGACGACTGCAAACCATGTTGTTGTCATTTCAGTGGGATATATTATGCAAATCGTAATACAAGCATGGACCTTTGATATACAGGTGGACTTAATGTTAATTAAAAAAAAACAGCTGCTGGCCATTACATTTTTTTTTTCAAGATGGCCACCGCTCATTTTGCAAATGGCGTCAGTTCAAATTGATTACATTTCGTGAATCCTTTGAAAGCTGTATTGTAGGTATAATCCAATGAAAGTTTTGATAAAAAAGTAATTTACAGTTCCTAAAGCACGATGAGACAATACATTAATGAAGATAAAAAGGTAACTTCCGGTTCCAAGATGGCGGCCAAAACGGCGAAAATGTAATTTTTAATCATTTCCATCAACTTAACAAGAGATATTTCTTACTTTGTTCAGTTCAAATGCCTTATTTGGTTAGAAAGAGTGGTTGCTTTATCTAATATTTATCTACCTGACAGTTGCATGTACATAAACCCGTACAAGAACAGGCCAGAACGGTAGCATTTACAGTTACCCACACAGCTGGCTTCCTTAAATCCGCATTTCAAAAGTTCCTGACACGAGGATGCGACGGAGGACAATGAAGTCCATTTTGGTTTTCAACTGTCATTGTCTTTTTCTTTCATCAAACCACAGTGTTCAGGACTTGGTCATGTTGGTACCTGTTGAATGCATATATCCGTTTTCGCCCAACCATGTCCGCCTTGATATGCTGCTCCTTTAGCGTGTTTCAGAAGAGCACCTCTGGTAGGCGGAATGGCATCATAAGTCCGGTGCTTCCTGGCATACAATTCAAATCGTACCTCATTAACAGCAAATATAGTTGTTGTTCTGTCATTCTTGATGCAAACAAATGCTTCTATGATGCCCATGTCTGTGTCTTCAATAGAGTTTGGTCTGATACTCAAGCGAATAAAAACGTCCGTAATATCTGGAAATACTTCCCATGTTTGCCAAGCTGACTTCCCTTTCCCACGAAATGCCGAAACAGTGTCAGAAAAGATACACGAGCAACTTGATTGAGTTGCGGCCCTAACTAAGATACCGGGTCTGTGAGTAGCTCAGCAAAAATATAGTTTTTGGTAACATTTCTCTTTGAATATTGAAAAGTGATTATTGAAAATAGGAAAGACTACAAACATTGATGACTATTCACTTGTAAAATTGCATTTGCAATCTTAAAACTACAAAGACATCATGGTAAACATGACCAAATTAGATACCCAAGAAGAATCCAATATGGCGTCGTATGCCGAAGCATTTAAAAGAGGTCCTAAATCTGAAAAAATCTCACTCTCTGTCGTCAGGAGACTGTACAGTGGCGGATCCAGTTATTGTTCCGTAGATAAGAACTCCCGTTTGTTGGACCTGAAATTCATTTTAATTGGGACATATGGTTGGAACCCCTTTTTTGCTGTAACCAGTGGTTGTCGGTTGTATATTATTTTTATAAGTGTTGTACATCAATCAGGCCGTTAGTTTTCTCGTTTGAATTGTTTGAATTTATATTTGTAATTTTGGGAACTTTTATAAATGATTATGCGGTTTGAGTTTTGCTCGTTGTTGAAGGCGACGTCAAACTGAAATATCGGGAAAAGATGCATTTTATCGAGATTTAATCATTAGCTTAAAACGATCATATGGATCCCTCTTTTAAAAAGGACTTTTGGCTTGATACTGTATGAAGATTAATCGTTCCAACTTTTATGAAGAAATAACCAACTTTTTCAATTAAATAAATATACAACAAAATGCCGGTTTTTTTTCTAAAATCAATTTCTATTTACAACAAATAATCATTAATAAAGAAATGTTACACAAATGTAGAGTCCAATTTTGTAACAAAGATATTTCTAATCTCTTTACCGAAATGCGCATATGTTTATCTTTTGAAACAAAAAAGTTAACATGTCTGTTCAAAGGACAGAAATGTCCAAGAAACCAAAATTTTAAGTAAATGTCGAACTTTTAAATCTATCACATGAAGATATAATTTTATTACATATTCAAATTAATTTTGTAAAATTAGCTTGTATGTGAACTTTCTTTAAAAAATCATTGTACATTTAAAACTGTATCGTATAGCCATGATTGCCCTTAAGATATAAATGTCAACGTCAGATTATGAGGGTCTGAATGGGATTCATTATTTCTGTATTCTGTCATTTTAGGCAATTTTTCTATTCGTTATACCTTTTGCCGATCATTTTTATGTCATATATTCTATAATCTCATCATTCTCTTTTCTTTATATTTGTCTGCTTATTTTCTGTATTCATTATTATTTTTTTTTTTTTGTCAATACTTTTCAATTCTATAAACCCCAACCCACACCCTCATGTATAATAGAGACGATAAACATTTTAGTATACATATTACTGGGTGTCACTTCTCACCTGACATACAAGTATATACATGCATACATGTATAACCTGTATCAACGCACTCGCTTGTTAAATGTATTTTGATCTGAAAACAGTTTGTTTAAAATTTTAGTTTATTTAAAATTGAGAATGGAAATGGGGAATATGTTAAAGAGACAACAACCCGAAAAGAGCAGGTAACAACCAAAGCCACCAGTTATATATTCGATCATGTTTTAGTTTCGAATATATATATACACACTTCTTTTTACTTGATCTTTATAATTGCAAACACTTTCATACCGATTTTCTGATAATGGTTTTTATTGTATTAAAGTAATAACTTTAATTCTCGTAGGTATTGCCCAAAGAAATAAGGTTTATTAAAGGGTTTACACATCTTAATATCTAAAATATGTTGGATATGTCACGAACAGATATCGATATATGACAAACATTTCTTAAATTGTCAGTTTATAAATTCAGATTTTTTTTTTTGATTTTTTTTTTAAGGAAACGTAGGTTTCAGCTACAGTTGACTAAGCTGGCCATTGATGGATTGCAGGCTTATGTAAAAATAAGAAAATGTGATATATTTGCTAGTGAGACAACTATTCAAAAAAGTTCAAATCAAGAGGAATATTGGCAGTTATATCTATACGACCTTCAATAATGAAAAAATATGGAAACTGTAAAGTCGGTTATTAAAGGCCCGTCCGTCATGAACAAAAAATATGAAACGATTCAATTGAACAAACTAACGCCCTTCTTTATATAACAAAGCAATCTTGCCACCGAGAAAGCCCAAATATAATCATTATTGATGTTACGAAAACCATTGAACTACGACTTTGGACAGACACATATATACTGATATTCATATGATGAAGACATAATCTTTCAATCAGTTTAACTGAGGTCTGGAGCTGGCATGTCAGTTAACTGCTAGTAGTCTTTTGTTATATATGTATTATTGTCATTTTGTTTATTTTCTTGTGTTACATCTTCTGACATCGGACTCGGACTTCTCTTGAACTGAATTATAATGTGCGTATTGTTATGCGTTTACTTTTCTACATTGGCTGAGGTATAGGGGAGGTTGAGATCTCAAAAACATGTTTAACCCGCCGCATTTTTGCGCCTGTCCCAAGTCAGGAGCCTCTGGCCTTTGTTAGTCTTATATTATTTTTAATTTTAGTTTCTTGTGTATAATTTGGAGTTTAGTATGACGTCTATTATCATTGAACTGGTATATATATTTGTTTATGGGCCAGCTGAAGGACGCCTCCGGGTGCGGGCATTTCTCGCTGCACTGAAGACCTATTGGTGACCTTCTGTTGTTGTCTGTTCTATGGCCGGGTTGTTGTCTCTTTAACACATTCCCAATTTCCATTCTCAATTTTATTGAAATAATGTTGTGAATATGTAGGTCCTATATTGGTCTTATTGCTCCACACTCCTATCTATATTTTATACATTCTTTGGCTTTCAAATATTACCACATTGAAAGTAAATTCAGAAAAGCGTTACGGATGCATGAAATTTATAAAGTGTTGTTTTGTGAGGGGATCAAAACGTAGGGTTGTGAATGAATATTTTATATGTGCAATACTTTCGGCCTTCTGACTTTAGTGCAAATCTGCAGTTGTTTCATGTATTTGATATGCAAATTATCACAAAACTAAAAGGATAAGATGGATGAATTAATAGTTGATCGTTTAACGTCCAGTGGCATATATTATAAATTTATCATTAGGGAGAACAATAGTTATGATATAATTATGAACATTGGCAATCATACCACATCTTCTTTTTTATAAGGATGTACATGTGTAGATTTTCGTCTTTTACTGTAAATGACATTACCCCAGGAGTCAAAGCTTAAAATTGAACTTGTGTACATTTCTGAAACATACATTTCATTATTCAACCAATGGAAAGCATTTAACAAATAATACCGTTTTGAGCTATAAAACAAAGGCAACCCTTTATACTAGCCAAAAGTTGCTGGATCTTGATATATGCATACGAATCTTTAATGAATAATTATCGTTTGCATTTTTCAAAATAACTATTATATCCGATAAAAATGGAAAAGTAAATCTATTAGATAAAAACTACCGATTTTTCTATGAGACAAAATTTATCCTTATTGGAGTCAAATTTGTTATATGGATTCATAAAGGACAAAAGATATCCTCAGTAACGGAACAAAAATATCCGTCAACATAAAATCCGTCATTCTTTAGAATAATCCTAGAAGGTTAACATATAATGTTTATTTTTATTTAATTTGTCAAAACGTATTTAGTTTAGTTTAAATGAAAATAAAGAACAGAGAATAAAAACCCTGTTGAAGAGAAAATACATATTCGTGTTCAATTCGTCTCAGTTTGTTAATTCAAGTTTGACATCTAACATCTTAATCCGTAATCCACATTTACCCGACAACCTTGTTTATTGTATATATTTTCATAATGGAATACCCTCACTGAGGAAACTGAGACAAATATGTTATTTGTAATGGTATTTATCAAAACTTAAATGATTGAAAATAGTAGAATATGAATTTGCCAAATAAGCGAATAATTATAATCTAGCATAGTTCAACATTAGAGAAATTACTGATAAGATGTCCAAAATATATGTACATGTATATCGCGATTTTGCTGTAGTATGTCAATGGTATCGAATGCCCGCTGAGCGTAAAACATTTGTCAGCTTAAAATTTAATTCTGACTCTGTTGGTTTTAATTTTCTGACTCAAGTATAAATTTTAGTAAAGTTTATAGTTTCTGAATATTTTAGATTCAATATTTTATTTAAGTCTCACCACATACAAACATAAAATGAGATTCAGATAAACAAATCATTAAAACATTTGCATTGTATGCACCAATTTTTCAAAAGATAAATGACAGACTTTTGAGACACAATATATAAATATAAACACATTTTACTCATTTACATTTAAAATTTACAGTGTCCATATACTAAATGAAAATAAAACATCTTTTCTTTAAGAACTAGTGAAATAAAATGCCGTTTCTTTTCAATAAAATATTGTTGATGTTTTTGGCAACTATTGCAGCAACATTGTCATTGTTAAATAAAAATATGAATATTTCGCTATCTGATATTTATAAGTTAAAATGTTTAGCTTAATGTATCAGGATATGTCTATAATGAGCATTTTAAAAGGACATGAAGTTCATCTTCAATAGTATAGCTCCACAACATGTCATCTCGTGGACTTCTTTTCTTTATACCTTCCAGTTTTTATTTTTAGTGGAGCTACCCACATCTAAATCTTGCAAAAGCTCTTTTGTTTTTAATTGACAGAATATTTTAACAAATAACAATTGGTCAACAGTATATTTGTTTCCCATTTCGCTCAGTTGAATAGAAATTTCAATTTTAGCTGTTCTATTGTAGAAATGTCATCATGAATGTTATTCTTTGTACGTAGAACATATATCATTATATAGACAATAACTGTTTAGTGTCTTTAAATATCAGCTGTATTTGTACGAGGCTAAGAAACAGGTGTAATGCGAGCTTTAGCGATCTATTACTCCTGTCGAGCCGAGTACAAATACAGCTGATATAAAGACACTAAACAGTTATTGTCTTTATCCTCAATTGATTCTGTATATTGTTTGTGCTTTGAAAGACACAAAAACTCACATTTTTTGCATTTATTTTCGATTTAAAATCCCTTGATGCTCCCGTAGTAATATTATAATTACACATTCAGCTGAAGACGGGTTCGCAAAAAAGAATCTCGAATGATCAACAATAATACATCGCCCAAGGTGAATAGTTATCTAGTTTAACATAACATTTAATTTCAACAGTAAAAACAAATATTAAAACATTGTTCAATTTGACACAGAAGAGTACGATTTGTCCTACGCTTCAGAATTTTGAACTGAATTTGACATTCACTTAACATGCATGCTGAAATCGACATGATTGATTTTATTACACATGTAAACATTCAAGTTTTGAAATCGATGATTTACGTCGTAAAAAATACTGCTGTTCATGTTTGTCTGTTATCAGAAAATTGGTTTAATTCTTATTGCTCTAAAGAATGTTTGAAAACAAACAGAATGTATAAAAATATCGTTAGTTCACATTCTGAGGTCACGCACGTAACACGTTTAATTAAGAATGAATGATTGATGAGCGCACGGTACACGGTTATGAATGAATGAACGATGCACGCACGTTACACGGAAAACACACGGAATGATGAATAATGAGCGCAAGGTTGGTACACGCACGATACACGCTCGATACACGATGAACGCACGGCAAAATGGTCAGTTAGAATTTTAGAAGGTCTGTATCTGGGACTACTATACTGTTAGTATAATAGTCCCAGGATATATACACTATATATAACCTATTACACATGTCACTATATATTATTATTAAACATTTTTATACACCGAAATATAAAGCAACAAATGGTAATTTTTATCTGTCTCCAAACCAACATACAGCTTTACAAGAAATGAAGAAGTAGATAATTGTAGAATAGTTAGCACTCTTTTTTTTTTTTGTATTTAGCAATATTCATATAAAATATCATGAAAAGGATGTTAAAACAGATGACAAGAAGCAGGGGCTGGTCCAAAACCTTAATGTCCGGGGGTGAGAGTCACCAGTAAACGAAATTATATATTTAATTTAGAGATGTATATATGCGAGTGTAGTTGGTTATAGGGGAGGAGTGTCAGATAATAGTTTCAATACTTCTATGTCATTAAAAAATTCACCATTCCACTCTATTTTTTATTATTATGCCTATTTTATTCGTCCTAAACATGCATGAACTATTTGTCACTGGGCGTTAAGCAACCATAAACCAATTAATCTATTCTTTATATTTCATCTCTTTATTCTGTTATCTAAAGTGCTTATATCATTACTTTATTTCTGTAAACCCCATTTATTTACACATAAATGATGATCCTTTCATAGCCTCATATATATACATGTACATGGTATTTGGAAAAGGAAAATATACCGTCGTATATAACTAAAATTAAGAATGGAAATGGAGAATGTGTCAAAGGGACAACAACCCGACCATAGAGCAGACAACAGCCGAAGGCCACCGATGGGTATTCAATGTAGCGAGAAACTCATGCGTATACATGCATTACTGTATGCATATGCCTGGACTAATAGATGCATAAACTTGTACAAGTCCCAGATTGTGTTATAAAGTATTTCTCATAAAAATACAGAAGCATTTTATTTAAAATTATATACTAGACAATGCCAATCCAATCTTTCTTTCTTTTTGTTGAAGAGGGAGGGGCGGGGAGTAAAGAGAGGTCAGGATCTTTTAAAACAAAACATTTGTTGGTTTCTTTTCAACATAAGAACAAAATGCGACATTCAGTTCTAAAACAAATCTTGTATGAAAAAAGTTTGTTGTTGAATAAATTCACAATAGAGACAGTTTTGAAATATAAAAAAAAAAATGCATGAAAAAGTAATGCGAGAGTTGTATTATGAAGACATGCATATCGGTACTACTTGCCACTTAACATTTATTTGTACATATTCCTTAAAACCGATTTTAGTTTGTAATTACTTTCCTGATCAGAATATTCTACCAGTTAATCTATAATATTAACCCATACACACAGGTGTCAATATTTACATATCTACCGATAATTATAAGTTGTCATAAAGATAACTAATGACGAATCATATTACATATTTCAAAAGTCTAAATTGAAAACAACGTTCAAACCTACGATTACGTTGGATAAAACCGCAATTTTCATGCGTATACATGCAAAACAAAATTCTTGATATAGAGGTCTAAATACTTCATAAAAAAACATTTTCCAAAAGACAAAAAAGGTGAAAAAGGGTATTTTAACAAAAATGTATATGGAGAAATAGATAGATAAATTTATTTTATAAAATTTCAATCCCTTAAAAATGAGGCACTATTATATACTTATAAAACGGCTCAAATTTTATTTTGTTAACTCGGATAGAAAACTTACAATATAGTCTATCATATTGAAACATGAACGCGGACCCCAATGAGAACACCTGGATTGAAAGATTCCAAATCTACCGACTAATGAAATGCTTTGGATTTTGAACGCGGACTTCAATGAGAACACCTAGATCGAAAACACACTATAATCTTTAGACCGCCGAAAAGTAGCGAGATTTCCAGACTTCTTCTTCTTCTTTTCTTTTAGGTCAAATAAGGTCACAATATGGAAGAATACATGTTGCTGCGCATGCGTGATTGGCAAAGATTTAATCAAATTCATAAAAATATGAAATAACAATATAAGTGTTTGTATATATACAGATTGTGATTAAAATTACCATTTTATGTACATGTTTTGGTTTGAATTTGTTTATTCCAAGCTCGAGGAACAACTGGTGTTAGCCGATCTCTAAAGCTGGCAACAGTGGTGGTAGATATTCATAGGTTTTTACATAAACAAACACTTTTACATATACATATGTCTCTGTTTTAGACGAATTTAGACTTAGTGTGTATATGTCTTCGCTGATAATAATTTTATGTTAGATAAACATAAGTATTTAAAATTAAAAGTTGTATAGTTATAAATAAGTGCATTTTCAAAATTATTTGCTGTTTAGGCTTAATGAAGATCTACATCATTTAACGAATGAAAGTAAGAAGATGTGGTATGCTTGCCAATAATGCAACTCTCCACCTTGGACAAAAGAACATAAACAATTTAGATTTTAGATCAACGTACAGCCTTCAACAACGAGCAAAACCCAAACCGCATAATCATTTATAAAAGTTCCCAAAAGTACGAATATAAATTCAAACAAATTCAAACGAGAAAACTAACGGCCCGAATGATGTACAACACTTAAAAAATAATTTACAACAACGACAACCACTGGTTACAGCAAAAAAGGGGGTTCCAACCATATGTCCCAATAAAAAAGAATTTTAGGTCAAACAAACGGGAGTTCTTATCTACGGAACAATAACTGGATCCGCCACTGTACAGTCTCCTGACTAGCATACCTATAGGAAAGTCCCAGATTATGGTGTTACAAAATGCTTTTAGTTGTCTGTGAGTTTTTTTATTTATGTTTTATTCCATTTAGTCCTGCAATTTATTGATTGATTAATGAAAACATCGAAGCAATTCTTTTAGTTTATCTAATTAAATATACAATTAATTTTATTTAGTTATTTGGATTTATTAACCTTAAATTAAAGGGTGCGAAGAGATATATTTATGTAACTGTTTCAAAGTTCAAATTGATCAATTATTGATTTAAGTGAATAAATAAAATTTATTTTCTCGAGGAATAAATTGCATAGTATACAAATCCTTGTTCTAATATAAATAGTAATAATTTTCATCGGCGAAAAAGATAGATACTTTTGTTGTGTTGGAAGAATCGTATAAAAGTGTTATTTTTCTAAATTCTATTTGTTTACTCGGACATCGTAGAGTCTAAAATGGATTTTTTTTACCAAATTGGACTTCATATTGTGTATTGAATTGAAACATGAACGCGGACGTCGATGAGAACACCTGGATTGAAAGTTTGCAAACGTTCCGACCAATGAAATTCATTTTAATATGTAACGCGGACTTCAACGAGAGCACCTAGATGAAATATTTTATTTATACGACAATTAGTTTTTATTTAGAAATTACCGCTAAAATATAGTTAATAAAATTATATGAGAGCAACAATGCAGAATTGTTTCTTTTCCATTCTTGTTTTTTTACAATGTTTATGTTCATTTTAATTTGGTAGGTAGAATTATATTAAATGCCCCAAACGTAAATATAAGTTTTTTGAAATTCATTAAAAGACGTAAGAGAATGCCGACTAAGAGCCAGTCAAGGTAGTTTAACTTAAACCTATCTATCGTTATCGCAGACTAAAATTTATCTCATATAAACAGAATACATGTTAATTAATTGCAAGAATTTTTGTACGTCACGGTGCATGATAGCACGATAATCCCTTTACAGAATCGTAACCACGCTTCAATATTTTCGTTTGATATTTGCTGCTCTTCCACAATTAATGCCCGTTTTGCTCCAGTGACCGGTATTACAATTTAACACTGTTTTAAAAGTTCGTTGAGCTGTTACTTCATTTACAATTTTGAGCAAGACAAAACTGTTTATCAAATTCAACAAATGTCAACATTATCTTCATCAATTTTATTATTTAACAAAACATTGTTTTTCATTACAAGCTATTCCATATATCAATATACAGCTAGTGAATATTTGTTGTTAACCGAAAATATAAGATACATCGATTTAAATTATGTACACAATGAATAATTTCTGTGAAGTTACTTTTATTTCCGAATTTACGAGTACAATATAGTAAAACAGAAAAAGAGAAACGGTAAATATACAGGAATACATAAAGTTTCGTAAGTAATTGCAAGGGATCACACGTTACTTACATGCCACGAGTTTTCATAGCACTTAGCAATTTTGAAACGAATATGTGAGATAAAGATCTACTGTATTTAAGCAAATTAAAATTATGTTATACATCTAACTATTTTATTTGCAACAGATTCACAAGTTTTGCATTTTTATACCGTGCATCAATATTTTAATGTTTTATTTAAATTCCTTGTATGTCACGTGTTTTGTTCATTCATTTTTTTTAAATTGTGAAGCATGTGACTTTACTAAGAATACACGCATTTAACTAAAGTCGATAAAGTTTGAAACAAATAAACGATGATAGATACATCGAGGTTGTTTTGCTTGAGTGATTTACCTATACAAAGCTCGGGTCTCAACAATGTTTAAAACGAATTAATGCCAGCTTGAAATAGTTTAACGGGGCGTGGCCTATTCGTTTGACGCATCTTACCACCATCTGAAATTAACTTGATTGACCGCAAAGGAATCTATTTGACTGGCATTAAAAATTTGATATGGTTTGAAATGAATTAAAACTAATTTTTAATTTTTGTCAATCTTTATCAAATGATGATTAATCTTATTTAAATAGCGTTAATGCGTTTTGTCCGTTCAAGTTAAATTCGGGTTACTATTGGCTACATTGATAAAAATCAAATTCTTATTGATCTGGTCACATTCCATCATTCACAACCAGTCAGAGCCGTCTTCTTATCCTAAAAATAGAAATATATTATTTTTACCGCTCAGGAAAATCACAATTAACTTATCAACATTGATATTATCACCTTGTTCCAACTGTACAATTGATTTAAAGATGGATAAACGCATGTGTATGTTATAAATATTGTTCTTTTTTTAAAACTTGATTTGAATATGTATTTCAATATGAAACGCATATATAGTTTTATTTGTATTTGTTTAACAAACACTGAGTGTGCTAAAATATGTATTCAAAATATGATGCACATGTCAATGTCTGTTTTTGAAGTCACATGGATGACCGAAATAATGACCCATGGGGTAAAAGAAAACAATAGATTTTACTTATCTTTGAATGTAATTGTATGTTTTTAACAGAAACAAACTGTTCTAACACTTTACCTGTGAATACATGTAAAACCATTCAAACGAAATATGTACGATGGCTATTTCATCCATTTTGTGAAAGGGTTGTATATACAAATACAGGTAAAAAATTAACACTGTTTATAAACATTATTTACAAAGATGACAATAGTAAAAATTGTATTAATTATAAAAGAAACAATTTGAGTTTCAAATATAAAAGAATAATTAATAGCTTATGCCTATTTATAAGACAAAGTAAAAGTCGATTCATAGATAAATGTCCTAGAACAGAGAATAGTGATAAAAAATAAAACAACTGAAAAGATGTCTATTTATAGTCTCGAGCTCTGTGAAGGTCAACTTAAATGTGACATAATTGTAACACTCAACGGGGATTTACCTATGTTTACTAGATACACATAAAACCGTAAAATGTGTTACAGATAAATTAATTACTCACCAACCATGGTATTAAGCAAACATCTTAATATATGTACAGTTAATTGTAAAGGCCTACAACAACCTGATAAAAGAAACAGATTGATTGAATGGTCAAAATCACAAAAATATGACATTCTTCTTAGCAAAGAAACACACTTTACAGATAATTTGATAAACAATTTATATACTGAATTTGAAGGCAAACTTTTACTAAGTAATGGTTCAAGCAATTCAAGAGGTATTAATATAAAATAAAATAATACTTCAGGAGCGATTAAAAATAATCTAAAATTTAAAATAATTGATGACTATAAAGATAAAGAAGGAAGACTTTTACTTGTCAATATTGAAATAAATGATACTATAATAACAATAGTTAATATTTATGCACCAAACAATCCAAAAAGCAGAAATATTTTTTTTAAAACTGTCCATGCACTAATAGAAGAAAAAAGTTTGGATCAACTTATTTTAGGAGGAGATCATAATTAAATAAACTTATAAAGTCCCTAAAGCTCAATGATGTGATGAGAATCAGAAAATTTCAATTTACATGGAGCAGAAAAGATAGGTCCGAGTCAACAAGAATAGATTATTTTTTAATCGCTCCTGAAGTATTCAAAAACTGTGTTTCATGTGATATTAGACCAATAGTATTACAATACACAGACTACAACTGTGTTTCTTTATAAATCAATCTAATCAGAGGCCAAAAAGGAAGAGGATACTGGAAATTAAACAGTAGTGTACTTCAAAATGAAGACTATGCTGAAATAATTAGGAAAATAATCTAAAAATTTAAAAACAAAGCAAAAATGAGAACTGATATTGACATACTGTGGGACAATTTCAAAATTGAAGTTAGAGACCAGACAATAAGCTACTGCAAAACAAAAGCTAAGAATAAAAAGACCAAATCAGCAAGTTGGAAAAAAATTAACAGAATTAAATAGTATTATAGATACATGCAGTAATAAAAACAATAAAAATGAAATAGGAAAACTCTATAATGAAAAAATAAAAGGTAATCAAATGAGGGCACGGGTAAAATGGGTTGAACAGGGAGAGAAAAATTCTGCATATTTTCTAGAGATGGAAAAATCTAGGCAAAGTAGAAAAACAATAACCCAACTTTATGATGATAAAGGTCAAGTTACAAGAGATCAAGACAAAATATTAAAATTAGAAGCAAGTTATTATAAAAATTTGTACTCTACAAAAATCCTGAGATAAAAGCAACAAAAAAGTATTTAGATTCTCTCAAGGAATATAAGAAATTAAATGACTGTGAAAGTAATACTAGTGAAGGTGAAATAACTGTTGATGAATGTACTGATGCAATTTTTAAAATGAAACATAATAAAGCGCCTGGGCTTGACGGTTTAAATGTGGAATTTTACAGAAAATTCTGGGATGAACTTAAAACTTTTATAGTCTCTTCTTTTAATAACTGCTATGAAAAAGGAGAACTTTCGAACACTCAGAAAGTTGGTTTAATATCTTTAATTTATGAAAAAATGACCCTTTATCACTAGACAATTATAGACCTATTACTCTTTTAAACTATGATTCAAAATTACTTGCTTATGCTTTAGCACAAAGATTAAAACCCCTGCTACCAAAGATTATACATACTGACCAAAAAGGATATGTCAAAAATAGGTATATTGGTTTTAATATTCGACAAATACAAGATGTCATAGACTACTCTGAAACTTTAAAAATTGATGGGGCAATTTTATTCCTTGATTTTACAAAAGCATTTGACTCATTAGAATGGGACTTCATGTTTGAGACTTTAAAGCAATTTGGATTTAAAAATAATTTCATAAGGTGGGTTCAGACAATGTACTCTGATATTATAGGATGCATTATTAATAATAGGTAGGTTTCTGCCCGTTTCAGGGCATCTCGCGTGATCCGACAAGAATGTCCGTTACCATCGTTACTAGTTGTTCTAGCTGTAGAAGTTATGGCAATAAAGATAAGGGAAAATAAAAACGTAAAAGGACTAGAAATAAAACTAGACGGTAAAAGTAATAGCCTTAAAATCTGCCAATTAGCTGACGATACTACTCTATTTCTTCAATCAAAAAAAGATGTTTCTCTAGCAATTAATTTAATAGAAATATTTGGTACTTTCTCAGGTTTGAAATTGAATAAAACAAAAACTGAAGGGATATGGGTTAGCCGATTAAAACACAGTCGGGAAAAATTTGAAGATATAAATTGGTGTCCTGCGCCTATCAAAAGCCTTTGAATTTACTTTGGTAACAATAAAAAGAATGTCAAAAACTAAACTTTGAAAAACAACTTTTAAAAAGTTAAAAAATAATATCTGATTGGAGTAAAAGAAATCTCACTATCATAGGAAAAAAATGTTCTGTCATACATGATGCAAACAAATGCTTCTATGATGCCCATGTCTGTGTCTTCAAAAGAGTTTGGTCTGATACTCAAGTGAATAAAAATGTCCGTAATATCTGGAAATACTTCCCATATTTGCCAAGCTGACTTCCCTTTCCCACGAAATGCCGAAACAGTGTCAAAAAAGATACACGAGCACCTAACGAATTTGATATGTCATGTACAGGAATCCATCGAAAGTCTTTCTTTCTTCCACAACCTATCCAAAATTTGTCCACACCAAGTCTTTAGAATGCTGCAATTCCTAAAACTAATACATCCGTGTCAGTACTACTTAAAATTACTTGTTTACAACCATTTACAGTAGCATGTTTAACATGGACTAACATTCGTGTTTCTGCTTATTCGTTATTACAAGGGGACAACTGGGAAGAATCCCCTGCGTAACATAAACATTTCTACCAGTCTCTAACGAAGCAATTCTGTCGGCGAAAAACTTAAACAATTCCGTTTTGTTGTCATCTTCACGGAGATAACTAATCCAAACCCTTGGCGTTCTACCAGAACCAACAACTTTCTAGCACTAGCACCTCGATTTCTTCTCGTCCCTGCCTTTAAACTATTCTTTAAGTAAACGTCAAATATAATGTCTACTCTTGAATACGTATCGGTGCAAGATTTTATGTAAGACATAATCATCAAATGTTTTTGCCCCTCGTGGTGGCCTGGAATTAACCATAGCTGCCCCATCAACGATAAAAGCGTCAGAATGTGGATCAGTTGATGGCAAATCACAGAATGATTCAAGAATGACTCATTGGCACACATACAACATCTTCTTATATCTATATCCATTAGCTGCGCTTAAATACCACTGTTTAAAGTGTCATCCTGAGACAAAGACGATGGAGCAGTTTGGTTTTCATGGCTAAAGAAATCTTCAAAGTCACACTGTCTATTTTTTACATGAAATGAAAAGTCACACTGTCTATTTTGACATGAAATGAAAAGTCTAGAAAAGAGATTACAATCGCTTTTCATGTTCTTTAGCTTTGTTTTTGAAGGAGACGTTTCCGGCCTCGTTTTTCGGCTAAAAAATTGGAAATTGTTTTTTTTTTTTTTTTTTTTTATTGGTTATAAAAAAGCAGACTCTCCTTCGTTATGCAATTGTTTCAAAAGGTATTCGTATTGTTTTGAACCAATATTTTGCATATTTTACCTGCTTCGAATCAACAATGTCCTTAGAGTCAACTCTACAAATCTCTAGAAATGGATTTTCAAACTCATTCATCACTTTAGAAAGCCTTTGAACCTTTTCGAATAAATCCTTTTGTGTTTTCGTAGTCTTCATGATGTCGTTTATCTGTTGTAAAATGACTCAAACCACTAGATCTTTTAAATTCATCTACCAGTCTACTGACTTCTGATCCAGCTACCATCCATCGTCTCAAAGCGGAGGGATCTTCGATTAAACCTATGGCACCACCATCACCCTTCACGAGTGCATTATTCTGTTCATGTGCCTGATATTAGAATACAACTTGCTGGACTTATGTACAGTGAAATAACCAATTGCAAATTTCATGGCCACCTGCGGATGATGTTCGAAAAGGGAAGACATATCTCGAAGATGGATCGGTAACAATCGAGTATAATTTACGCGATCAAGACAAAAACAAATAAAGTGTCATGCTTGATATGGACTGTTTGCAAAGTACGAAATCTGACTCACGAAATGAGCGTACTACTGACAGCACAAGAAATTTCAAATTCAAAATTGAACACCAGAAATTAAACTGTGGTCGAGATGACTCTCTTTCCTTACACTAGTCTATAAAATCATAGAACGTCACTGAGTCATTAGCTATATATAGCTGATATATATCAGCCGACATTAACAATCCAAACAAAACACATCCAGTCATCGGATGCGCGTGCCTAGTCCTATGTACATTTGAACATTCAGGAAAATAATCTGCCGTTGCAGTTGTTTATTTCTATGCCCATCTATAGTTGATTTTAACGTTTCAACTGTGTCTTTCTGACACAAACAACACTTTGACAAGTCTTTTGAGACTGATGACAGACGAGTTCTATTCGCCATTGTGGAAAATTAAAACAAATCCAATATAAAAACTAACAATAACAACAATAATTGCAAAACAGAAATCAAAATTAAACCTTTTCTAAAAGTCACTATAGAAATATTTGGAAAAACACTGTTAACAGGCTGAGGGATTATCCTTTTACCACTTGTCACTGCACTTTATTGTACGTGATTCGACTTGGTTCGTTGATATTATACCTACACCCAGCCCGATCGTTCATCCATTGCCATTTAACTTCAGTGCAATTTTTACACCATCCGGAGGATTAATGCCAATTCCTCCTTGGCTCGGCTATCCCGCGTTGGCACATCCTGTTGATTCAGGTTCGACTTTAAGGCTTTAACTAAGGGACAAACCGTAAGTATTTGGGAGACTTTGAAATAAATGCTGACAATGGACCCAAATGCCGTGTTTAAAATCGGAAGCGATGTACACCAGTGTGCCCTGGTAGTGCGTGCAAATCGATCTTTATATATAAATATATAAAATAATTTGCGCATGCGCAAAATTGTTAAACGCATTTGTAATATTACCTTGAAAAATGTTATTAAATCAATTCATCATATCATTTAAACTCCAAAAACAATAAGTATATAGTCAATAGTCAATAGTCTAAAGGTTTTTGTGTGAATTTTGTAACATTTTCGCGCATGCGCAAACCCTGAAAATGTAAACTATTCATTTTTTTGTATTTTTGTATATGCGTCACATGTAAGGAAGGTAATCACCAAACCTGATAATTTTTTACTAAAAGAAGGTTAAAAAAAACAGTTTCCCAGAATAATAAGTATTTTCGAACTGGAAACAACAGCCATTTATATCATATTACCATACTAAAACAGTGATAAGGTATCAATTTGATGACAGATAAATAGACGCAATTAAGATTTCATTCCCTGCCCATAACTACAAAACATCTTCTGAAAGTGTAACTGCATCTGGAAAATTTAAGATAATGACATTTTTCCTGTTTTATTAAAACTAATTGCTCTTTTTAGAACAAGAGAACAGATAAAATATTTACTTATTAAAAGCAAAGATCGGGACATACGTCACTAATTAGTTATGAATATGCATTTATCAGTCACGTGACCGCACCTCATGCATACAAATCAGTAATAACAATAGCATCCAATCAAGATTTTATGAAAATAAATTTAACCGATGAAGATATTCCTGGGGCAAAAATACATTTAACTGATTTTGAAACCGTGGAAATGTCCAACTGAAGAGATGGATATGGAGTGTCGTGATATTAAAACTTCTAGATAACGATCAGAACTTCTTCAAAGGCGAGTGACCCGTTACGAAACGCCAATTTCTTTTGTTGACATGTTTTACCTGAGCTACAAATAGTCGATCCTTTAAATATCGGAAGGTGAACTTTGTCACCAGGCTTTGATTGGCAGTTGACATTTAAATGACACACCTTTTTCATTGACACAGTGACAATTATGGAAATAACATGCAAACACACACACAATTTTTTGTTTACATTTGCGCACTTGCGTGGTGTTTATAAAACTTAAACTTTTCGATAGGTAAAATAAAAGAAGTGTTCATTCATTTAAAATAAATAAAATAAATAATATAAAACTACTAATATAAGGAAAGAAACTTCTATTTGATTGTTAGAGAAACAAGAAATAATATATATATATATATATATATATATATATATATATATATATATATATATATATATATATATATATTTGTATATATGTCTCTGGAGAAACATATTTAATACTCCTTTTTATTACAGATATAAAGATGTTATAGCCGGTGTTAAGGTAGCTGTGGAACCGTAACTCTTATCCTGGTGACATTTTTTTTACAATTACGGATCATAAAGTCTGTGGTCCGCAAACTGTCAAAAAAATATCGGAAGGGCCATAAAAGCTTCGGTTCCGCAGCTAGCGTAAAGGCACACCATAGTGAAATCAGCGTCGATGGTGGCAAATGGTACGATACCAAAAAAGAAACAGTTAAAACATTTCTGCTGAGAATAAAAGAAACCCTACACATCCGCTTGTTCTAGCCTGGAAACAATTTCCTAACAATCTGATTCCACAAAATTTCAACTATGGTCAAATACATGAAATATAACATGTAAAAGATTACCCTCTAGAATTTCACAGTAGTCCTGATAAATCGATATGCGACAAAAGAGGACACTGATTTGTCACATATGATTTCAAAACCTTAAAACGTTAAAATGGCAGTGTCTCCCATAGCATTGACACAGTTTGTTTAGTCATATAACTCTTCAACTTTCAGTTCTTGTACATCATTGGCTTTCAAATATCCGGCTTTGGGCTTTCCTGCTAAAGGTAAATCTAGAAAACACTTAAAATGCTTTCATTTGTTTTGTACAAGCATACATTTGTTTAAAAATTGTGTATATAGCTGTGTCAGAATTCAGACGAAGCAGACAGATTGTCTTGATTTATTTGCTTAACTTGATTCCCTCAAAACATATATATAGATATAAGAAGATGTGGTATGAGTGCCAATGAGACAACTCTCCATCCAAGTCAAAATTTATAAATGTAAACCATTATAGGTCAAAGTACGGTCTCCAACACGGAGCCTAGGCTCACACCGAACAGTAAGCTATAAAGGGCCCCAAAAATTACTAGTGTAAAATCATTCAATCGGAAAACCAACGGTCTAATCTATATAAAAACGAGAAACGAGAAACACTTATGAACCACATCAACAAACGACAACTACTGAACATCAGATTCTGACTTAGGACAGGTGCAAACAAATGCAGCGGGTTTAAACGGGTACCAAACCTTCACCCTTTTTCTGAAAAAATAGTGTAACATCACAACATAGAAAGACAAACTATAAAATATCAACTGAAATAGCTTAACTCAATCAAAGGACATATTAACACCATTGAACATACATTGAACAAATAAATTTGACCTATGATACAATGTAAATTCAAAATAAATAAACTAAGGGAAGAATAATAAAAGTAATATGTTATATCGGTATGAAATGTTAAACAATTTAAGAAAAACAATATGCTCGAACAAAAATATCAGCCATTTGCAATAACTTTAAACACAGGTAAATAAAATAATTTTGTTGTTAGGTATACGTATACAGTTACAATAGAGAAAGGAAATATTTTAACAAAATAAATAATATTGATGTTCATGGTACGAAGCGGAAATTTATATTAGTACCAAACACTTATCAAAGCTGGTATATAGACCAGATATAACCCTGAATAACATTAAATAACAAAAAGGCATTACAATTAGTATCAACAGGTCAAATAAACAAGAAAGTACGATTTGAGAGTACTCGCAGTTACTGACAGCTAGTTAAAAGCCAAAACAATTAATAATAAAAATCATGCATCAGAGACTAAAATCAACTAAAACACATCCCAGGGATTTAGTATTTTAACGTCATGGACAGTCAAAGAAGACATGACTAGTGCAATGCTAAAATAAATGTATCGGCAGACAGTAGGATAGTTAGGAGTTTAACCTCTTTATAGATCAAAATGAACGTGGGTGTGTCTTTAAACATCCCGTTTGAAAAGAATACAAATTTAGTTATGTTTTAATTTGCTGATGACAAAATCGATATTAGTGCCAATGTAAACTATATTCAAAGATCTAATTACAACATTGGCAAGATAACCTGAACTAATAAGTTTATTTAAAGGTTCGATGAGTTTACACGGATCATATAGTGATTTCCGCGCTTTAAGTACAATATTACCATAAAATTTAGGATGTGAAATACCGTTTTAATCAGTTTTCTACAGGTACAGCCAATTTACTAATCAAAACTTTGTATATGAAAGAACTTAGGAAAAGTTTTACGTAATTTATGGTAACGAAATTCCTGACTTAATAATTTACTAGTGATGCATTGATTACGTTCGTTAAAATCTATGACATCACTACACACACGGGCATAACGAACGAGTTGGGATATATACACACCGTATGATGGAGCCAAAGGAACATCGCCGTCTAAAAGGAAAATTAACAATAGGGAATGAAAATCGTCTCTTTGTCGTAAATTTTCGTATGGAGTTTTCCTTTAGAGATTGAAATGTCCAAGTCCAGAAAAGGACAACTACTGCTGTTTATGTTAGATTTAGTTAAAGTAAGTTCTATTGGGTAAATTTCGGTAGTACATTTAGAGAACTCTGGATTATTTAACGAAAAATATCATCTAGATAACGGAAGGTATTGTTGAATGTATCAACCAAATGTAACAATGACGTGTCTTTACTGAGTTTGGTCATAAACTGAGATTCATAGCAATACAGGAATAAATCTGCTATTAAAGGGGCGCAGTTAGTGCCCATAGGAATACCTACTACTTGTCGATACACTTTATCGCCAAAACGTACATATATGTTGTCCAGGAGAAAATTTAAAGCTTCAATCATATCTTCACATTTCCAGTAAGTGTATCTAGCATACTTTCCTTTTCGTTAAATAATCCAGAGTTCTCTAAATATACTTCCGAAATTTACCCAAAAGAACTTACTTTAACTAAATCTAACATAAACAGCAGCAGTTGCCCTTTTCTAGATTTAGACATTTCAATTTCTAACGGAAACTACATACTAAAATTTACGACAAAAGAGACGATTTTTCATTTCCTATTGTTAATTTTCCATTTTTAGACGGCGATGTGCCTTTGGCTCCATCATACGGTGTTTATATATCCCAACTCGTTCGGTATGCCCGTGTGTGTTCTGATGTCATAGATTTTAACGAACGTAATCAATGCATCACTGGGAAATTATTGTGTCAGGGATTTCGATACCATAAAACTTTTACTAAATTCTTTCATAGATACAAAGATTTGATTAGTAAAATTGGCTGTACCTGTAGAAAACTTATTAAAAATGGTATTTCACATCCTAAATTTTACGGTAATATTGTACTTAAAGCGAGGAAATCACTATGTGATCCGTGTAAACTCATCGAACCTTTAAACAAACTTATAAGTAAGGGTTATCGTACCAATATTGTAATTAGATCTCTGAATATAGTTTACATTGGCACTAATATCGATTTTGTCATTAGCAAATTAAAACATAACTAAGTTGTATCTTCTTTTGAGGCGGGATGTTTAGAGACACACACACGTTATTTTTTATCTCTTAAGAAGTAGCTCCTCACTATCCTACTACCTGTCGATACATTTATTTTTGGCATTGCACAAGTCATGTCTTCTCTGACTGTTCATGACGTTAAAATACTAAATCCCTGGGATGTGTTTTAGTTGATTTTAGTCTCTGATGCATGATTTTTTATCATTAATTGTTTTTGGCTTTTAACTAGCTGTCAGTAACTGCAGTACTCTCAAATCGTACTTTCTTTTAATTCGACCTGTTGATACTATTTTAATACTTTTTGTTATTTTATATTAATATGGATCTTGTCTGTATACCAGCTTTGATTATTTGGAATATCTACTAATTTTCACTTCT